>JBBPFD010000675.1:40000-228433 GCA_038363315.1 Mugilogobius chulae
TCTCAGCTTGGAAACTTTCCTGGAAGCCTGCTAAACCATGTGCACCCAGATTATCAGCACATACACAGAATACCGTGCCTTTCCGATGTGTTTGGAGGTCTCTGACAAAAACACCTTGCTGCTCCAACTTACTCAAGTCTTTTATTAAAGGATGAAAAAAAATGTCATAGCCACATCGTTTAATATCCTTGCTTTTTGCCAGAAGAGCTAGTTGTATTGCAGGTAGTGTTGATCGGAATTTGGCAGGCAGATTTAAAAGGGTCCAGTAAACAGCTGTTATCTTGTGAATTTTTTTGGATGTGCCAAGAGGATTACAAGCCTCAAACTCATCAATGTATAGAGACAAAGAAATGCACTCGCTCTGGGAACCAAAGAGTTGGTTCTCTTTGTAATACTGCCCACTTCGAGTAGAAGTGTACTGCCCTGGCAAGGCATCATCAATAAAAAGCACTTTTTCCAAGACATCAGCTCTGTTCAGTAAGATTTCAAGAACTTGTAACACTGGAACATACACAAATGAATCTCGAGTTTCTCCATCAAAGCAGAACTCCACAGGATCAATTACTTGAAAATGCTCTTTAAAATATAAATTTCTCCTATGCTCAGTTGACAGTGTGCCTTTGTCTGTAGTGGCTGTATAAAGAGGATTTGTTTTGAGCACCTCAAGTGATATCAGTTCAGCAAGCTCTTCAGTCAACCGCTCATCACAATGGTTTTCATATTTTCCAAGAATAGCAATAATTGATTGTTTTACTGTAGACTTAGAACATGAAACAATATCCTGCATCCAACTTAGTATTTCTTGAGTAGCACTTTTTGAAACATGCAGTATTGTCTGCATATAAAGAATCAGTGATGCAAGCTTGTGCTCTAGTTCCAGGTAACCAACAGGTTCAAATTCTGAATCAAGATTGGATGGCTGTTCTAGTAAAAGTTCTCCATGACTGGTGTCCTCAGAACAAGTTTCAGTGTTGTTATCCAAAAGTTCTTGTTGATGCGTAACACTTGAGCTAAAATCTTGAAATTGTTGTGACTCATGTTTACGTGATAAATGGCTTGCAAAGGTTGAAATAACATTTGTTTTTAGATTGCAGTCCTTAAAAGGGCAATTCACAGTGTCAAACTGCTTCAAGTGGACTCGTAAATGGTTCAAAAACTTGCCTGGATCGCAGACTTTTTTAAAATCACACAACTCACATCTAAAGGAATAGCATTCTGAGTCTTGGCCAGATTTTTTGTGCGCTTTTATTATATGTGACTTTAACGCACCTCTTGTTTTAAATGTACAGCAGCAATCCGTATATACACAAGGCAGTTGCCAGGGTCGGCCTTGATCGTGATGTAACCGGTAGTGCTTCAGAAGGGCTTCAAGACTGCTATGGTTGAATTTGCAAAATTTGCACTGCAGCATGCCAACCTGTGGGAAAACAAACACAAAACATGTGCTATTACTTTTCTGTCAATTTTTTAGTTCCCATCTGCTTCAAAAAAAGTTAAAACAGTGGCGCAAACTAATGATTACATCAGGGTTTGTACAGATTTTATCTTCAGGGTTTTCATGACTTTTAAATAGATTCTCTAAAACAATTACCAACTTTTTCATGACCTTGTTTAACATACGTTTTGATCAACTGTCTTTATTGTCTTATTAGGAACAAAACAAAGATTTGATGAATTTCTAGTCATAATAATTAAAACGTGAAATTCCAAATATTTTGAATTATAAAAACACTCATTGACTGAATTTAATTCCAGTTTCAAAGAAAAGAGCAAAATCTTTCAGTAACTGCAAACATGTTTTCCTCATTTTAAAATTAAAACTGAATTTTGACTGTACAAATCCTGCTATGATCAACCATAGGCAATAAACAATTTTGAAAAAGCTCATAGAATGGAAACAAACATCTTAAAAATTGTTTTAGGCAAATTGAAAAAGAAATAGCTGAAAAGGAAACTGCTAAAAAAAAAAAAACAAGCATCAGGCATATATAGATTGGCAAACTTATTAACAGTTTAAAAGTATTACCAAACGGGATTCTTTTTCCATTAGGTTATGAAAAATCAATCCACAAAAGTCACTCTGGATTAAATGAGCTGCCATAGCGCTAGTATCGTTTGCAAGCAGGAGTCAGCTCTTATCTAAATAAGCCTCGCACACCTTTACTGTCTGTCATGAAATAGACCCTCCCTCATTAACAGCTCCACGGTCCACAACGCTCACACAGCGTAGTTAAAAATGTAGCGCTGGTTTGTCCAAGGCCTAGCTGGCAAGTGTGATGGATTTAAATACACCTCAGTTGCAGCGAGCGGGAACCATGGATCTATTATCGACAGGCACGCGGACTTACGCATGCAGTTTACTGCGGATCATTCGGAACAAGCGCTACTCGAGACCCGAGGTCTGATCGGGCTCTGCGGAGGCCACGATGCGCTGGAAATCTCGTGAAAGTAAGAATTTAATAATAAATAATGAATAAATAATAAATAATAATGGGCTATTATTATTAACATCAGGTATATATTTAAATCACGTATTTAAGCTGAAACACAAACAGGAAAAGTGCAACAATAACGAAATAAAAACTGCTTTATTTTTGATTGGAATAAAATTAATAAATAGTCTATTCGGGCTCATTTTAAGACTCTTATCATGCAAGTGTTTTACAAGTAAATTTGCTTAGGACTTTTTTTTTTACAGCTCAGCCTGCTAAATTTTTATTTATTTTATATATATTTTTTTATTTTTTATTTGAGACAACCCTAAGGCCAAAAAAAAAAAAAAAATGCAAAAACAAGAAATAGGCTCTTAGTCCTATCTACAACACTACTACGCATAAGTCTAGACAAACCTTTAATAGGCTATCTTTTCTCTATGACAGTATTTTTTTTTTAAATGATCAAGCAAGCAAATACTTCGTAGTCTACGATAAGCATGTCAACAGCACGGTGCGCGGCAGCAGACTGATCCATTGCCGTGGTCTGTGGCACCATGGATCTATTATCGACGGACACGCGGACTTACGCACGCAATTTAATGCGTATCATTCGGAACAAGCGCTACTCGAGACCCGAGGTCTGATCGGGCTCTACGGAGGCCACGATGCGCTGGAAATATTACTGTAATAATTCTTTAAGCGTTTAATAAAAAATAAATAAAGGGATATTGTTATTTTTAACATCAGGTATATATATATTTAAATCACGTATTTAAGCTGAAACACAAACAGGAAAAATGCAACAATAAATGTATTAAAAAAATAAATAAATACGCAATAGTCTACTCGGGCTCATTTTAAGACTTATTATGCTTTCACAAGTACATTTGTTTAGGAGTTGTTTTTTTACAGCTCAGCCTGCCTCTAAATTTGTATTTAATTTATATATATATTTTTTTTATTTGAGACAACCTACAGCAAAAAAAAAAAAAAAAAAAAAAAAAAAAAACTAAATGCAAAAACAAACTATAAGCGTTTCTCTATGACAGTAATTTTGTTAAAATGATCAAGCAAGCAAATACTTCGTAGTCTACGCCAACCACGTCAACAGCACGGTGCGCGGCAGCCGTGGAGCCGTGATCTAGAGTTGAGCTGACCGCGGATCGGTAGACAGGAGCGGATGAAGCCACACCGCCGCGGATAGAGCCGAGCACGAGTGACCGCAAAGCAACTTTCGGAGGTGCATTGGGCTGAGCGGAGTGATTGCAATAGCTTTTATAATTTCATCACGATCCTGTTAGCCTAGTGAAAACAGTGTCACGCGTTAATACCTTGTAATAAAATGGCTATTGCGATGTGTTTAATTTGAGTGAACTTGCAATGAAAATTAAAACTTACCTTTCATGCGGGAAGATTGTGAAGTCTGGGCAAGCAGGAAGTGAAAGCACATGGACTGATCACGGAAGAGCTTAAATAGCCCCTGAGAAACCCCGTGTTTAAGACTAACACAGCGCATGCGCGAGTTCTTAAGTTGAAGACTTTGAACAAGACCCATGAGGTTTAGTTCACTCAAATGACTATATTACACTCACTTGATAAATATGTGATTTCAGATAATTCAAAAAACAATTTGGAGTTAAGTCAGCATTTACCATATAAAACATTTAACTGAACTTAAATTCATACATTTTTTCAACAAATCGCAAGTTGGCATTTTTACAGTGAGTAAACTTAGTGAAAAAATGTGACCACCGAGTACTGCCTGAACAGAATAATAAAGAAGCTCTGATCAGGAGTCGAATGCAGCTCTCTGATTGGCTGAGGTTGGGTGTCAAACACAAGGTCCGGGGGCCAGATGCGGCCCTCCACATCAGTTTACACGGCCCTCAAGGTCTTATGACAGGGCTGGGTAATCATTTTGACTTTAGGGCCACATTCAAACCCAGAACAGAGGTGGAGGGCCGGACTGACAACACTGGTATAAAAAAAAAAACTCATTATTGCAAACACATTATTGCTTCACTTTTATTTTCAGAGAACTTTAAGCTTCATCTTGAAAGGTTCTAATTTTGTTATGGCAGAGCAAACCTTTTATTTGTGCTGATCTTCTGTCAGAAAGGCAGATTTTTCTAGAAAAAACTTAAAGTGCGTATGACAGGTTGGAGTACATTTTTGGTAAAATATAGCAAACATGATTATGATTAAGATTTGACTAAACATTTAGCTTTTTTTTTATCCAGTTTGGTTGCTTTTAGGAAGTTTATTCTTGTCTTTTGTCCAGTAAATATGACATATGTGGAGGGGAATCTACAACTGTTACCATAGCAACCACATTGTAAATCTGGGCCAAAACCAACATAACTAACCCAGAAGTGACAACGTGACAAAGTATTATAACTTATAAGACTTCAGCTGTGTTACATTAAAAAGTGTTAATTGTGTGTATAATGTGTTTGTGATGACACATGTGGAGGGATTCTGTTATAGAACTCACATTACTTCCTCTCATTTTTACCTTTTGTTTGTCCATTTCTTCATAAATTGCAACTTAACTGTAAAACTATGATAAATATTTACCACAAAGACTAACACACCAAACTAAGTCAAAATTAGAAACGTGGTAATCTGTCATATGGGCTTTAAAAAAAAAACTAATATGAGAATAAAGTTGAAACCAAAAAGAGAAGCTAAGTTTTAGCAGATTAAAATTATAATTTTACACTACTTATTTGTCAGAACTTAGACTTGAATGAGTCAAATTTTTGCATAAAACAAAATAGATGTTCCATGATCCAAATTACAATTTTAATCTGGTAAAACTTCAGGTTTAATATTGAAAAACTCTTACCTATGTCTTTGACTTTATTCTCATAACATTGTGAGTTTAATCTCAAAATGTTACAAGTTTAATGTTGTTGTCCAAGATTTTGTCTCTTAAAAGGAACCCCGAAAATTTTTTAATGTTTGTTTTCGAGTTTTCCTTATATCATCAAAGATATAAATACACACGAAAATAATCTGAAACATCTACCGTTTTATTAAACTTTTAAGACATATATTTTCACGGAAGACGCCATCATTGTTTACAACACAGTGCATTATGGGTAGTATGACGTCGAATCGTGTAACTACGAGAAAAGTTATGAAAGCTTACCACATTCTTCTTGTTTCCTCCCGACACCAAATCACAACCAAAAGCCACACAATGTACCATTTTACAAAAACTACTGACGCTGCTGTTAACCAGACGAAAAACTACTGACGCTGCTGTTAACTAGGGATGGGACGATATTAAAAATTGCTCTCACGATTATTGTGACCAAAATAATCGCGATTAACGATATTATCACGATAATTAACTAAATATGAAAGTGCACAGATTTAAAGTCCCTAAAATACTCATCAACACACAATATGCGTTTGTTTGGACAAGTTCTTATTGTAATTTGGCCTGAGTGCAATCAACAATGACTCAAAGTGAACAAATATTTTACCATGTTAGGCAAAAGTCTATAAACTTTGTCTCAGAGTCAGTAATTACTTTTGAATAGCCTCAATTCAAACATGAACGCATGGACCAAATGCTTTTCTTTGTTTAGCCATAATACAGAGTGTTACTAGTTTCACAGCAGTCACAGATTTTAGCTGCTGTTAGTGGACTCACTTTATTACATTCATTCATAGACTGCATAATAATCTGTGAAGTTGTTAAGCCGCACACAACTGCTACCGCTACTTATCGGCAAAATGCTACTAACCTAGCGCTAGCACATTTGACAAACCCACATAGCACTGATTATTCTGTTAATGCAAACTCACACAAACTGCACATTATATTTCGCGTGTTCTGCGTGTGTTATGTTACTTACGTTGGATGTTTTCTAAGACTCACGTTTAGTAAACACTGCAGCGTTGTTGTCTGGCTAATGTGCTAGCTATAGCTCGTGTTTTCCCTCGGAGCGGCACTTCTCTCGGCTCTACAGACTTGTGGCTCATCAGATTGTTGATCTTGTCTTTTATATCCATAATAATCCCTCACATCAGAGTTCAGCTTCTTGAAAGAAGGATGTAAATATGTGGAATCACCTGTATCCACCTCCACAGACTGACTGCTTAGCCTCAGCATTGCCGTGCAGTGCATGCTGCCGTGTCAAGTCAGTAAACAATGAAAAGTTTATTGCTGTGGGAGAGAGCCCCCTTGTGGCCAAACACCAGAACTAACATTTGAACAGTGTAATATGAAGCCACAGGCGCTCGCCAGCTGCTGTAATGGCGATTATCGTCACATACGATGATCACGATTATGAAAAAACGCCACAATTATTTAATCGCGGCCTTTAATTATCGCGATTAGCGACAATATCGTATATTGTCCCATCCCTACTGTTAACCAGACGAAAAACTACTGACGCTGCTGTTAACCAGACGAAAAACTACTGACGCTCCTGTTAACCAGACGAAAAACTACTGACGCTCCTGTTAACCAGACGAAAAACTACTGACGCTCCTGTTAACCAGACGAAAAACTACTGACGCTCCTGTTAACCAGACGAAAAACTACTGACGCTCCTGTTAACCAGACAAAAAACTACTGACGCTCCTGTTAACCAGACGAAAAACTACTGACGCTCCTGTTAACCAGACAAAAACTACTGACGCTCCTGTTAACCAGACAAAACACTACTGACGCTCCTGTTAACCAGACGAAAAACTACTGACGCTCCTGTTAACCAGATCAACGGTGCGTCTCACGACTGACACTCACTGCGCCAGTGCGCCACACGATTCTACGTCATCACCTCAAGATGGTGGCGCCCGTAAAATCAGGAAGTTGTTGTAAACATGACAATTTTACGTCAAACAGCGAATATTTATTTACTTTAAGTTCTACTTTTTAGTAAGTATACCTACGCGAAGTATTTTGGATCTATTTATGTAAATATTCGAGGTTCCTTTTAAACTTCGTCATGTATTTGTGTTTCTCTAAAACATGCCAGGGCCTGATTGAAACGGGTTGTGGGCCGAATTTGGCCCCCGGGCCGACGTTTGCCCAGGTCTGTCCTATAAGGTTTACTTAAATCTTAGTTTAGTGCCAGGAGTAATGTGGGTGTTTTATTCTTTAGTTTCTGACAAATCCTTTCATGAGATGAAGTAGATTTTTAGACTAATGTGAGATGTATATTCAGTGTCACTTCAATAAGCATACACAATCAAATATAGACATTATTATGTGTAGAAGGGCAAATAAATTTGACCTTCTACACGGTTGTAATTAAAAAATTAATTTGAGTTACAACTGGCCCTGCAAGGTCAAACTGAGTTTGACAGCCTCTCTACAGTTTCACTTTGCTGTTTGTAAAAAAGACGTTTTTAAGCCTTAATTGCAACTAAAATAAATATATTAACCATGAGTTGATAGAGAAAGTTGTGAGATTTAAAACCTAAAGCGTGTTTGCAGTGTGAAAATCAGCGTTTCAAAAGGAGCTGGTGATAAATAGTTCTGTTATTTTTGTCAGTTTGAGATATGAGATGTTATCTGGACATGATCCGTTTGTCGCTCTGCAGCAGCAGGAGGTTATTAGACTGTGTGAGATCTGGTCAGAGTCCGTTTCCTCAGGAGACGTAGAATTAAAGTCCATTTTCCTGTTTAAAGTTGATAATAACCAGACATAAATGGCTGTATATAGTGTAGATAAAAATGTGGATGAGTTGTCCTGATCAGACTGGAGCTGCTTCTCAAACACAGACAGGAACAAAAGCAGTTTCATCAGAGACACATGTGAGGTGCAGACACTTGTGTAAGTGTGGAGATATTTATAAACAGGGTTTCCTCTAGGATTTTTTGAAAGTGTGGTGGTAGATGAGCGCGAGGGGGTGTTGTTCGTTGTTGCTTTTTTATTCTATTATTATTATTTATCATAATTAAATAACAACCACAATGTATTCACTGTTTTTAAAACTTTTATTAACTGTACAATTGTACATAACTACATACACATACAAAAAAGGGTGCTCTAAATTAATGGCACAATTTGCAGCCTTGCTGTGCACATTTAATTTTTCTCTTTTTTGAAAAAAATAGCTCTAAGGCCCTTTGGTATGGGAATTGAGCTGAAGGGGGCCCATTGATGCTTAGCAGCATGCAGGCTGCTAGGTGGTCCCCCTGCAGTCTGTTTCTCAGGTCGGTCTTCACCTACACATGAAAAAAACTTAAACTCTGTGTGGATTTGGGAAATGACAGAAAACAAGAAATCTCTCAGTTTAATATGAACCAAATTTCTTACCCTGTTCATTGTGGAAAAATCTCGTTCGCAGTTTACTGAAGAAATGGGCACGGTTAAAGCAATAGCTGCAAGTTGGCTCATTCCTGGATAAAGCTGCCCCCATTCCTCATTTTGGGAAGACAGTTTACTCATTACATTGAGCTGATCCATATCCTGAAAAAAATATGTGTACAGTATCTCTGATCAGTGTTTGTCTATCTCTCTGTATAATTTCCCTCAAGTTTTAAATTCTCATTTTACCTTGAAGGCTCCCATAAGCAGATGCTGCTTGTATGAAGCCCACTCCTGCAGCAGTGCAGGATTATCTGGATCCTGCAAAAATTTATTTGATAGGATCTGAAGATGGCCTATGCTCACAGCATCACCCTCTGTGGCTGCCTGGGGACTCAGAACTTGGAAGGCACCAAGGACGTCAAGGTGCTGAAACCTCCTGTCTAAGCTGGCCTGCAGCCCATCCAGATAAGGCTCCATTACCTAAACATAACACAAACTTTTACTTGAATCCCTAAAAACAACATTTAACTTCAAAGCTATCTAAAAAATACCTGACTTCTAAAGCGAGACCAGAAACCCTCCCTTGTATCTTCCGCCTGGGGTTGAGGTCTGCCCCTCCTGTGCCTCTCCTCCTCAAATGTGATGCTAAACGCACCTAATCCAGCCGGGGCATCCAGATCATCATGGAGCCGGGCAAGAAAAGAGCCTGGTGGCTGTTCATCAGCTGCATCTTTAATTGACCTCAGGCAGGTCATTGTCACAGGGACCTAAAAAGTGCAGTGACACAATGTTTAGCTTTTTTGTTTAATAAAATAAATGATGTGATGTGACTTGTGCATAAATTCTAATAGTATACAGTACCTGCTCCTTGATAGCCAGGAAGTTTACATTTTCCTTTTGGAAAATTTTTGACAGCCTTGCAAGGTGTGGCAGCACGTCTGCCTGCAGGTAGACTGCTGCAACAAATCTGTACGTGCAGCAGAAACCATACAGGCCTTTGGCTACTGGGCACTTGTTAACCTCAGCCTCTTCAGCCAAAGCAGCCAGGACGGCTGGCAGGTTTCTCTGCAGCGTAATGATGGCTTGGTGTTGAGACAGCCAGCGAGTATCTTTTACTTCCTGAAAAATATTTAGATAAAAGTTAAAGTCAAGTCAATAACAATAACACTTGCTGTTACAAGATAACTGCTCATCTGTCTCACCGTCACTTTTAAGGCCTGCAATCCCAGGGACTGTGCTGCAGTTTTTAAAACAGCAGTTCTATTGGCACTGTTGTTAAAATATAAATGGAGCTGCTGTAAGTGCTCCCTAAAGGTGGCCATGTAGGTAACGCCAGATGAAGCATCTCTGCATGCCAGTGCGAGGCGATGTGCAGCGCACGCTACTGGCAGCAACCAAGGAAAGTCATTCTGGAGCTGCTTAGCCACACCATTCAACCTTCCTGTATCAAAAACAGAAACAAATCAGTACATGCACTAATGGGCTCTGTGCACGGAATTTCAGTTGGCTGCATACGTTCAAAATAGCTAACTTCTGTATGTACGACCACTTCCTATTAACGTTAGCATTTAGACACAATTATGTCTCTTTTTAAACACACAAGTGTCTCTATAGTGAAATATTCCTCTGATATGTAAAGTCTTTAACATGTTTTCTGTAACATTCACCACAAAGGTGTCTGATCTAAAGAGGATTTATTTGTTTTTTCTATGAGGTTTTCACTACATCAGTTTAAAACGAATAAATATTCTTTAGATCAGACAGTTGTGGTGAATGTTACAGAAAACATGTTAAAGACTTTACATATTAGAGGAATATTTCACCAGAGACACTTGTGTGTTTAAAAAGACACATAATTGTGTCTAAATGCTAACGCTAACAGAAAGTGGTCATACATACAGAAGTTAGCTATTTTGAACGTACACAGCCAACTGAAATTCTGTGCACACAGCCCATTCATGCTCAGAACCCTGACAAAAATACCAGTCATAACAGCAGCTCCATCTGTTCCCAACCCATACAGGTTCTGAGTAGGAATGTGTTTTTTTTGCAGCACTTCTTTTACAGCAGCAACGATGGTGTCGGCCTTTCCATCCCCCACATTAACCAGATCAAGAAACTGGCTGTAAAGCTGCCCTTCCTTATCCATATATCTTAAAACATACACAAATACATTTAAACATACAGAATATAATTCAGAATCAGTAATCATTCTGTCTGATTTGTTACCTGATATGCAAGTCCAATTGTCTTGTCACAGACACATCTGTACTTTCATCCAGCTCGATCCCAATAGCAACTGAGGATTGGATGTTTTCTAAAATGGGCTCCTCCACAACAGTGGCCAAAATCTGTAGCATCTCATCGATAATTGTATGAGATCGGTAATTTGTTTTTCTTCCAATCTAATGGTAAATAAATTAATTACAGACATATTAATTGAGTACATTTTTTTTATCGCATTAATCAATTTTGAAATCTTCAACTTCATTGTTTCTATATGTGAGTTGCAAAGTGGACATAAGGGTTGTTCAACTTGACAACTTAGCAACAAAACACTTCCTAAAGTCTTCAGTATATTTCCATCTGCTACAACAATGTCATTAATTAAATTGGATAACAACAAAACAAAAACACTTAAGTTGAGTGTTTTTCTCTGCAATTTTTAGGTTAGATTAAAAATAGATTAATTAATTACAGATCATAATTAAGCTCTTCAATTTTTTTATCGCTTGACAGCACTAAAATAAATACTTAATTAGTTAATCTACAGCATGAAATAATACAAAATGACCAATCACAATAATATTACCTTGAGCTTTTTGAAATAGTCACAGCCCAGCAACTCTGCCAGATCCAGAAGAGCTGGGTAGTTGGTGTGGTGTGCTTGCTCCCTCTTGGTGAGATAATATAAACATTTAAAGCCACCCAGGATTGCCTCGTGCTCCATATTTATTATGGGTTCAAAGGCTTCCATAACTGAAGATCCTATGCAAAGCAGTCAGAGAGAGACATTTAAAATTGTTTTAACATAAACATTATTCTCAAAACATTTTGTAGCCAATAAACCAATCTTGCAATGAAATTTAAATAAACTTCACCTTGTGCCAATAAGGCTTGAGACTTGACACAGCTTTTGTGGTGCTCTGTCCCCATGTGTCTGTCCAAATAATCTACTCTGTAGATCTGACATCCAGCCTCAATAAATGGACGTGTAGCTACTCCAGCTTTCGGTGTCTGTTTGTGTTGCCGGCATAACCGGCAGAACATTCCTGCAAGCATATGGCCAATTATTATTGCTATAAATTAGATTAAATTAGAAAAACTTAATTTGCATGATTTCTCACCTTGATTTGTGTGGTACAGCCATGGGCGAAATCTGCTTACTTCTGTCCATTTTGGGTCCCAACCAGATTCCCTATGTTTACTTTTTTTCCTCTCTCTCCCTCCTTCCCTCTCTTCTTCCCTGCCGGACTCTTCCTCCCTGCCGCTTATTTCTTGCCTGCCGCTCTCCGCTGCCTCACCACTCTCTCCTCCTCGACTCAATTCCTCCACTAACATTTCTGCCTGAGCACTCGTCTAATATAACATGTGTTAAAGTTACAAGGAAGTTTACGTTATAAATATTTTAATAAAAACAGTTGCCACGGTACAGATCAATTATATAGTATTCTTCAGGAGCCGAGTGCTAATGTCAACAGCGACAACCACAGGCCAAAGGCTGCTATTGCTTCATCAGCGCGGCCGTGGCACTTTTCCCTGGGGCCAGCCCGGAGTTTCACAGGCCCGGAAAGTTTCAGCGTTTATCTCGTCGTTGTTTGCCGGTTCGAGCTTTCCAGTCTGTGGTACCGCCCATTTAACTGCTGCTTCTGCTTTGATTTGGTCCCGTCCACCGACAGGCAGAGCAGTGCGCCGTGTCAAGATGACGCTTTTGTTCAGGACAGTCTACGCGGTTAGTTCAAAGTATTGGGGCACTAGCGGTCGGTCTCGGATGTGATGCGTGTCGGTATGCCCATGATGAAAGAGAAGGGCAGCGTCAGCACCTCGCATGCATTGGATCTCTGAAGAAAAGTATTTTTGGTTCCTGCCCAACAACCTTACAGACACACTAATGCCTCTGAAGTTTGGATAGTAAACTGGGTTTAACTGGATTTAATATCGGGATTTATGGAGTTTACAATTACACTTCACCGCGGATCCACGTTTTGGGATCTCGGAAAAAACACGGGTGGACACACACTTAGCTTCCTCTGACCAAGACAGCACCACGGTAGGTGTTCACGGGGTTAGTTGGGAAAGGCTCAAACGTGCGTAAAGACGCAGACGCTACTTGGTGGGAAAAGTGTGGAGCAGATGTGCGTGCTGCTGTTATAACTTTATTTTGACATAGGCCTGCGCCATGTTATCCCTCATGAAATCAATGAGTAGCCTATACACAGCGGACAGAGTGTTCAGATTTAGGGACGAGAGTGTAGATGGGCACCTGACAGTGCGTATGAGCTGCTGCTGTGATTTGAGTGCGAAAACGCACCTTTGCAGATGATTGAGCCAACACTTAAAACAAGACGCTGTCCGTTGGTTTTAAAATGACGTAAGAATTAAGACGGCCTTAATTTGCGACTAGCTGGTGGACTCGGTTCCTGAACGTGAGAGAACTAGCGTTAAGTCACAAAACACTGATCATCTTCATCTAACGTTACCTCACTGTCTTCCTCAGGTCCCTTCCTCTTCTTTTGAAAATATTTTAATATACTCATCTGAAAATGCAACCAGAAATAGTCGAAACATTACCCGTTCAAAACATCTGAAAAATTACGCATGAAGGCAAACCTATTCTTAATTAATTACGTTACTGTCGTTAAAATGCAGATCTGGACTAAAAAGCATTAGCCTACAATTAACCTTGCTAAAATACCTTTCTTTGGCCTTTTCTCTCCCTCTGTTTCGAACTGTCGTCCGTACTTTTCCGCCACTTGTGACAGCCGCGCGCGCCACTCCGTAACCATAGTAACCTCCGCAGATTGTCACTGACAGGAATCTGCCATACGGTGTTGGATTTTTCAAAATAAAATCAATTGGAACATTTCACGGCATTTAAATGAATTTCAAACCATGTTTATAGCAAGTAAATACGCAAATATAGGCGATATATAATATGTTTATGCAGGCTATCTATATACTTTCAAAAAAAAAAAAAAAAATCTGAAAGTGTGGCGGCTTTTATTTAGCCGTGGCGGTGCGCCACGATCAATTACATGTAGCGGAAACCCTGTATAAAGCTGCAGACCTGGAGGCTGCAGTCTCATGAACCACACTCACGAGAGCTTCACTCAACTAGAATAACGACACACAAAGAGCTGATTCAGTCTGATTACAAGATGAGTAGTTCTCTTGACCAGGATCACTTGAAACACAAACACTGATGTTTGACTGATGACTTTTTTCCCCCGGTGGTTTTTATTTTAGTTTTTCCTGCCGAGAGGGAGGGTCTAAGGACAGAAGATGTGCAGTCAAATCCACAATCCTTCATCTCCACAAAGCAAACGACAAAGTAGAGCCCGTTTACACGTGCAGGCTAAATGTTCAGGCTAATTTTACGTTCCTGAGTATGTGAGTATTCCGTGAATATTCCGTGTAAACTCTTTGCGAACAATAAACCGTTGGAATGTTCCGGAGGTTTTCTGTATCGTTGCCGATGCCTCGCGCAGATACAACTCGAGTACTTTGAGCGCTTTAGTGGTTGGAGCGGCGTCTGACTACAGTAGCTTGAATTTTAGCGTATTTCACACTCTAAGCATTTTATCAAAAAAAGACGAACTATTAAGATCTATTCGGTATAATGGTTTTGCAAAAATGAAGACTCCCAAATTGGAATTAAGATTTTTTAATACATTTTTAAGGGTCTTCATTTTAAGACTTTTTAAGACCCCGCGGACTCCCTGATATCGGCCAGATCTACTGGACACGTTTGGAGTTTGGATTCTTCTGCCAAAGCTCAAAGTCATGTCACTGAAAATGACTTCATTCTATGCCTGTGAGGTTTGTAGTGTTTTTACTTGTGGATCTAAATCAAGGCTGAGCTACTTTTTTTAATTCGAGGTAAATATTCAAACCTGAACCAGGAGCACTTTCCTGTTAAACACTGGCTCATAATCTGTCATTTTCTCTCTGTTTTCTGGAGGTCTTTCAGGTGGTGCAGCAGCATGAACAGGACACTTCCACAGAAACATTTACCTTTGTCCAGAGGGAGACTCTTCAGCTCGTTGTAAACGTCCAGAGGAACCGCCAAAGTCTGAAACAAACAGGACTTTAGCCTCACAGCTGTTTGTCTCAGCTCCAAAGCTACAAACACATCTCTAAACACCACACAGGTTTAAACAGGGTCATGTTCCTCAGAGTAGACACTGCAGCAGGTCTCTCTCTCACACAATCAGATTTTACACAAACAGAGTAAAACAGCTCTCACCTTGGATCCAGTCTCTCTCCTCTCTCTTCTCTCTCTCTCTCTCCCTCTTCTTCTCTCTTCTCTCTTTCCTCTCTCCCTCCCTCTCTCTTTATCTCCTCCCTCCCTCCCTCTTTCTCTCTCCTCTCTCTCTTCTCTCTCTCTCCTCTCTCTCTCCTTCCTCTCTCTTCTCTTTCTCTCCCTCTCTCTCTCTCTTCTCTCTCTCTCTCTCCCTCTTCTTCTCTCTTCTCTCTTTCCTCTCTCCCTCCCTCTCTCTTTATCTCCTCCCTCCCTCCCTCTTTCTCTCTCCTCTCTCTTCTCTCTCTCTCTCTCTCCCTCTTCTTCTCTCTTTCCTCTCTCCCTCCCTCTCTTTATCTCCTCCCTCCCTCCCTCTTTCTCTCTCCTCTCTCTCTTCTCTCTCTCTCCTCTCTCTCTCCTTCCTCTCTCTTCTCTTTCTCTCCCTCTCTCTCTCTCCTCTCTCTCTCTCTCTCTCTCTCTCTCCTTCCTCTCTTCTCTTTCTCTCTCCTCTCTCTCTCCTCTCTCTCTCCTCCTCTCTTCTCTTTCTCTCCCTCTCTCTCTCCTCTCTCTCTCTCTCTCCTTCCTCTCTCTTCTCTTTCTCTCTCCTCTCTCTCTCCTCTCTCTCTCCTTCCTCTCTCTTCTCTTTCTCTCCCTCTCTCTCTCCTCTCTTTCTCTCTCTCCCTCTCAATCTCCTTCCTCTCTCCTCTCTCTTCTCTCTCTCTCTCCCTCTTCTTCTCTCTTCTCTCTTTCCTCTCTCCCTCCCTCTCTCTTTATCTCCTCCCTCCCTCCCTCTTTCTCTCTCCTCTCTCTCTTCTCTCTCTCTCCTCTCTCTCTCCTTCCTCTCTCTTCTCTTTCTCTCCCTCTCTCTCTCTCCTCTCTCTCTCTCTCTCCTTCCTCTCTCTTCTCTTTCTCTCCCTCTCTCTCTCTTCTCTTTCTCTCTCTCCCTCTCCCTCTCCTTCCTCTCTCTTCTCTCTTTCTCTCTCTCTCTCTCAAACACAGTTCTTACCTTAGACCCAGTCTTGTGTACTTTCTCCTGTTACTGCAGCAGACTGGACATGTGAGAGAGCTCTGGACCGTCTGGACTGTGGCTCCACCAGGGAAACTTCTGCTTCTGCAACACAAACACTATTTCAACGGCAGAACTGTCTGTCTGCGTCAGAGAGAGAGAGGAGGACCAGGCTGAAGGAGGAAGAACTGTCTGGAGCAGGACCAGGCTGAAGGAGTCTGAGCGTCTCATTAGAAGTGTGCTTCTTTCATGTAATTAGGCCATCAATGTTCAAATAAATGACATTTCATGTTGTCACTGCCTATAGGTCTAAGTGTTTGTTTGTCTCTTTGTAACATGTTCAATTGTTCAAAAATACAGCCAATGTGGCAAAACTCTGTGCATAATTTTCCTGCTCAGGGGCGTTTCCACTAGCCCTTTAGTATCAGCTCTACTCTGCTCGGCTCTACTCGGCTCTGTTTCCATGAGCCTTTTTTATCTGGTACCAGGTACTTTTTTAGTACCTGCTTGGCTCTGGTTCTAACCAGGCTGAGCTGATACTAAACTGTTCTAACCAATGAGCTATTATAATGACTAGAGAGAGCGTAGCCATGGTAACCTATAACAACAAATGTCCAGTTCCAGCTCCATCTTGTGTGGGAAGACTTAACTGAAGATCTCATACAAACTAATGGTAAGCTGAACTTTGAAGTGACTTTTTCACTTAAATACTTTGATACTTTAACTTATACATATTTGTACATTTATTTCTGCTTCTGTTCAACTAAACTAATGGGGAAAAATTAAGAAAAAAACTACTTTTATTTTTACCTAATAAAATGTTATTTTATAGTAACAGCAGCGAAGTAAACACAATAATGATGAATGTTTGTGCTCATATAATGTAATGACACACAAAAATAATTAAATTCTGCATCAAATCCAGCCACGTGCAGTGTTTTTAGGCTGAATATTTATATTCACAATTCAGAGGAAAAATGACCAGACACAGACAGAAAACAGTTCTTTGTATTATTGGGACCATGAATATATAATTATATGTTCAATACCCCCCTTAATCTTTGAATTATCTTTTCAATTAGAATTCTTCTGCTGCTGCTCCCCTCGCAAGATGGCCGCCGCAGCCGCCACTGCAACAGGCCCCACCTAGGGTGACCACCTGTCCCGCTTTTGGTTGTACCGTCCCGCTTTTTAGGCTTGTGTCCCGCGTCCCGCATATCACGGCCGTGTCCCGCTTTTTCATTGGTGATGGAACACAGCGAATATAACACTTATAGCTTCGTGTTTAAACGGTATTCGGGCATCTGTCTGATCTCTGTTCGTGCGCGTTCCTGTGATAAGCAGCACCACACGTCAATCAACAGTCTGTGCGCCGCTGGTCCCGCCCACCATTTGCGAGGAAAACTCAACTTCAGTCTCAGCGGCGACAGCGAAGGAGAAAGGCAAACGCGCGTGAGGAGACGAAACAATTGCCAGCGAGGCAAAGAAAAGGAGAGTTTACAGCAGGTACAATCACTGAATAACTGTACATCAGATTTTTTTGAAACTTGTCAAATACATTCACAGTATTGCTGACAGTGTGTGGATATGCCAATGATGTTGTCAAAACTAAATATTTCAAAGTTATTACAGTCTAAAGTAGACCATCTAGTCTAAAAGTAGCAGTGCGATTCTAGCAAAGGGGGCTTATAAAACACTCTTTAATTTAATAATTCTACATCAGATTTTTCTGAAACTTGTTAAATACATTCACAGTATTGCTGACAGTGTGTGGAAATGCCAATGAAGTTGTCAAAACTAAAAATTTTAGAGTTATTACAGTCTAAAAGTAGCTGCGCCATAACATTCAATGCTACATTCACAGCATTACTGACTGCAAATTCTGTAATCAAACATGCTTATTTTTATTGTCTACTTTAATCTGCGTGGTTGTACCACATTGTTATCATGAGATTGGCATTTTTGTTACTTATATGCAGTGCTTTCCATACACAATAAATTGTGATTTATGTTGTTACATTGTAAGAGTAACCTATAGGCAAGGGCCAGTTTTTTGTACACCAATTTGTTTTTATATATTTATATAAAATATTTTTCTAAATTGCTTTAGTTCATTTTTGCATTTGCTATCAGACTCAGATTTATTAATATAAATACATAAATAATACTAATAATAATTGCATAAATACATTTATTAAAAATAATAAAAATACAGTTTCTTTAATAAACCTAATATTCTGAAGAGATTTATTTTAATTTTCGTTACTTTACACGTTTTAGTCACACCTTTGATTATTATGATTTATTTATTTTTTTTTTTTTGCTTACAGTTGAAAGCACACGCATAAACAGTTAAAGTTTTCAAATATTTATTTAGTGTCACAATTTACAGACCTTCATTTACCTTGCAAACACAAAAGATTATAATCACATCGTTCCTTAGCTGTTTGAAATGTGATGTTGTGACGGTGTAGAAAACAAGCGCACCCGGAGCTTCTGAGGCAACGGGAGGTGGCTGGCTTGACCGCGGTGCTCCGGCCTGTCTGGGGGTTAAGCATAAACACAGAAATAATCGCGGTCCACTTTGGGACAGAAGCGCTTGGTGTGCGCCTTGGTTCCAGTGGCTCCGCACAGTGGACACACGTACTTCTGCAGATAAGGGCACAGCACCTCTCCGGTCTGGTTCTTTAAGCAGTGTGACTCGTAAACCAATTTAGACTCTTTGTTGTTTTTGCAGAAACCGCAGAACGTTTTCGACTCCGCGACACCAGGGGGTTTGAAGCGTGTTGTCCGCTTTCGCTCTTTCGGGCTTTTGACGTGATTACGTTTCTGCGCTGGTTTCAAACTCCCCGCTTCGTCGGAAAGGGGGTAACAAAAGCCATCAGCGCACGACGGAGACACCATCGGATGCTCATCATAGAGCCGGGGAGAAGAAGCGGAGCTGACGCAGGTGGACAGCCAAGCTCGGCACAGTTCGTCGGTCTGACGGTCAGGCGCTGGAGGCTTGTGATCAGGCGTCTCACTGTCGCCGCTCTGGCCCAAGATTTGCTTGATCATGTTAGACAAACCCAGGTAATCTTTCCAGGGCTGGAAACGTTTGCTGTGTGGCTCCATAATCTCGGCAGGTGGATGAAGTTTCTCATTCTCCTGCCTGCCTCACTTAGTCAGGCTGCAGCCTAGACTTTGAGCGCGCTGATTGGCAGAAGCCTTGCAAAATTTAACAATGTTTCAAAGCCACATGCAGCTGCAGAGTCCCTGATCCTCTCTCCCCCTGCCCCCCTCTGCTCCTGGTTTGTTTGTCTCGTTCCTTTCACTCTTTCTGTTGTTTTATTTTAAGAAAATAGCAAACTTACGTAGCAACTAGCATGCTAAATCTTAGCAGGATTTCGGTCTAAATGTGAAGATTTGCAGCAGACTACAATATTAATACTACTATAATGTAATATATAACTATAGTATACTATATTAATGTCTTACCTGCGTGATTTTCGAGGTTACAGTGGGTATTTGTGCTCTCGAAGCTTCGACGATGGTACCACCGCTGTTTGTGAGGGTCAGAAGCAGGCCTTGTACAGGTGCTTAATTGAAGCTCCCCTCCCCCACCTCGCGCATTTCCTTTTGCCCCGCCCCTCAGCACACAACTGGGTTTCGGCTTAATCAAAAATAAAATAAAATAAAAATCTGACGCACTGCACGCACAGTCTTTGCGCATGCGCATTACTGTACGTCAACGTCACGTGCTGCGACGTCTTCCTTCCGTTTGAGACGATTTGAATTCTGTCTGCTCATCTCTGTGTTTTCGGATAATTCTGGTCTAATCTACACAAATATTGGTAAGTATGCGGTTCAATTACTATTATGTTGTAAAGTTCTAATGTAGAAGTCTGTTTTGTGATATTTATATGACCTGGACGTGTTTTAGCACCGCGGGACCTCGCTTCAGCCTCGCTTTGTTCGGCTGAAGCGCGCTGCGGTGGTCATGAGGCTTTCTCGTGATCGTGCTCATTTAAATACAAAACGTGTGTACTCCCGTATATTCTCATATACGTCGATTCTTCCGCAGGCGTGTGTGCTTTATTTGAGAATGGGTTCGCTAACCGTACTGGTTTGAAAGTTTTGATTTTCCCCGGCTCCTTTTCGTTGCCTGCGCGTGGCCGCGCCGCCTCGTGCACCCACCGTATTTACACGGCCTAGCTTCACTGTCATATATAAACTTGTACTCCGCAGATTCACAGACGGACGGGCCCGTGGGGGAGAAACGTAAAGTCTATCGGACCCATCACCGTGGCAGAGACGTGAAGGGAGTGAGAGAAGCGAGCGAGGAGGAGATGTGCGCGTTCACGAGGTGACATGCTGCTCTGTCACACACAGATAACGTGTTTGACAGCAATGCTTCGGCTAATAGTTACCAAAACTAAATGTTCCGTTATGAAATGTCAGTTAGTTTACAGTATTAATACTGTTATTTTCCTTTGTCACCATTTCTATATTTGGATCGTTATAACTTCATCAGGTTTTTGCCTTGGTCACAAAGGTGAAGTTTGCATAACTAGCTCAGTGTTAGTAAGAATATATCTCTTTAATAAATATTTTAAAACTCTAATATTATAGAATTTCACTTTCTGAAACGATTTTCATATTTCCGTTTGTTTCACTCAATTTTGAACTTACATTGTGTTTACAAAACTTGAGTTTATTGTCATTATTTCATCTCACTGCCTGCAATTAAATGGATACATTCTTAGCATCTGTCCATCAACTTCCTCTCCATTGTTATTTGTTATCTATTGTGAACTTTTTGATAATCACTTGAGTTTCAGCTGCAGATACACTTTTTAGAAAACGACTGTACTTGAGTAGTGAAATTAATTTGTGTTTTTCAGTACTGCCTATATTAGTGATTTAACAGTGGAAACACTGAACTTGTAAATGATTGTTTTTGCAGGTTTAACCTGGGTGTTTGCAGTTTTTATGTTTTTGTAATATTTATTTTCTTGTTTCAGCGTTTGTGATTATGGAGGTTCCAGCTCTGCTCAGAGACTTGTCTACAAGGTACTACATTCTTAAACATTATACATTAGATTGAAGCACTATCATTTTGGTCAAACACACACTGCATTTACAATCATTGTCTTTGCAACTTCAAAACGTGATATTAACAAGAATATAGAGTCATTCTAAAGGAAGTGTGTTCATTTTGTTTTTGCACTTTATGCTTGAGGTTTAGTTATCAAACTAAAGTGAAACTTTTGTCAAATGAATCACAAAATAATAGAAATATCAACTTTATACCAGGGCTGGACAATATTTTGACAAAAATCAAATTATGAGCTCAGCTCTGTGACAGTCTGCTTTGTCATCATAATGTCCTACTTCTGTTTAATACATGTATCTGTTCAAATACAGACTATCCTACCTACTTCTGTTGGTCAGCTGATTTTTAACAATCACAGTGAAGAACTCTCTGAAAAAGCAGATCATTTTATTCATTCCAATTAGACACTAGCATGTACAAACAATCTACAAGAATCCTAGTAAAATTTAAATTATAATATATAGGGATGGGACGAGATCTCGTGGTGCGAGATCTCGCGAGATCAAACTGTCACGATACTGTGCGTACACGTACTGAACTGTCTCGTGAGATTTTTCCATGGTCATGAAATTAAGTTTTGTATCTTTGAGCAGCTGTAGTAAATATTCTCCTCCACACACAGACTTGTAGCAGACTTATTCTGACAGAAAACTGTCTAAACTCTGTCTCAGTTTTTATTTTGTAAAGATAGGACCAATATTGACAGAGAGATAATTAGTCCTAAACATTGTAAAAGTTTATAATCGTCAAATATACGCGGGGACATCGTAGGGTTTTTCACACTTAAACATAGTTTAAAATAGATCCACAAAGAGATATTTTGGCCTTTGTCATCAATAACTGTAAAAAGTACAAAAGTCTTCTCATCTGTGTGTGTTTGGGCTGTCAGCAGCGGCAGCGCTGTGAAGCAGGAGAAAGGGGGCATCTGAGCTACACATGGGGGACCAGATCAATTTCAGTCAAAACTCATATTGTTGAAATAATAAAAATCCAAGGTGATACACATAATGAAAGGTAAAGCTAAACTAAAAGAATTTAAACTGACGATAATAAATAATACAAATCATTTTTTTTTATTTGCCTTGTTTAAATTCTACATTGAAACAATTAATTGAAATTATTAAAAATCTTGTCTCGTCTCGATCTCATGGCTCGTCTCGTGAAAATTCTGTCTCGTCCCATCCCTAGTAATATATATATTTTTTAATCAAATTGTCTACCCCCAATGTATAAAGAATATTAATATCACCTTCAGTCCAGACTTAATGGCAGCATGTAAACCAGATTGTTTCAGGTTTCTGAACTAGAAACGGTTCAAACTGACTTAACATGCATGTTTTTGTTTCTTCACTCCCTCTCCAGTGCCTCTCGACCCAACCAGTCGTCCTGTAGATGTGAAGAGAGAGTTCATCCACTGATGCTCCACTTAAATGAAAACTGCAGAGATCTTGGTAAGTTGAATCGCACTATAGGCATAGGTTTTGTTAATAGATTTCTTTAACGGTGTTTCTCAAAACAGTGTAGCATTGTTGCACTTGCATTTTGTTTATTTTTTGTGAACTATAATCAGAATGTCAAGAAATAAAACCTTCAAGTATGTCATATGTTATACGAGTCTATAGTATGAGCTTCACTTTTTATGTGACCAAAAATATTCCCCAATATAACATTATTTATGAGCTGTCCCTTTATATCAGGGGTCACCAATAAGATTTCATCGAGGTCCAGTTGGAAGAGATTTTTTCAAGCCAAGGTCCGGAACTTCACGGCAAAGTTTCTTTTAAGTCATTTTTAAATTTGACATTATAATTAAAAATAACTACACAATATTCATTTTTCACAATATCCCACATAATTCTATGTTATAAAAGCTTGTTTTCAATGTATTAATCTACTGCACTTTTAAAAATGTATTTGATGGATGAATAAATTCCATCAAAATTGAATCAGACCTGTGCAGTGGAGGAGACTGTGTTTTTACACTGATCAGAAATGATCACTGAGTCTGTGATGGAGTTATTCTAAGTCTGTTCTGACTCGAGCCTGTTCTGTACCACGTCTGTCTCTCTCTGTGTCTCACTGGCCAAAGCAGTCACTGAATGAAGCCATGTGATTGGCGATAGGACACACGCGATAGCCCTCCAACTTTACGCAGGAGAAGAATCATACAAACAGCGCTCTGAATCGTGTTCATTACACGCACACCCACGCGCACATAGCCTACAAACGCGCGCTCTAAATACAAGTTGAATCTGACTGGACCGTCATAAACCGCGTCTTTCTGTTTCTGGCGCGGTGCCAAATGGGAGAAGGACGAGTCAAAGCGGCAGTTTTGCACCGCGTGCATTACGCGGACACTCAACCGCGTACTTGAATACACTCTGCAGACCGCGCCGCACCGGCGTGAAGCGCGTTTTTCTGTCTCTGGCGCTGTGCCAAAAGTGAGAAAGACGAGTCACAGCGGCGACGTGCGCGCGCGTCTGTTGATGCGCTCACTGCACAGCTCTTCTTTAAAGAATCACGTCTTCCTTCTCCAGCCTTTCTGCGAGTGTTGGGCAGGAGGGCTACGCGGTCCGGTCCGGATGGGGCGGCGCTTGGGTCCGGATCCGGACCGGAGTCCGCCTTTCGGTGACCTGGGCTTTATATCATCCTTTTACCATTACAGATGGCAAGTTTTAGGTTGTAAATTGTGTTCCTGCAATGACAACAATTAACCTTCCTTACCAAAATTGATGAATTAGCAACAATACTCAACAATGTTTAAAAGTTTAGAGCTAAAATGCACCATAATTTCCATATTCATTTTTTGAGTTATTTTGTATCAAGTTTTGTCCGTGGAGTTTGTCCACAGTTAGTACTACTGTGCAATGTTGAGGTTTTTTTTTTAAGTTTACGTAAACCGCAACTTAGCTCAAGAAGTTTGAGCTCTGTTTGTAAGGAAACAAATGTTTTTGGTGGTGCATGCTGTGAAAATCATTGGCTTCTTTTAAACTTTCAAACTATGTAAAGTGGCTTAAGAATA
Source organism: Mugilogobius chulae (assembly GCA_038363315.1). Taxonomy (NCBI): domain Eukaryota; kingdom Metazoa; phylum Chordata; class Actinopteri; order Gobiiformes; family Gobiidae; genus Mugilogobius; species Mugilogobius chulae. The sequence goes on from JBBPFD010000675.1 coordinate 64,297, forward strand.
AATGTCATGATATTGATCTTTAGTAACTTCTCCTTTGCTTTACTTGCAGGAGGAGAATGTGATGGAAGCAGGAGACCTGGAGCAGATTGAAATGGAAGTCGACAATCAGCCATGATAAGGAAAGGCCAGAGGACAACAGCATCTTCATGGCATCATCAGTGACTGTTGGACTGTTCTCCTGGACCTGGGACATGTGCTTTTTGTTTGGACTCTTCCTGTTTGATTCTGAGCTACACAAAGAAACTCTGCCACAACTTTAGTTGATCAAAGTGTTTTGATGGGTTTGGATGGACAATAAGGTACACATTCTGAAAACAGTTTTGTAAGTATGGTTTACTTCTGCATTTCACACTGTTGATGACACTTCATGTTTACTACATTTTACTACAGTAAAATTTACCTGTCACTACATTTGCTCATAGACACTTTAAACGTTTTGGTCTGTTTGAGAATGTGTTTGAGATGATATATTCTTTGAAATACATTTGGTAAAGTATTTAAAAGTGTGATTGTTCCTCTGCATTGCTGGTCATAGTTTAAAATCTGGAAGTGTTCATTTTCTGTATGTAAGCCAGATCTCTTTATAGCAGTGTTTCTCAAACTGTGGTTCATGAGGGGAACGTTTGCGGCTTATCAAATACTAATGGTACACTGACACATAGGGCTGGGCGATTTAGCCAAAAATCCTAATTGCGATTTTTTCCAGGAAATATTGCGATTGCGATTTTTTTTGCGATTTTCTCCCACAGCATAAAAACATGAGCAAAAGTAACACAAAATCAACAGTTTATTATAAGAATTGTTATATTTTGCTAGAAATGTACCTGTGAAATGGTTTTTGGCTAAATTAGATCCAGTTTTGGGTGTAACTTAGTTACTGTAATTACATTTTTGAGTAACTAGTAGTGTAACTTAGTTACTGTGAAAAGACTTGTAATTAAATTACAGTTACTAACAAAATACTCTTATTCCCTTTTAAGTTAAAAAAAATAAATAATCTACAAAAGTGACTTATTGTGTGAGATAAAACAACAGAGACACAGATCTGCAGCTGGAACAGTGCACAGAATACTTTTTAATATTGATTTTACTGAATTTGAATGATTGATGTTTGCAATAATGCACACAAAGTAATCCTAAAGTAATGTAACCAAGTTACTCTCTTGAGGCAATAACTAAGTAGTTTAACTAATTACATTTTCAAAAAGTAAAAAGTAATGAGTAACTAATTACTTTTTCAATAGATTACCCCCAACACTGATCAGATCAACAAGATTAATTAACTCGTTTAATTGTGAAGGTGGATAAAACTATATAGGCTATAGCCTAACCAGCTCTGCTTTTTACACACATGAACCAGTTATACTGAACTTGTGCAAATTCATTCACTGTTCATTTTTATTTAAGTTCAAATAAGTGATATCTGTAACTTATATTTCATTCCAGAGCTACTCAGTGTAAAATGGGCTTTCATATCCAAACTAAGTTTGTTCCCCTTTAACTTTACGCACACGGCTCTCGACTGCTGCTGCTGCTGCTGCTTCTCCCCTCTCCGTCTCTGCCACTCACTCGCTCATCCCCCGCTCCACAGACAGGACAGAAGGCGGGACGATTACCTGTCCCTGTCCACGCAGAGAACCGTAGAGTTCCGTGTTTGGAATTAAATAGTTTATCCTTCGTTTGGCAGCGCGTCACCGCGGACCACTTCATGTTACAGCGCGGGGCGGGCTTGTAACGCAGTGGGATTTCGAAGTCAGTGGCACACGCACATACGCGCTAAAAGGCAAAGAGAAGCGATAGACATTCACCTGAAACAACTATTATGTCTATGTTTCGTGTCACTAACGAAGAGAGTTCGCGGAGAGAGTGGAGAAAAGAGAAAAAGAACGAGTACAGCGAGGGCTCCGGGCTCACCTCGTTCACCGCCGCTTTAAGCCCAAATCCTTTGCTGTAGTATTAACAAGAGCACAGTTTTACACCGGTGAGCCTGGTATTGTCATTACATGTCGTTGATCTCATGAGCACACGAATTACAGAGAGAAAAGTGAAGCACAAGCACACGTAGGTGTCAGAGGAGCGTAACATGAAGCTGCAGACCGGAGGCGCTGCAGTCACACGGCCGCACTTACACGCAGCGCTTCAATTACTTCCAAAACAAAACTCACGTGGCCAATAATCGCACGTCTCTGCGATTACATAATCGCGTCTTGTCATATCGCGATATAATTGCAAATGCGATTAATTGCCCAGCCCTAGTGTTACCATGTGAATCATCTCTGGTACAACTCACTCGTCACTTTAACTGATAGTTGTACATATACTTCTATTTATGCTGTTCTGTACATAAACATAGTCATACTGAAGTTATTCTACCTCATATTTATTCACTAGTTGTTTTTCTGTCTTGGGGCTTGAGGGGCTTGGGGATTCCCCACTTTCAAGAGTCTCTTTCAAATGCAGGGTGCCTGAAAAAATGTGACAAATTGCTTGATTATTCCACTTTTACAATTTGATTCCACATTTCAGTCTATGTCGACTAATAGATGATTCCAGATTTCAGTTTGTTCTACTAATTCTATGCCCACAAGGGCATTGTCAGCAACACCTCGAGAGGGGTGATAATTATTATTAGTTTATTTGAGAGGGACAGAACATTAAAACATTGTTGCCTTGTTAAGTGCAACCAATACCACATTCATTGGTCATATAGCTCAGAGCTCATTTGCAGACGGCCCCTTGTTGCAAAGAAATGACATACAATACAATACATACGTTAGAAAATACAGTACTTTAGAAAAGAAAATGACAACATACAGTATTTACAGTAGACAAACAATAAATTCTAATTTATTGTTCTGATTTTTACAGTTAAAAATCGCAGATCTGTAAGAGTTTTCAGTTCGACAAGTATGGTGTTCCATATTTGTGTACCCTTAACTGTTAACTGTAAACCCTGTAGACTGTCTGACCAAATGCGGCCTTACTTATTGTATTTTTCTAAAATGTTACAGTAGTGCCAGCTCATGGGCTTTTGGTTTATACAATGACACTGCACTTTTCATTGTCGACTGACTGGCCTGGCCCCAGACCGTGATATAATATGAAAAGTGGGATAAAATCATTGCATGGAAGTACAACTTTGCAGATTTTAATGACAGGCAAGGTCTTATCAGGCCAAGGCACTTTAGATTCATCCTTACGGGTTTTGTTAGTTTCTTTATATGGTTTTCAAATTTTAGATGAGAGTCAAGGACTACCCCTAAATATTTGAATTCATTTGCTCTACCAATGTTTTTTTTTTTATTAATTTGCACATTAAAATTGACTATTGGCTTTTTCTGCAGAGAAAAGCACACCGACACTGTTTTGAGCTGTTTTTGAGGCGACAAACAATTCTCTTCAAGCCACTGTGAGACTCTGACCATTTATCTAGTTAGTAGCTCTGCAGCCTTTTCTGGAGTCTTAGCTGAGACATAGATGATCAGGAAGAACAGCTTACAACTGAGCAGTGTTTTGTTACTGTTTGTCCATAACATCAGCCATTGCACAGTTTCTTCTTTCATTTGCAATTATATCATGATTATTCAAAAATATAAATATATAACCGCAAAGATGTGCAGTTTAGGCCCACTGTTACACTGAGTAAAACAAATTTGTAGGCTTCAGATAGCAAATTAATTTTATAAGTCAAAATGAACAGTGAAGGAAATAGAACTTCAGTAGCTGTAACTAACTGAGCACAGTAAAATCAAGACTTGATTATGCTGTAGTTTACCACCTCATGTTGTAATAATTACACGCATGTATATTTCAACCAAAGTTTAAACATTTTTGGAGAAGTAGTTTACTTTTTCACAATTTTTTTTATTTTTTATAATATAGGGACAAATCGCATAACAGATTTATATTGCGATAGTAATTAGAAAAAAATAAATACAAAAATTTTATTTTGTCTTTGTCAATATGCTAAAAAACTATTTAAAAATATTTTTTTTACATTTAGAACATGAAACTAATGATTGACTTGTAACACTCAGTTTACAGAGTAATGTTATTTTCTTGACTGTTTTCAGTGAATTTAATGATTTCATATATTTCTTGAAATTAAAAGGAATAAAATATTTTTTAATTTTAAGATATGCATTTATCAAATACATTTTTGGGGATGAACTATGACGTGTTTTACTACTACAGACTTTTATCGTTACAGATACATCATACAGACATGATGGCCCAACTGGCTCTGCTGAATCAAATAAGCGAGACATGTCAATAGATCATGATGAGGATGTAGTGCCAGGGTCTTCAGCGGCCACTCCTGCCACGCCTCCTGCACACACACCATCTGTCCCATCCAGACAGTCTTCAGCAGTTAGTCCGGTATGTGCTCCTGTCTCGTCTCCTGCACAAACACCATCTGTCCCATCAAGAAAGTCTTCAGCAGCCACTCCTGTCTGTGCTACTGCCTCGCCCCCTGTAAACACTCCAGCTGGGTCATCCAGGCAGTCTTCAGCAGGTACTCCTGTGTCTGCACCTGCCTCGCCACCTCCTCCAAACACTCCAGCTGGGTCATCCAGGCAGTCTTCAGCAGGTACTCCTGTGTCTGCACCTGCCTCGCCACCTCCTCCAAACACTCCAGCTGGGTCATTAAGACAGTCTTCAGCAGCCACTCCTGTCACTGCACCTGCCTCGCCTCCTGCACACACTCCTGCTGGGTCATTAAGACAGTCTTCAGCTGGTACTTCTGTCTGTACACCTGCCTCGTCTCCTGCACAAACACCATCTGTCCCATCAAGAAAGTCTTCAGCAGCCACTCCTGGCTGTGCTCCTGCCTCGACTCCTGCACACACTCCTGCTGGATCATCCAGACAGTCTTCAGCAGCCACTCCTGGCTGTGCTCCTGCCTCGACTCCTGCACACACTCCTGCTGGATCATCCAGACAGTCTTCAGCAGGCAGTCCTGTCTGTGCTCCTGCCTCGACTCCTGCACACACTCCTGCTGGATCATCCAGACAGTCTTCAGCAGGCAGTCCTGTCTGGGCTCCTGCCTCGACTCCTGCACACACTCCTGCTGGATCATCCAGACAGTCTTCAGCAGGCAGTCCTGTCTGTGCTCCTGCCTCGACTCCTGCACACACTCCTGCTGGATCATCCAGACAGTCTTCAGCAGGCAGTCCTGTCTGTGCTCCTGCCTCGACTCCTGCACACACTCCTGCTGGATCATCCAGACAGTCTTCAGCAGCCACTCCTGGCTGTGCTCCTGCCTCGACTCCTGCACACACTCCTGCTGGATCATCCAGACAGTCTTCAGCAGGCAGTCCTGTCTGTGCTCCTGCCTCGACTCCTGCACACACACCATCTGTCCCACCCAGACAGTCTTCAGCAGCCACTCCTGTCTCAGCACCTGCCTCGCCACCTCCTCCAAACACTCCATCTGGATCATCCAGACAGTCTTCAGCAGGTACTCCTGTCTCTGCACCTGCCTCGCCACCTCTCTCTCTCTCCTGCTCTCTCTCTCCTGCTCGCTCTCTCCTGCTCTCTCTCCTGCTCCCTCTCCTGCTCTCTCTCTCCTGCTCACTCTCTCTTGCTCTCTCTCTCCTGCTCTCTCTCTCCTGCTCGCTCTCTCCTGCTCTCTCTCCTGCTCTCTCTCTCTCTCTCTCTCTCTCTCTCTCTCTCTCTCTCTCTCTCTCTCTCTCTCTCTCTCTCTCTCTCTCTCTCTCTCTCTCTCTCTCTCTCTCTCTCTCTCTCTCTCCCTCCCTCCCTTGTCGCACACTTTTTTCCGTGACTATAAAATCAAATGGGTTAAGTCTCTGTCCTATAGGCCACTAAAAATAGGATATGTAAATCTATCTTTCCCTCGGGAGCTGTCCAAAAACTTTGGTGCTGGACCACCCTGCACTCATTTGTTTTTACAGTTTTTGTCAATCGCTTTGACACATTTTTTGAAACTTTAGTTTGATCACTTGTTTCCAACATTTAACTGAATAAAGGTTTGCCACAATTGTCATTCATTCACACAGTTTTCAGACTCTTTCTCAGAACAGCTCACACAGCTTCATTTATAAACTCACATGTTCAGTGAGTTTAGTTTGTTTCTCCAACACTACAGACCTGTTCACACATGTAAAGGACTTTTGTTTTTATCTACAAACTCACACATCACAGCAAAATCTAAAATCACATGAGCAGAAAGATTACAGGTTTTTTTTATCGCTTTGGCACATTTTTTGGAAATTGTCATAAATATGGCAAAACCTCTACATATTCAGTCAGATTTATCACTCATTTGTCTAAACATTTTAGAATGATTGCACATGCACACTTTTTGTGCAAAACTCCTGACAGCTTTGTCAAAATAACACTTTGTGGTCAGAATGATAAACACTCATCTCTAAACTGAACTTTTTGTGCAAAACACGTAACACTCATGTAAAAACTACACTTTGTTGTTTGAAATGAAACAAAAGCAACACATGGAATAACTTTCACCTTTACCACTTAAACACTGTTTGGAATTTATTTCAACATAAAACCAATTTATGTTAAAGAATAGTTTGGAAATGAAGGAGATCGTGAAACAAAAATATTCAAAAATGTGAAACAAGAGAATGGTTTACTGACCATGTCAAACAAAATACAAAATACTTCGACAAGCTCAAAGTTGGTTCCTGTTTTATCTTGGCCACAGTGAAGTGTCTGACATTGGGCTAAATCATCTGTCCTGTCTCTGTGTCAGTTCTTACATCATGCAATAGTGTTGTCTGTAGTTCACTGCTGATCCACATCTCTCTCCTGCTCCTCTGTCTCTGTCTCCATGTCCTCTTCCTCCTCTCATCCTCACACTTGTCTCTGTCTCCATGTCCTCTTCCTCTCATCCTCACACTTGTCTCTGTCTCCATGTCCTCCTCCTCACATCCTCACACTTGTCTCTGTCTCCATGTCCTCTTCCCCTCCATCCTCACACTTGTCTCTGTCTCCATGTCCTCTTCCTCCTCTCATCCTCACACTTGTCTCTGTCTCCATGTCCTCTTCCTCCTCACATCCTCACACTTGTCTCTGTCTCCATGTCCTCTTCCTCCTCACATCCTCACACTTGTCTCTGTCTCCATGTCCTCTTCCTCCTCTCATCCTCACACTTGTCTCTGTCTCCATCTTCCTCCCCACACTTCTGTCTCCATGTCCTCTTCCTCCTCACATCCTCACACTTCTGTCTCTGTCTCCATGTCCTCTTCCTCCTCACATCCTCACACTTCTGTCTCTGTCTCCATGTCCTCTTCCTCCTCTCATCCTCACACTTCTGTCTCTGTCTTCTCTCTCCTCTCCTCCACTTCTCTGTCCTCTTCCTCTCACATCCTCACACTTCTGTCTCTGTCTCCATGTCCTCTTCCTCCTCACATCCTCACACTTCTGTCTCTGTCTCCATGTCCTCTTCCTCCTCTCATCCTCACACTTCTGTCTCTGTCTTCATGTCCTCTTCCTCCTCACATCCTCACACTTGTCTCTGTCTCCATGTCCTCTTCCTCCTCTCATCCTCACACTTGTCTCTGTCTCCATGTCCTCTTCCTCCTCTCATCCTCACACTTGTCTCTGTCTCCATGTCCTCTTCCTCCTCACATCCTCACACTTGTCTCTGTCTCCATGTCCTCTTCCTCCTCACATCCTCACACTTGTCTCTGTCTCCATCTTCCTCCTCACACTTCTGTCTCTGTGTCCTCTGTCTCTGTCTTCATGTTCTCTTCCTCACACTTCTTCTTGTCTGGTTTGATGATCTAAAACAAAAGTAACTCTATTTGTCCTAATGGAGTTGTGTTCATGGGACAGATTTATTTGTCAGAAGAGTCGCAGCACATGTGTACATTGTTCAGGTGATTGAAACAAGAAAATATCACTCTGGAGCAAAAGTGTTGGTTATAAAAACATAGTTTAACAGCAGTGACCGAAGAGTTAAGGAAGGCTAATTGTGTGTAAGGTTTTGCAAAACACTGTGTGAGGAGTTCAGCAAAAAGAGTGAAGACAAACATGGTGTTACTGTTGTAGCAAAGGTAGAATGTGTTTTGCATCTTGGATGTTAAGTTTTGAAGTGTGTTCAATTATCTTGACTTTGGAGCCAAAGCGATTGAAAAAAACTGTAAACAACAAAGAATGAAACACATGAATCAAACAGAACAGTGGTCTGAGCAGAAAACACGATGTAAACGGTTTGTCACAGAGACATTGTTTTTCTTTTTGAAGTCTCTGAACTATCTTTAGCAAAATGTAAATATCTAAATATATAAAATATATTTCACAATTCAAAATTTACAGTAAATGTGTATGTTTCATCTTTTTTTTTTTTTTTTCTTGCCCAGTAAGATAAAAACACAACTTATTCAGATACAAAATCTTTTGTGTGAAGTGTGAATCCCAACGACACACTGAACTTAACCTTTGGTGACTTTGTGTCTGGGATCAGAACTAAAGCTTGTGAGCTGTAAAGTCAAATAAATGATGAAACAAATGACAACACATGAAGAATGTGTGAGAGTTTTGATGGCAAAACTTGCTTCTGAGGGGTAAATTTAACAGTTTTGAATGTAAAAATACATTTAGCTACAGACAAAATTGAGTTTTGAGAAACTGAAGCTCTGTTTAGGATTCTGTGTGAGCTGTTTTGCAAATTAACTTTTAGAATGGACAAGTGTGTCAAAGCAGTTGAGAAAAACTGTATTTTGTATTATGTTTTTATGAATTGTTTTGTGCTTGCATATTAAACAAATTTGATCTAATGTTTTTTGTTTTGTTTTTTGTAAACAGCCAATAATGATTCCTCTGATGAAGAGCCTGTCCCCTCACACAACACTGAAGTGGAGGAGAATACAGTTTTTGAAGAAGAGACAGTGGGGGACAACAGAGCCGGAGAAGAGACAGTGGAGGACAAGAGAGATTCTGAAGAGGAAATGCAGGACAGCAGAGCTTCAGAATATGACAAATTGGAGGACAGTACAACGTCTGAAGAAGAAACAATGGAGGACAAGAGAGACTCTGAAGAGGAAATGCAGGATAGTAGAGCTTTTTCTGAGGAAACAGATAAGAAGAGTACAGCTTCTGAAGAGGAAATAGTGAAGTACAACAGAGCCAAAGAAGAGACAGTGGAGGACAAAAAAGATTCTGAAGAGGAAATGCAGGACAGTAGAGCTTCTTCTGAGGACATCAGGACTACAGCTATGTTTGCAAATGTTTTTATAAGGTCTTTGAATTCCAACAATTGGTAGACGTATGTTTAGAAGAAAACAATAATATAAAGGTCCTCATTCATCAGAGCAACTTAGCAAAATAGATCAGAAGGACCTTTTATAAAGGCATTAAATTTTATTATTATCTGAAAGTCAGAAAGACTCTTTGTAGTGCTCACAAACGTAATAATCTCTGCAAACGTAATAAATCACAAAAGTAAAAAAAATAATAATAATAATAATATAATAAAATAAAAACGTTTTAAACAACAAACGTCTTACTCTACCGTGCCATGCATATTGTTGTTTGTTTTTACTCTGAATGACTTCATTAAAGAACCTATGTATGATTTTCAATACTAGCTAAGTTTTGTCTAATTTCAAACATGAAATATAACCCAAATCAATCAAAAATACCTCATTGTACTATTGGAATATTAGACCTGTTTAAGCTGAATGTAGATAGGCTTGTTGAGAAAAAGAAAAGGGCTTAATGCCTAAATGAACATGCCTAATAAACAGTATATATAGCATATATATAGCATTTTAGATGTTACTTGTTGTCTTGCTATATCTAGCTCTGAAAATCTAATTCCCAACTCTGTCGCTTCAGTTACACCCAGCTCTGTGGACAGATCTGACCCTCTCGCTCCAGTCACGCCAAGCTCTACAGGCAGATCTGACCTTCTCGCTCCAGTCCCACAAAGCTCTGTGGACAGATCTGACCCTCTCGCTCCTGTGTCGCAAAGCTCTGCGGATGTTTTTCCACCTGAAATCATGTCATTAATTATTCAGCATGCCCTTAGAATGGACATGTCGATGATCGGGACATTTAACAGAGTGTGCTCGTTGTTTCAAGAATTGACCTCAAGGCACTTGCCTTTGCTGTACATCAGGCCAGAGCTTGCTGATGAACTAAAAATAAGCAAAAAATATGACACTGATATTAGTGTAATTAAAGTGCTCAGAGCAGCAGGCCGAGGGAGTGGGATAGCACTGCAAATTAAGAAACTTTTTTCCAAAAATTGTAGGTGGGTAAATGCAAGGATGACTCTTGCCCATTGTTCTTATGGTCGCTACAAAATTAAAGATTTTTTTTTTTTTTTTAAATAATTTGAGATTGTTGCCTTTTTTTTTTTTTCAAACATCCAAGCTTGGCAATATTTATTTTAGTCTTGTGGCAGCAGCTGTGGTGTTATTGTCATTATGGTATTTCTTTAAAGTTATGGTTGCAGATATATGCAAAACGTTTAGTTGAGAAATTCAGTGAGTTTGTTTGCCTTTGCTGTTAAAAGTGATTATTTTGAAGTATTTTTAGAAACAACACTTAACATTTTATGGATTAACCATTCAATTTTGTTTTTATTGGCAGATGGCAAAAGCCATCATGAAGGCAATAGAAAAACCACAAATTGAATTTTCAACCTCCAAAAAAAACATTGTAAGACAAAGACGAGAAATGGCTTTGGAGTTAGTCAAAGAATGCGGTATATATATATTTTTTTTATTTAAGCAGTTAATGTAATTGTTGAAATTTACAAAATGTTTTATTCATGAATAAATCAAATCATTTTTTTCAGGCCTGGATGTGGAGAAATGTTGCTCTATGTGCGGTGACCTGATTCCACCAAAATCAAATATTGTCAAAACAAAATGGGTAATGTATTTTAAGAAAAAGAACATGCAACATGCATGACAGTTTAATCGTAATTTGTATTAATGAGAAATATGTCAAATAGATCGGGTGCTGTGGATGTCCTCGGTGGTATCACACCAAATGTATTGGCATGAGCAAAGAGGAGTTCAAGAGGAACCTGCCAGATGAAAAAACATGGCTCTGCACTCTTTGCAACCATGCCACCAAAGAGTAAAACAATTCCAATAGTGTAAAACTGTCAAATGTCATGTTCAAACCGGCAGCGTTTTTTGTGTCAGAAATTGTCTAAAAGTTTTTCTTTAAATTAGACAGATAATGATAAAGATATCACCATAAAAGCCCTGACACTCATCAGGGCGGGGAAAAAAAATGTAACAGGGGTCTCGATGTTTCCAGGGCTTGCTATGAAACGTGTTCATGCACGATGGCAGAGCAGAGAGTGATGGTGGCTTTGGTGTACTTACTAAGCGTAGCTCTAACTTAACAGAATGCTCAACTTCATCACTTCTCCTACTTCAGGCAATTCCTCTATTACAGTTTTTGTCCATTGGTTTGGCTCATTTCTCAAGATTGAGATGACATTCTCAAAAGAAAAAGTGAATTTTTACAGTTGTCAACCTTTCAGATAATTCGAAAAACTTCATACAGGCTTAAATACCATGTTTCTGTCACATGCATAGAGTCAATGCGATCAGAATGACAAAAATCCTTCTAAAAATTGATTTGGTTCAGTTGCCTTCACTTTTACCAAAACCAACCTGGATGGTTCAGCAGAAGTGCATGGATCATCTGCAAAAACTCATATTTCTCACAGTTTAGCCACAAGTCAAAACCAAATTTCTCTCTTAAAACAGTCAGTGTCACCAAAATGCTGTGTAGCTTTGGCCTTGTGTGAGCACTGACAGTCAGAATGCTTAGATGTTTTCTTACTGTGACAAGTCCAGCTAACAGAATGTACTTATGCATAGAACATGGGGATAAAAACTGGGGACAAAACATTAAATCTGAATCTTCAATAATAAATGTTATTCAAAGATTTATAAAACCATTTTGCGAAACAGTCTACAATCCAGCACACATTACAGATAATTGTTCCAAAATTGTTCAGACATGCTTTTAAAGTAATAGTCTGCTTAGATGATTTGTCCGTAGGTGATACAATACAATTATGGATAATGGGAGTTAATGTATTACGTAACAGGTTCAGGAGCATATTGGATTAAACCTATACTAAGTAGATTTTGGCATGGCAAAGGCTGATGACACTGGAAAAATTACCTTCTAAAGCTCACGACTTCATAAGTGTTTGCAATAACTAGTATTAATCTTGTTTAGAGTGTGTTTTGCTGGTCTTAAGATATGATTTGTCAGTGGATCAAGCAAAAAAAAGGTGGTTTTGCTCAATTGTGTAAAAAATATATATATACTGAACGGTCCAATGCAAAGTTATGTTTCAAAACATACATGTCTTTAAGGTACATATGACAGTTTTGACTACATTTTTTGTAAATAATTGTGAAAGGGTCATTCTACGAAATCTGCACCTTTTCACCTTAAAATTTGTGGAAAATAAAGTTGTTGGAATTGGATTTTTCTTTTTAGACTTAAAATAAGCATCAGATAGACCAGGACTCTGCAACCTTTAACAGCAAAAGAGCCAGATTTGTCCAAATTAAACCATGTCAAAGTCAGAAAGAGCCGCAACGTTATTTAGTCCCAAACATACAATAGGGAGTTCATTAAATGTACACCTTTTTTTTTTTTTTTTTTTTAATAAAGCATTTGGGTAAATTCACACACACAAAAATAGTAATTTGAGGGTGAGACTAAACAGTTTGTTGGATTTAGCACATCTTATCATTTTTATATAATGCACGCGTTTTTGTGAGTAAGAGGCGAACTTCACTTATATCCGTCAATTTATTTAGAAATGATTAAATAACAACTATACATATACAACTGCTCATTTGAAATACATACTGTGAATAGAATGAAATAGAATAAAACACTGATGACTTTAAAGAGCTGCATGTGGCTCTCGGGCGGCAGGTTGCAGACCCCTGAGCTATATACTGTTCAAAAAAATTTTATTTTTTTATTTGAAATGTACATATTTGTTTTTGGTTATGTATTTCCCCATTTGAAATCACCATTGTAGTAGCAGGAATGACAGGAGTGAAATTTTGGAAAGAAGTTTGCAAATTGCAAATGACGTCTCTGTGATAGTTCTTTGTGATAAAAGGAGATTTTTGTGTCAGTAACAAGAATGACCAAACAGTCAGGGACAGCTACAAAACGATCAATGTTTGTAAGAGAGCACAAAGATATTTTCTATGGTTTTATCACATGTTACACATATTTCACTTTGTTAAAGGCAAGAAGTTATACTTGGGGAAAATTGCGAACCTGAAATTAACTGCAAGAATCTGATTTAAATTGGTTGGAAATGTTTTAAAGAAAAAAATAGTATCCAATCCATATTTTCTTTTTTTAATATACATTTGTATATTTTTAACATTGTTGTAATTCTTTTTTAATGACCAGTAATGTGTCTGGGATGCAAAAGGCACTGTTTTGTTTATTTTCACAAAGTTTGGCTACTTCGATCACATTTATAGTAGTGTTTTGTCCAACATATGACATAAGTGGAGGTAATTCCACTCTTGTTACCCATCTGTTACATACCTTTGTTATCAGGGTCCAAAATCCATATATAAATGACACATGTGAACACGTGAAAAACACTTTTATTCTGTTATTGCTTAAACTTGAAAATAATTTGTGTTTACATTTTCTTTGCATTGGATTATGTTTTACTTCCTCTAATTTTAAACCAATTTATTGGTAAATGTTTTTAGAAAATTGCATTTTTACTGTTTTAAAACTATAATAAATATTAAGAAAAGAGATTGTCTCACCAAAGTCATTTTTAGAAAAAGCAACCTATCATATGGACTTTAAAGCAATAACTACCAAACTGTCATTTTTAGGAAATAAAAAGTTGTGTATAAATTATGATTGAAAGCCAAAAAGTAGGGTTAAGGTTATTTTGTTAATAAATAAGTTACTCAGCAGATATGAGGTTTTAAATATTAGCCATTACTTGTTTGTTAAAAAGTTTTGAATGTCTGGATCCCTTAAGGTTTTCAAGAAGAAATATTTTAAAAACGCGGAAAATACAAATGCATTTATGTATAAAAAACAAACAAACTGTATGATACCTATTATATAATAGTACTTATTTTTTGGAATATATATGTTATGTATATGTATAACAAATACAGGTCAACTAAATAAAATGGTAAATTAACAGTAATGAATGAACAAAATTAGAAAAAACATCTCAAAGTATAATATAAATGCCTGAACCCCAAAGCCCTGGGGTAAAACTATATGGGTTTTTTTTTGTTTGTTTGTTTTTTTTACAATTGTTTGACATAACAGAGTAAAAAAATGTAAATTATTAAAAAAAAAAATGTTTACAATTAACAAAACACTGAGAAACTTAATATAAATTGCTGAGCCCCAAGGCCCTGGAGTAATAGTAATTTTGTAAAGTAGTTTGGGGTCACTGGGTCAAATGCTGTCAAAGCTATTGAAGAGAAACTGTTTTTTTAACTCAAAATTATTTATTAAAAACTAATAAATCATATTTCTAAAATATGTCTGGCCGTACCCGATGCTTCTCATCATAAAGGATAAATCTGAATTGATTTGGGGTCAATATTTGATCAAACCAAAAAGTTATTAAAGAAAAAGTGTACTTTTCAACACAAAAATATAGAATAAAAATTAATAAATCATATTTCTAAAATATGACTGGCCGTACCCGATGCTTATCTACATAAAGGATGAATCTGAATTGATTTGGGGTCAATATTTGATAAAAAAAAAAGTGATTGAAGAAAAAGTGTACTTTTCAACACAAAAATGTGGAATAAAAATTAATAAATCATATTTCTAAAATATGACTGGCTGTACCCGATGCTTATCAACATAAATGATAAATCTCAATTGATTTGGGGTCAATATTTGATCAAACAAAAAAGTTATTGAAGAAAAAGTACTTTTCAACACAAAAATATAGAATAAAATCTGGACTGGTAAATGTAAAATCAGGGTCTGAAGCATTTATTTATTTTATATTACATATTTAACTACTCTTATTTTAGGCCAGTTTACTTGACTTAAGCCTAATATTTATATATATATTTTTTATTAACACTAAAAATCCCAGACATGCTAAATAATTGTTGTAATATTTAATCTTAATAGATTATTATTTTGAAATCTTAATTTATCTTGAGCATTTTTTAAAATAATTTGCTCAATAAGTAGGGTATATTTAATCCAGATTTAAATGACTCTAAACTGTATCAATCATTTCCGATTAATTTTCTCCACTGTATTTTCTTTGTCATGTTTATAGTTTGATTATCTCATTTCTATAGTATCATTCTTTGTCATGAATGTCCTGTCCCTGCAGTGAGTCCATTTTCATAACCGTTTTTTATCCCCTTCTCATTGAATGTCTATGTGGCCAATATATCCTATGACTTGAAATCAAACTATTTTTTTGTGATAAACTGCACATTAAGTCTCCACCTAAATCCCAATCACAATTTAGTAAACCAAAGCTGATTAGGGGCATTAGGTGCAAAGAGAGTGCTCCATTTCGGCTGCCAGGTGAGCCCCCGCCCCCCTTCGGCTCCAGCGCACATGGTATGTTCCACGTGCAGCTCGGATTGTTGCCAGAGTTTCCAAGTCCGCTTCTTTAAAGCGACTTTGGGCTTCTTATTTTGGAAAGTCGCTTGTGAATTTTGACGGTCGCGGGTTGCGGTTTTTTGGGCTTGCTCCTTTGCGACACTTGGCGTCATAAACAAGGTGATTTTTTGCGGGTTTTTTTGCGGGTTTGATTCACAAAGATTACCCACTAATTACAAAAAAATGGAGTTTTTGCATATGTTCATGCTTTAAAAAACTTTATTAATGATCAAATACTATTTAAAATATGCCAAAATCATTAACCAACATTTTGCTGTGACAGATAATGTTGAATTAATTGCTTATTAATAACTACTTTTATTGAGTGTCTGAAGTCGCTTGTTTTGGGCTTTTTTTCAAAGGCCAGGTCGCTTGTTGCTCTCTGAAAATCTGGCAACCCTGATTGTTGCTGCGCGAGCGAAGACACCGACGAAGTGGCGTGCAATCTGCGCGAGGGACCAGGAAAAGCAAAAAAGCAAAAAACGTGTGCTGTTTTTGAAAATGATCGCGTCTACGATTTTAAGTGAACCCAGGATACAGCGCAAATTGGCATTATTTTACCTTTTGTGCGGTATAACAGGTGAGTGCTCAATAGTTTATTTTAGCAGCATGTTTGGGAACTCCAGCATCGCGTGTAGTCCATCGGGTAAAACAAGGACAATGAAAAGTGCATGGTCAGTGATTCATGCAGACACAAAACATAAGTTAGATGTAGTCTGAAGAGCAGGGGCGGACAGGGTTACCGGGGTTTAATACACGGTGGACCGACTGCGGTCAAGCTAGCCGCTATTCTTTTTTTCGTGGTCAAGTGAGCCGCTCCTAAAAAATGAGTGCGCGTTTGTATGGGTGCTTACGGTAACAGCAGATTCTCCGTGTCTTTCGTCACTGCTCGGCTCCAAGACCACGGAGTTTGAACTACCTTTCGTCACGGACTTTCGTTAAGCGAAGTAAACGTGTCCTTGTGATTTATAAATGTTTATAAATGTTAATAAATAATTTATAATAGTGTTTTATACCAATCCAGAGAAAATAAATCGATGTAAATGTTAGCAGTTTGATGACACCAATGAAAAACTAGTAATTTACTACTTACCAAAAAAAAAAGTCACACTCTACTACCATTGACCAAATTATCAAAATATTTTACTGTAGAATTTGAAGTAATTGTACTTCAAAGTACTTCATAGTGAGCAAAAAATGACAGATTTTGGGATATTGACTAACGTTTTTAAATTTACTATTACATTGTATCAAAATAGGACTTGCACACATGTGCTAAGGCTGTTGAGTACTACCACTGACCAAATTATCAAAATATTTTACTGTAGAATTTTGAAGTAATTGTACTTCAAAGTACTTCATAGTGAGCAAAAAATTACAGATTTTGGGATATTGACTAACGTTTTTAAATTTACTATTACATTGTATCAAAATAGGACTTGCACACATGTGCTAAGGCTGTTGAGTACTACCATTGACCAAAATATCAAAATATTTTACTGTAGAATTTTGCAGTAATTGTACTTCAAAGTACTTCATAGAGAGCAAAAGATGACAGATCTTGAGAAAGTGACTAACATTTTAAAAACATTTTTTAAAGGGTATCAAAATGGGACTTGCACACATGTGCTAAGGCTGTTGAGTATTACCATTGACCAAATTATTAAAACATTTTACTGTAGAATTTTGAAGTAATTGTACTTCAAAGTACTTCAAAATGAGCAAAAAATTACAGATTTTGGGATATTGACTAACATTTTTAAATTTACTATTACATCGTATCAAAATAGGACTTGCACACATGTGCTAAGGCTGTTGAGTATTACCATTGACCAAATTATCAAAACATTTTACTGTAGAATTTTGAAGTAATTGTACTTCAAAGTACTTCAAAATGAGCAAAAAATTACAGATTTTGGGATATTGACTAACATTTTTAAATTTACTATTACATCGTATCAAAATAGGACTTGCACACATGTGCTAAGGCTGTTGAGTATTACCATTGACCAAATTATCAAAACATTTTACTGTAGAATTTTGAAGTAATTGTACTTCAAAGTACTTCAAAATGAGCAAAAAATTACAGATCTTGGGATTTTGACTAGCAATTTGAATTTTTTTCAAAGGGTATCAAAATGGGATTTAGACACATGTGCTAAGGCTGCTAAGTACTACCACTGACCAAATTATCAAAATATTTTACTGTAGAATTTTGAAGTAATTGTACTTCAAAGTACTTCATAGTGAGCAAAAAAATGACAGATCTTGGGATATTGACTAACATTTTTAAATTGAATATTACATCGTATCGAAATGGGGCTTAGACACACGTGCTAAGGCTGTTAAGTACTACCATTGTCCAAATTATAAAAATATTTTACTGTAGAATATTAAAGTAATTGTACTTCAAAGTACTTCATAGTGAGCCAAAAAATGACAGATCTTGGGATATTGACTAACATTTTTAAATTGAATATTAAACTGTATCAAAATGGGACTTGCACACATGTGCTAAGACTGTTGAGTACTACCATTGTCCAAATTATCAAACTATTTTACTGTAGAATTTGAAGTAATTGTACTTAAAAGTACTTCATAATGAGCAAAAAAATGACAGATCTTGAGATTTTAACTAGCAATTTTAGATGTATTTTAAAGTGTATCAAAATGGGACTTAGACACATGTACTAAGGCTGTTGAGTACTACCACTGACCAAACTATCTAAATATTTTACTGTAGAATGTTGAAGTAATTGTACTTCAAAGTACTTCATAGTGAGAAAAAATTGACGTATCTTGAGATTTTGACTAGCAACTTTAAATGTATTTTAAAGTGTATTAAAATGGGACTTAGACACATGTGCTAAAGCTGTTGAGTACTACCAATGACCACAGTATCAAAATATTTTACTGTAGAATTTTGAAGTATAGGTACTTCAGAGTACTTCATAGTAAGCAAAAAAATGACAGATCTTGGGATTTTGACTAGCAATTTTAAATGTATTTTAAAGTGTATCAAAATGGGACTTAGACACATGTGCTAAGGCTGTTGAGTACTACAATTGACCATATTATCAAAATATTTTACTGTAGAGTTTTGAAGTAATTGTACTTCAAAGTACTTCATAATGAGCAAAAAATGACAGATCTTTTGATATTGACTAACATTTTTAAATTGAATATTACATCGTATCAAAATGTGACTTGCACACATGTGCTAAGGCTGTTGAGTACTACCATTAACCAAATTATCAAAATATTTTACTATAGAATTTTGAAGTAATTGTACTTCAAAGTACTTCATTGTGAGCAAAAAATGACAGATCGGGATATTGACTAACATTTTTAAATTGAATATTACATCGTATCGAAATGGGGCTTAGACACATGTGCTAAGGCTGTTGAGTACTACCACTGACCAAAATATCAAAATATTTTACTGTAGAATTTTGAAGTAATTGTACTTCAAAGTACTTCATAGTGAGCAAAAAATGACAGATCTTGGGATATTGACTAACATTTTTAAATTGAATATTACATCGTATCGAAATGGGGCTTAGACACACGTGCTAAGGCTGTTGAGTACTACCATTGTCCAAATTATCAAAATATTTTACGGTAGAATTTGGAAGTAATTGTACTTCAAAGTAGAGGTAAGATCGGGCCTAAAAAATCTAGCCCGACCCGACCCAGGCCCGCTGGTATTAAAGCCCGACCCAGCCCGAGCCCGACCAATTAACTTGATTTGCAGGCCCGAGCCCGAAGCAAGCCCGACTCAGGAGGAGGAGGAGGGAAGGGGGGTGTTCACGTGCGCAGGGCATGCTCTGGCTCTGTGGCTCCTGTACAGCGCCTTTTCTGTTTTATTCAAATTATATATTTTATTACAAGTATTCCTTAGTTTAGTATCCATACATTGTTTTAGTATACAGTGTTCCCAAGACTATCGCGGAGGTTACGTTCTGAAAATAACCAGCGAAAGGCGAAATCCGTGAAGTGGTCATGTTTATTTTTTTACAGTAATTTCAGTAGCCAATAGACCGTTCACCACACACGTTACACTTTTCTCAAACAGGCATTCACATTTTCTCTCTTGTTTAAACAAACAAAACTCCAAACCTTCGTACACATCACTCTAGTGATGCGCGGATTCGGGTGGATCAGTGGCCAAGACGTGCGCGTCAGCGGGGTTTTTACAGCGGCTGGAGGATCGTGTTAAGACCGGAGCACGGACTGCACGGACTGTTTTTGTACACTGTGAGTGGACACGGCTTTGCCAAGACTTTAAACACGATGGACAGTGTTTGTTTTGTGGATTTATTTCTTCAGAGAGGAGCAAAGCGTGACATGGATGTTATTCTCAGTGAGGTAAGTGCTTGTGCTTAGTTGCAGCTCTACGTGGATTCGTGCGTTGTGATAGTTTTGCGTGGTAAATGCGAGGCTGTAGTGTTTTGGACACAGATTATTAGTGCGTTGTTGCTTCATGCTGATTCACCGCTGTGTTAGTGCGCTCTTTGCACAGTCCTAGTTGAGTTCTCGGTTGGTCCTGAGGCTGTGTCTCCTGTGTGATCCAAGTAGCCGTAAGTTTTCTAAAAGAGCTTCTGTGCTAATGACTGTGAATGCTGGTGCCTTGAAACGGTCCCCAAACATTGTGTTTTAGTGCTAAATACACTTATCTTTTAACACACAGCGTAGACCCAGACAAGGACCACGCGCTGTAGCCTACACTGTAAAAAAACGGCAATATAGCGAGGGAACACTGCACATAACACAGTATATAAATATATTTATTTTAAAAAGTCAGCGAGAGAGAAGCACGAGCCCGACCCGACCCGGCCCGAACGTAAAATTTACATTTCTGGGCCCGACCCAGCCCGAAATTCGGGCCGGGTCGGGCCCGGGCCTGGGCTCGGGCTTAAGATCTTACCTCTACTTCAAAGTACTTCAAAATGAGCATGTTGGGTTCAAAATTGTCATGTAAACTCTTTCTAATAACAAAAAATAATATTTTTTAAATCTGTGGCTTATTAAAGTTAAATTTTACAATGAAGAGGCAGGGCTTACCAGTTCTGCAGTTTTGAACAGAAAGTCAATGAACCTCTTTCTATTTCTATGTCGTTTTAACAAATTTTTGTGTTTTGCAATAAACAAAATGGGAATGATTGATCTACTTATGCCATACTTTCTTCCTAAATATTTGAAAAAATCACAATAGGACTTAAGATATATCAATTTTTGCTAATTTTGAAGTAATTTGAAGTACAATTACTTCAAAATTCTACAGTAAAATATTTTGATACTGTGGTCAGTGGTAGTAATTAAAAGCCTTAGCACATGTGTCTAAGTCCAATTTTGATACGCTTTAAAATAAATTTAAAATTGCTAGTCAAAATCCCAAGATGTCATTTTTTTTTTGCTCACTATGAAGTACTTTGAAGTACATTTACTTCAAAATTCTACAGTAAACTATTTTGATAATATGGTCAATGGTAGTACTCAACAGCCTTAGCACATATGTGCAAGTCCTGTTTTGATACGATTTAATAGTAAATTTAAAAATGTTAGACAATATCAAAAGATCTGTCATTTGTTGCTCATTATGAAGTACTTTGAAGTACAATTACTTCAAAACTCTACAGTAAAATATTTTGATAATATGGTCAATGGTAGTACTCAACAGCCTTAGCACATGTGTCTAAGTCCCATTTTGATACACTTTAAAATACATTTAAAATTGCTAGTCAAAATCCCAAGATCTGTCATTTTTTTGCTTACTATGAAGTACTCTGAAGTACCTATACTTCAAAATTCTACAGTAAAATATTTTGATACTGTGGTCATTGGTAGTACTCAACAGCTTTAGCACGTGTCTAAGTCCCATTTTAATACACTTTAAAATACATTTAAAGTTGCTAGTCAAAATCTCAAGATACGTCAATTTTTTCTCACTATGAAGTACTTTGAAGTACAATTACTTCAACATTCTACAGTAAAATATTTAGATAGTTTGGTCAGTGGTAGTACTCAACAGCCTTAGTACATGTGTCTAAGTCCCATTTTGATATACTTTAAAATACATCTAAAATTGCTAGTTAAAATCTCAAGATCTGTCATTTTTTTGCTCATTATGAAGTACTTTTAAGTACAATTGCTTCAAATTCTACAGTAAAATATTTTGATAATTTGGACAATGGTAGTACTCAACAGCCTTAGCACATGTGTGCAAGTCCCATTTTGATACAGTTTAATATTCAATTTAAAAATGTTAGTCAATATCCCAAGATCTGTCATTTTTTGGCTCACTATGAAGTACTTTGAAGTACAATTACTTTAATATTCTACAGTAAAATATTTTTATAATTTGGACAATGGTAGTACTTAACAGCCTTAGCACGTGTGTCTAAGCCCCATTTCGATACGATGTAATATTCAATTTAAAAATGTTAGTCAATATCCCAAGATCTGTCATTTTTTTGCTCACTATGAAGTACTTTGAAGTACAATTACTTCAAAATTCTACAGTAAAATATTTTGATAATTTGGTCAGTGGTAGTACTCAACAGCCTTAGCACACGTGTCTAAATCCCATTTTGATACCCTTTGAAAAAAATTCAAATTTCTAGTCAAAATCCCAAGATCTGTAATTTTTTGCTCATTTTGAAGTACTTTGAAGTACACTTACTTCAAAATTCTACAGTAAAATGTTTTGATAATTTGGTCAATGGTAATACTCAACAGCCTTAGCACATGTGTGCAAGTCCAATTTTGATACGATGTAATAGTAAATTTAAAAACGTTAGTCAAAATCCCAAAATCTGTCATTTTTTGCTCACAATGAAGTACTTTGAAGTACAAATACTTCAAAATTCTACAGTAAAATATTTTGACATTTTGGTCAGTGGTAGTACTCAGCAGCCTTAGCACATGTGTGCAAGTCCCATTTTGATACCCTTTAAATTTTTTTTTAAAAATGTTAGTCACTTTCTCAAGATCTGTCAATTTTTGCTCTCTATGAAGTACTTTGAAGTACAATTACTGCAAAATTCTACAGTAAAATATTTTGATATTTTGGTCAGTGGTAGTACTCAACAGCCTTAGCACGTGTGCAAGTCCCATTTTGATACGATGTAATAGTAAATTTAAAAACGTTAGTCAATATCCCAAAATCTGTCATTTTTTGCTCACTATGAAGTACTT
The DNA here is from genome assembly GCA_038363315.1 of Mugilogobius chulae. Taxonomy (NCBI): domain Eukaryota; kingdom Metazoa; phylum Chordata; class Actinopteri; order Gobiiformes; family Gobiidae; genus Mugilogobius; species Mugilogobius chulae. The sequence continues at coordinate 87,127 of JBBPFD010000675.1, forward strand.
TGAAGTACAAATACTTCAAAATTCTACAGTAAAATATTTTGACATTTTGGTCAGTGGTAGTACTCAACAGCCTTAGCACATGTGTCTAAATCCCATTTTGATACCCTTTGAAAAAAATTCAAATTGCTAGTCAAAATCCCAAGATCTGTAATTTTTTGCTCATTTTGAAGTACTTTGAAGTACAATTACTTCAAAATTCTACAGTAAAATGTTTTGATAATTTGGTCAATGGTAATACTCAACAGCCTTAGCACATGTGTGCAAGTCCTATTTTGATACGATGTAATAGTAAATTTAAAAACGTTAGTCAATATCCCAAAATCTGTCATTTTTTGCTCACTATGAAGTACTTTGAAGTACAAATACTTCAAAATTCTACAGTAAAATATTTTGACATTTTGGTCAGTGGTAGTACTCAGCAGCCTTAGCACATGTGTGCAAGTCCCATTTTGATACCCTTTAAATTTTTTTTTAAAAATGTTAGTCACTTTCTCAAGATCTGTCAATTTTTGCTCTCTATGAAGTACTTTGAAGTACAATTACTGCAAAATTCTACAGTAAAATATTTTGATATTTTGGTCAGTGGTAGTACTCAACAGCCTTAGCACATGTGTCTAAATCCCATTTTGATACCCTTTTAAAAAAATTCAAATTGCTAGTCAAAATCCCAAGATCTGTAATTTTTTGCTCATTTTGAAGTACTTTGAAGTACAATTACTTCAAAATTCTACAGTAAAATGTTTTGATAATTTGGTCAATGGTAATACTCAACAGCCTTAGCACATGTGTGCAAGTCCTATTTTGATACGATGTAATAGTAAATTTAAAAATGTTAGTCAAAATCCCAAGATCTGTAATTTTTTGCTCATTTTGAAGTGCTTTGAAGTACAATTACTTCAAAATTCTACAGTAAAATGTTTTGATATTTTGGTCAGTGGTAATACTCAACAGCCTTAGCACATGTGTGCAAGTCCTATTTTGATACAATGTAATAGTAAATTTAAAAATGTTAGTCAATATCCCAAAATCTGTCATTTTTTGCTCACTATGAAGTACTTTGAAGTACAATTACTGCAAAATTCTACAGTAAAATATTTTGATATTTTGGTCAGTGGTAGTACTCAACAGCCTTAGCACATGTGTGCAAGTCCTATTTTGATACGATGTAATAGTAAATTTAAAAATGTTAGTCAATATCCCAAAATCTGTCATTTTTTGCTCACTATGAAGTACTTTGAAGTACAATTACTTCAAAATTCTACAGTAAAATATTTTGATAATGTGGTCATTGGTAGTACTCAACAGCCTTAGCACATGTGTGCAAGTCCCATTTTGATACCCTTTAAAAAATTTTTTTAAAATGTTAGTCACTTTCTCAAGATCTGTCATTTTTTGCTCTCTATGAAGTACTTTGAAGTACAATTACTGCAAAATTCTACAGTAAAATATTTTGATATTTTGGTCAGTGGTAGTACTCAACAGCCTTAGCACATGTGTGCAAGTCCTATTTTGATACAATGTAATAGTAAATTTAAAAACGTTAGTCAATATCCCAAAATCTGTAATTTTTTGCTCACTATGAAGTACTTTGAAGTACAATTACTTCAAAATTCTACAGTAAAATATTTTGATAATTTGGTCAGTGGTAGTACTCAACAGCCTTAGCACATGTGTGCAAGTCCTATTTTGATACAATGTAATAGTAAATTTAAAAACGTTAGTCAATATCCCAAAATCTGTCATTTTTTGCTCACTATGAAGTACTTTTCTACAGTAAAATATTTTGATAATTTGGTCAATGGTAGTAGAGTGTGACTTTTTTTTTTGGTAAGTAGTAAATTACTAGTTTTTCATTGGTGTCATCAAATTGCTAACATTTACATCGATTTATTTTCTCTGGATTGGTATAAAACACTATTATAAATTATTTATTAACATTTATAAACATTTATAAATCACAAGGACACGTTTACTTCGCTTAACGAAAGTCCGTGACGAAAGGTAGTTCAGACTCCGTGGTCTTGGAGCCGAGCAGTGACGAAAGACACGGAGAATCTGCTGTTACCGTAAGCACCCATACAAACGCGCACTCATTTTTTAGAAGCGGCTCACTTGACCACGAAAAAAAGAATAGCGGCTAGCTTGACCGCAGTGTGGACCGTGTGGGTCGAGAGCCGCGTCTGCCCCTTGTGTGTCCTGACACAGAACTTATTCTAGGATCTTTGCCATATGAGATCGTTATGAGAGGCTTGTTAGTGCTGTTGTCTTGATCTGAGCGGAGTTGTGCTCAGAGACTTGGACTCGTAGAAGTGGGATTAAAGGGACCATCTTTTAATGTCTGTTTTTTTATGTTGTTTTCTCATAAAAACAACTCTGGAGTTGTGTTTTAATGAACTTAGGTCTATTTGACTCATAAATCCAGCATGCTTAGCATGGGTTCTTCTCTTTAGCTGAAAACACCCTGTTGGTACTGCAAAAAGTGCTCCACCGTGGTTTAAAACCCCACGCACCTTTACTGTAACCATTTCAGCCTTGCATTTGTTTGTCTTTAAGACTGCAGCTATTGTTTTAGCCCAGTTTTTGCCTGTTGCATCTTTTGTACAACAGAAAACACTTCATGTAATGTCAACTGAACAAAAGGTGAACAAAAACATTCAGTGTGTTATGCTACTGCAGCAGAGTGTTTCAATGTGGCGCTGACACATTTTGCACATTTACTCTTGGCTATGGAGCAGGTGTCATTGTTTGTTGTCTTAATACATATCACAATAAATGGTCAAAATAGGGTTGACTGTTACACTACAGTCAGTAGAGCGTACACTGCTCTGAGCTTCTCAGATCACGCCATGATTCACCTCATTCCACCTCAGATTGCCTCACACCCTGAGCGCGAGGGAAATCTGGCTTTCTACGACCAAACAACAACAACGGAAAACAACAACCTTGAATTGTTTTAATGTTGACATCATGTTCTTATTACAGCTGTCTGAACACAAAACTCTTCACCTGAATACTTGGGTTTAGTCATAAAATGTGTGTTGTTGTGTCATGAGGTCACATGTTTCATGGAAACCACAAACTATCCATTTTATAAAGTCAATATAGTTCAGCTGTGATTAGATTACTCAAGTCTTTTGCAAACAGACACTTTAGGCTGAAATGTGTTACTGCGAAGGTCACCTAAGTTTAGTAAAGACAAGTGTGCATTTATCCTTTTATCTTGTCCTGTCCTGCTCAGCGGCCCTAAACACTTCACCTTTTATGTTCTTTTTTCCGCTGCCCTGTGGTGAGACACACAAATGAATTGGCTGTGCATGTGACTGTAATATTGACTAAAGTGAGAACAAGCTGTGGAGTTCTCTGGGAGCCAAGTGTCCTTGATGCTAGATATCTATTGACCCTATTTTGTCCTGCCCACTTTTCTTGGATGTGCACTTCCTGTGTTAAGGTAGTTAACATGTTTGTTTGTCTGTCTTGTGGGGCAATTTCAATTAGATGTAATGACATTTAAAATAAACCCATTAACTGAATTCTACAGGATAAATGCAGCTAAACAGGAAGTGCACTTCCTAGAAAAGTGGGCGGGACAAAATAGGGTCTATGGAGCTCAACAGTGTTTGATGGCCCTGGTTCCGTAAGTATTTTGCTCCATTGTAAAGTGCCATAGACGTTTCAAAAAATTCAAATATTATGGGTTTAAAGACATATCTTGGGCTATCCAGCTCTGTGCTAACTCAGATCCACAGTGCGGTTGTTTTCAGTCTAAAAAGTACATCTATAACTTAAAATTCGGCAAAACAACGTTGTAGTTTATTAAGATACACAAACAGATTTTAAACACAGATGTAGGTATTATGCCTCTGACTCACACAGAGCTGGTTTTCCTCGAGGACGTTTTCACCTTTTTAATTGATTTTTTTTTTTTCGAAACCCCTATGAGGATTTAACATAGGAGTGTAAGGTTGTGGAACCAGGAAGTGGGCGGAGCTGTTGAACTCCATAGAGGTTCTGCACTGACATCATTTTCTTTGAAAAATGATTAGCAACATTTAGAATGAGTGGCAAACCTTCAATCTATATTTTTTTTATTGTTGTGGCAACGGTTTGTCTTCTACAGTTGATGATTTAGGACATTTTAACTGCAACAAACAGACTCAAAAACATTTGTTTTAAGAAGAAAAAGGTCATGAGTAATGTGCGTGATTTCAATATCTGTTTATCTTGCTTTGCTATGACTGTTTACCTGATTTTCTCTTATTACATATCAATTACAAATCCAGTCATCAGCAGAGTTTTTGTGGATTGATTTTGTTATTGGACTGTAGGTTTTTTTTCCCTGTTTTAGCTTCATATTGAGCTCTTATGAGAGACTTTAATGCATCTCTTGCCACTCAGCACTCACATTTAGAATGCTGTGATGATCTGTTTGATACAGCACCTCTGAATGGGACACATTGTATTGTGTGCACTGACTCCAATGAAAACAAAAGCACCTGAACACTCAAAAGTGAATATTTATTAGCATGTCACTGCACCTACTGTAAGATCAGAAATAAGTTTGCCCTTTCTCATCTTTATTTTATTCTAGTTTAGACAAAAAAATGAGGGCATGCTTATGTAAGGTTGTCGTCATGTTGCAAATAAAAATTGAATACAGTCACTATAGCCCTCTTAAAAGGATAAAGTACAGCTTTCCATCTTTGTCAAATCATTCATGTTCACCAATATGAATGGTGAACATAGACAATTATATAGACACATAGATGGACATCGATAGATAGAAGGATAGATAATTTATTGATCCCTTGCAAAATTCAGTTAATAAATAAATTAATGATATAAAATAAATTGATAAAGATGAGAGAAAAAAATGTGAATCTTCATTTTCTCCATGTTGCCCAATCCTAAATAAAAATGTAAGTTTCTGGTGTAGATTGCAAACCATTTATAGGTAGTCACACACATAAATAGCCTAGAATCCAAAAATATTCTTTCCAAACAGGTGTTTTTGAATACTTAAAATAAATATGCATTAATAGTGAAAAGGTATTGGTCATGTAGTATTTGCTTAGTAACATGTTTCTGTTAACAGGAATATGGAGCAGTCAGGTGATCGTCCCTAAGCAGGTTAATGCTGTGCTGGGGAGGAACGTGACTCTGGACTGCACTGTGGAGGTGGACTCGAACCACACTCTCATCCAGACCTCATGGCAGCGCCGTCTGCCCACCGGCTCCGTCACTGTGGCTGTGTACCACCCTCACGTTGGGATCTCCATACCGCTGGAGTTCAGCCATCGTGTGTATTTCCGCTCACCTTCCTCCCACGATGCCAGTATAGTACTGGAAAAAATAGTTTTTTTTGATGATGGAGTGTACACATGTAAAGTCACAACTTTTCCTCTGGGAATCACTGAGGCCTCGACAACTTTAACTGTGCTCGGTAAGCACAATATCCTAAATGCTAAATACAACTATAGATTTGTAAGTTGTAGTGTTTCTATTACAAAATATTACTATAAAATGTTTTATATTGACTGTCACTTATGTACCTCTGCTTCTTAGTGCAACGTCTTAAGTCTACCTTAACCAATAGGTCCCATAAATTTAGTTTATCAGAATATACTAGTTGCCAGTTAGCAAGTTTGCCTCTAAAAATATTACTAACATGATGCTGGTCTGAAAAACCCCTTCTTCCTTTCCTTGGTCTAAAACAGTGGAACCTAAGGTCTACATATCAGCTGGGTCTTCTGCCCTTATCGATGGTGGTAGCGAGACCACGGTGGCCACATGTATTGCGGAGCGAGGTCGACCTGCAGCAGAAGTGTCCTGGGAATCTAACCTGTTTGGCCATTCAGATGTTCAGCTTTATAATGAAGCCAACGGCACTAGCAGCAGAAAAGCACGATACCTGTGGCAGCCCACTCGTCATGTTCAGGGACACAGCCTCATCTGTGTGGTTCGGCATCCAGCTCTGCAGACTGACCTCAGGATTCCTTTCAAGCCCAATGTACAATGTAATTATAGTGTACCAAGCATTGTTTCTCTGATTAATTTGAATAGTGAGTGACGTTCGCTGTCCTCAAGAGTTAGCTGATGTAAAGCAAAGCACAGGCTACAGTTATTAATCACAAAAGTTTTGTTTAAATAAGGCTCTGCAGGTACATTTGACGTTCTATAATTTTCTTTATAGTTGCTCCAGATATATCTGTGGTGGGCTACGATGGAGACTGGTATGTCGGTCGCAATAATGTTCAGATGACCTGTAAAGCCAATGCTAACCCTCCAGCTCATCACTTCAGATGGATCAGGTATATTTGATCCTCGTCTGCACACTTGCAATCAATATAAAAGTAATTTTCCATAACTTGATAAGCTACACATTTGTACATATCTTTTTTTCTGTGTCGCTGTGTGTGTTTCTCAGATTAGGCCGTAAAATGCCTGAGGGTGTGGATGTAATGAAAAGCACTTTGCTCTTCCTGCGTCCTCTCCAGCGAAATGACTCTGGAGTTTACAGGTGTGAAGTTGCCAATGACGTCAACCGTCGTAGTCGGGATGTGCGCATCCTCATACAAGGTGAGCCCTGTTTACACAGCACACAGCTGACTCCTCCTTTTGGAAGCACTGCATGAGCGCAAATGTCATGGCACTGTCCTTCAGCTGAAATGTGACTCTGAATCCTTCGTGCCCATTCTGTTCAGAATGACAGTCTTACCTTGCTACTCTTAGGGCAGGTCCATGCTGTGTGTCTTATATCAGTTTCACCAACTGATCTCTATTTTTGTTTTGCTTACTTAATAGCTTTAATTTTCAGATGTTCTATTTCTGGAGCAAACTGCTGTAATTTTGGATCTTCTTCGTAGTGGCTCACTTTGAGGCTCTTGTGGATTTATTTGTTTGTTTGTTTATTTATTTGTTTATTTGGATCCCCATTAGTCTTTACAGGAGTAAAGACTATTATTCCTGGGGTCCAAGCAGACAATAGAATTTACACTTAAAACATTAGATTTTATAAAAGGTATAGACAATCCAAAAACACAGTCCTGTTCCAGTTCATACTGCATCAGATTTTTAGAGAAAATGCATACATTTAAAGAGACAAAATATACACATTATCAGCATCACTTGGCATTAACTTCTGTAATTTTTAAAATGTTTTCTTAACAACATTTTAAAACAATATTTTCTGGCCTGAATAATAAAGGATTCAGAGAGTCTGTTCCACAAAACTATGGCTCTGTACATAACAGTTCTTTTTAAAGCATTAGTTCTGGGCAGTGGCAGGGTAAAAAGGCCCTGTGAAGCATGTCTTGTGTTAAAATCATGCTGATCGCCAGAGAACCTAAGCTGTGCAAATAAACTTAAAGGCTTTTGTAATATGAACACATTTCTAAAAAACAAAGTAAGGTGACAGGCCAATCTGTCCTCAACAGTGAACCAGGAAAGCCTCTCATGCATGACACTCACACTGGTCCTAAAAGGACATCGCAATGCAAGATGAGCTGCTCTGTTCTGGATTAGTTGTAATTTAGAAAGATCACTTTTTGATGCACTCGACCAGATTTCAGAGCAATAATCCAGATATGAAAGGACAAGAGACAGAACGACTAATTTCAGAGTAGAAGAAGGTAAGACATTTAGACATCTCCTTATATTTTTAAATAGCTGCACTCATTTTTGCAACGGTGTTCTTAATATGTGCAGTCCAACACAAACTTGTGTCAATTTTGAATAATTTGGCTTCATTCACCTGTTCAATGTCAGCACCTTGCATTGAGAGGCTTAGATTGTGGTCTGACTTCACAGCTAATTTTGAACTAGATTTAGTTTTTAAAACATTAATTTTTAGTTTGTTTTCGGTAGCCCAATTATCAGTTATGTCAAATGCAGCACTGAAATCAATATACACTACACCAACCATCTGTTTATTATCTATTTGTTTAAGCCACTCATGAGTAAGAGTAGCCAGTGCTGAGGCTGTTGAAAAGCCTGCCTTGTAAGCAGGTTGGACATCTGAGTTAAGGCCATTACTTGTGAAATTGTTTTGTATTTGCTTAAACATGATCTTCTCTAATAAACACAAGGGAGTTCTTTTCAACTCTTATGTTATTTATCATCCACATTTCATTTTCTTTTGAGAGGACATTTGTTGAGTTTGTTGTATTTTCTTGTTCATCGGACATGTTTGGTTCATAAAAGACATGTTTTATCTTCTAGTGTCACTTTATTTTAACATGTGCGTAACACCATCATGACTTCTTCTACAGCGAGCAGGCGGAAGAACATACATAAACAGGAAGTACATACCCGTCAAAATAAAACACGGTCATCATACAAAATAAAATACATAAAACAATATTATGTATGAGAACATAAATCTAACAACCTGTATGTCTCTATGCTATTTACACACTCTTTATATGTTGTTTGGTTGGGTCCATAACTGTCTGCGTCCCTCCTGCTCACTGAGTACATTCATTTGCACTTCATGTTTCGGATCTGTCGTATGTGAATCTCCACCTCACATCTGGCCTGGCATTTAGTTTGAAGTGGTACAGCTTCCACTCTTCAAGTCAAATCTAGCCTAATTGTCGATCAATGACAAGACGTTCAAAAGACATAAAACAAGTGCGTTGTTTTAACATTTGACATACATTGTTTTGTAATTTGAAAAAAGTATATGTTTGTATTGACACACTTGTTAGTAAATACATATTATTACGTTGTAGTTGAGAATTACTCTTTTTGTCAATCCAATGAATGCTTTTTCCCATGGACCTTCAGAAAGCTTTGTTTTCTTTTTAAACTTTTTTTTTTTTTTTTTTTTTATAAAAGTTGTTTTATTCATGAAAAAGAGGCAATTATTATTTTATGAGCGTTGATGCATATTGTACTACCAAACCTTAACATGCTAGACTATATTTCATAATTAGAAATGGGCAAGAAGCATCATTGCTGGTATGATTTCTTTCTTTCTTTTGACAAGTTAAAGATAAAAACTGGAAATTAAAGAGCAATAAATATGGCCATGACATTTACCTAATTGTATATCCCTTGTAAATTGAATGTGTTTGTTTTTTGTCATTAAAGTAAAATTTAAATTATTAACTTTTTGCTTAGCCAATATTTGTAGGCTTTGCTATAGATTTTAAATTCAGATTATCTGTTTTGGCTTCAGCGGCTCAAAAAACTCTGCATTCCACTATACCATTAATGATACATTATATCTACTAAAAATGCAAACCACAGCTTTCTGAGCCTTGTGTCATCTTCTATCATCGTAAGCTTTTTCTGGACAGGATAAGTTTCACTTATGGACCCCACGCAATTTGTAATAATTACTAAAATGTTAATCTCATGCGGATAGGCAATGTCTGTAATTTGCCAAGTAATAATTCCCCCACAACAGACCAACCATTTTTGGCCAAACTCTGGGGTTCATAGATAATGGTAGTCTCGTGTGGATAGTCATCTCTATGTTTGTGGTGCTATTTGTTTGGCCTGGATTTGGCGGGAGCTCGTATCTGGCGCGTGTTAACTCAGCAGTATTTACTTCCTGTGCGCATTTGTAAAGAATTTAGGCAATTTTTTGACAGTCTTGACCAGTGGTCCCCAAACTCCGGCCCGCGGGCCCATTTTGAACAATACCAGAGACCAGCTCGTGGGCCCATTTTGCCTGAACAATACAAGAGACGCATTATGATGTTTTTTTTAAGTCTGGCCACGTGATTGAGACTTACACATGTGACATTCTACTTCTGCAGTTATGCTCTGTCTGAAACCTCTGCCTCAAAAGACAAAATCTTCAAAGTAGTCGGCTTAGATAGGCCTAATACGGGGCGCATGCGCACCTCGTAGGTGCTCCATTTCTTTCGTCACCTCAGGCTGGCACCTGTGGCTGTGGCTGCAAACATTCTGAGTTTGCGGACTCCTATTATGGAAAAGAGTCAGATGTTCCCCTGAGATGTGATGTGCCTGGCGTTACGCATCTGAGCCATGGAGCGATCGCTTTTAATAAGCACTTTGATGATGACAATGGAATGAGGACAACACGGACTGTAAACATGCATAAAACGATTGTTTGCTGAACTAAACATGGTGACAGATAGGGCTGTACTCAAAAAATCGATATGGCAATATATCGTGAAAGACACTGTATCAATATGTGTATCAATACGGGGGGAGCTGTATCGATATATTGTTTTTTTTTAATTATTATTAAAACTTTCATCTACATCAGATACATCAGATGTCCGTATCTCGGCCACGGCAAAAGCGCGTCCCAAAAACATTCTTTTGTGTGTATACCAAAATGCGGCCCAGTGGCCATATCAGGCCCTCCAATCAAGTAAATCCGGCCCCTGACCCATCTTCCAAACATTAGAAAATATATTTGTTTTGTATTTACTGGTATCATTTAAAGTTTGTACTTGGTCAGATCTGGTTGGATTCAGTCTAATCTAGTCTTGCCCTCATTTGGTTTCAGTTTTGCATCCAAATAAAGACTTTTGCACTGTTAAAACAAATTTATTCTTGGGAATATGTATTTTGTGTGAGCTCAAATTGTGCTAAAAGTGGTGAGGTGTAGTGACTGCTCGTGTGAACAATCCGGCCCTCGGAAAAATGAAGTTGAATAGCCCTGGTGTATAAGATAAGCGTGAATAATACAACATATCGTCAATCTGTTTATTACATTTACGTTTTGTTTTATTCACATTGTTACAAACAGCTCTGGTTCCATCCGCGTACAGGCCCATGTTTCGGTGACTGTCCATGGTGCTGAAGATGTGTCAATTCATGTGTCAGGTAGATACATGAATTGATAGATTGAAAGATTAATGTTGATTTATTCATGCAATCTCCTTTCTCTTTGAGCCACATTCTGGCTGCGCATTTGGTACCATTCACCCCGGACAATTCACAGCGCGCTCGTGCATCTTTTGGAGCAGCCTTGGCTCCACTGCCGCCTCGTCCAGTGTCACACGCCACTGCAGGGGTCTATTCTACAGACACGTAAAACCCATGTGCGTGTCTCTGGTTTCCTTCACCTCCCTGACTATCTCGGTGACAGTCCAGAACAGTCCTGCTTTTAAATCACGGGAGTCTTAAAGGGGACATATGATGCATTTTTTTCTATTGTTTTCTTCCCTCAAACCTGCTCCTCCACTTTGGAATCTCCTGCACCAGAACCAATAAAAAAGTGTTGTAAAGTCACACATGGGTCGTGTGCGTTTCCTTCATCAAAAATTGAGTTAAAGTTCTATCTACTGACTCATAAGAAAATGACACAGAGGATGTGATCAAACCAATCTGTCCTGATATGCTGCAGCTGCAGAAATGCTTGAATCAAGTGTGAATGATTTCTAGACTTAAAAACAGTGCAGAAGATCTCAGAGATCTATCTATGACATCACAGATCTATCTATGACATCACAGATCAGGGACATTCAGAACAGGGTTTTTGGGAGAACGAAAAATATCTGACAAACAAAACTTCAGCAGTATTTTTGATAAGGAAGCAACTTTACAATAGGATTAAAAAATCGAAAAGTTGATTTTGCAGAATATGGGCCCTTTAAACGCGGCCGTTATTGCAGGCCTCGATTTTAAAACAAAGTTTGTGAACGAATAGTGTGAATGTGGTTCGGAGTTTTTTTTGTGGTGAAATAGGCTACTATTTAACGTCAAATCAGTGTTCTGATTATTGTTAAATTAACTTGTTGCAAGTGAAAGTGCATGTTCTTTCCTTTTTTTAAATTGAAGTAGCCAATCAACGAAGAACACAAAAGTTTCTACTTTAGCCAATCAGGACACAGAACATAGTGCATTCATTAAACTGCAAGCAAAGTTGCAAAAAATAAAGAAATAAAATTGGCGAAACGTGAACTGCAATATAGCGAGGAACAACTATAAATAATCTTATAGCCCACCACTGTCAAATAAAACAGAATAATGGCGAAAAGATTAGGTAAGAGAAAAATGGACTTTTCTTCTGTGAAAAATCTGAAAAGGGTTATTTGTTTTATTCACAAATAGTGTTGGTTCATTATTAGTGGTATTATTTATTTTCAAATTTTCTTTTCCTGTAAAGATCCCAGAAAAGGTTTTTAATTTTTAGTTATGTGTGGCTTTCGAGAAAACAATACATTTTTATGTTTAGACACCTTTGCGATTGTCACACTTTTTTGTTACAAACTGACCCCGGCCCCTCATCACAAAAGGAAAATGTTATGTGGCCCTCACAGGAAAAAGTTTGGGGACCCCTGGTCTTGACGATATTTTTTGGTTGCTATTTTACTGTACCATCGAGTTTAGATTGGGCGCAAAAAAATCCAGCCCGACCCAACGCACGTAAGACCAGAGTCTGTCTGTGTCTGAGCCCGAGCCCGAACTGAGCGCGCCTCGCACATTATTATTATTATTATTATTATTATTATTATTATTATTATTATTATTATTATTATTATTATTATTATTATTATTATTATTATTATTATTATTATTATTATTATTATTATTATTATTATTAGCTTCATGTGTTTAGAAGCACGTTCTCCCACTTCTCCCTGCATGCCGCCCATAATCGTCATCTCACTCTTTTTCCTCACTGTGCGCGTAACAAATGTGTAGGTGCGCGCCTTCTCTCTCTCTCTCAATTTCAATTTCAATTTCAAAAAGGCTTTATTGGCACGATTGCACAACAACATTGCCAAAGCAAAAATAACAATAATAACAGTAATAACAACAATATAAACAGCAATCAATATTCTAAACAACAATATATACATATATATACATACACACACAGGTCAGGTGGTTGTATCAGATGTGTGGTTGTTGTGGTTGTCCCTCAGGTTGTGGCACAGTCGGACATATTTAGCTGCTGCTAAGCTGCTGACTCTGTTCTCTCCAAGAATGTGTTGCATTTTGGTTTGTTCAGGTAGAGAATCAAAGCCAGGGACCTGCTGGTTCATTTTGGAGAAGAACTGGCCTCTGATGTTGTCATATTTGCTGCAGTGAATGAGGAAGTGTGTCTCTGTCTCCACTTGTCTGAGTGGACATAGTTGACACAGTCTGTCCTCTGTGGGCAGCCAGGTCTGTCTGTGTCTGCCCGTCTCTATGGCCAAGCTGTGGTCACTGAGTCTGTACATGGTCAAAGTCTTTCTTAGTTTCTCATCAGTCACGGTGCTTAAATATTGTGCCACCGTGTACTGTCTGTTTAGAGCCAAATAACATTGAAGTTTGCTTTGAGTTTTAGTTTTAGATGTCCAATAGTTAATGTAGTGTTGTTTTTCTAGTTCTAGAATTGTCTGTGTGCTGAGTGTGTGCGTATCCTGAGCTTGTCTTGTGCTGTTAGAGGAGCTGAGCTTCAGGACCAGCTGGCTTAGGGGGCTTTTCTCCATGTTCTCCTCTTGGCATTGAAGGGCTTTGTAGTGATAGGAGTTGGGGTCACTTGTTTTAAGGTGTTTATAAAATTTGATGGCTCTTTTTTTAATTCTAACAGGGGGAATTGGCCTAGCTCCGCTCGGCAGCTGTTATTGGGGGTATTTCTGTGCACTCTGAGGATGCTCTTGCAAATCTCTGTGTGCAGGGTTTCTATTGGGTGTTTGTCCCATTTTTCAAAGTCTTGATTTGCAAGAGGACCCCACACCTCACTACCATACAGAATTATTGGTTCAATTATAGATTGGAATATTCTTAGCCAGATTCTAATGGGTATATTAATGTTTGAGGATTTTTTGATTGCATAGAAAGCCCTTCTTCCCTTCTCTCTGAGATCATCCACAGCCCGGTTAAAGTTTCCTGTAGGTGTGATGTGTAGTCCTAAGTATGTGTAGTCCTGTGTGTGCTCCACCTCGTGAGGGCCCAGGAAAAACTTGGTTTGGTTTCCTAGACCCCTGGGTCGTTTTTGGAAAATCATCACCTTGGTTTTGTCCAGATTAACTGTCAGGGCCCAGGTCTGACAGAAGGTTAGCAGATGATCCAGTTGCTGTTGTAGTGCTTCTTTTGAAGGAGCAAGCAATATAAGATCATCTGCAAACAGTAGGCATTTAATCTGTGTGTCAGACAGAGTGACACCAGGGATATCAGATCAATTCATCTATATAAATGTTAAAGAGGGTTTCACTCCTCTACTCTGGGGGAAGAAGTCTGTTTCCATGTTGTTCACTTTCACAGCACACTTCATGTGTGTGTACATGGTTTTAATGATGTCGTAGACTTTCCCTCCTATTCCTTTTTCTAATAATTTTAGGAACAGACCATCATGCCAAATTGAATCGAATGCTTTTTTGAAATCTACAAAACAAGAAAAGATTTTGCTGTTGTTTCCGTTGACGTGTTGATTTATGAGGGTATGGAGGGTGTAGATATGGTCTGTTGTTCTCTGTTTGGGTGTGAATCCGATCTGACTTTTACTCAAGATGTCATGTTCTCTGAGGAAGTCTTGCAGTCGAGTATTTAAGATGCTGCAGAGCACCTTTCCCAGATTACTACTGACACATTATATGCCTCTGTAATTATTTGGGTCGAATTTATTTCCATTTTTAAAGATTGGGGAGATGATTCCTTCGCTCCAGGAGTCTGGGAAACATCCAATATTCAGAATAAGGTTGAATAATTTTAATATGGCCAGATTAAATTTATGATCGTCAAATTTCAGCATTTCATTCAAGAGGCCATCTGGACCACTAGCTTTTCTTGGCCGCAGTGTCTGGATTTTAGCCAGTAGTTCTGCTTGTGTAATTTGGTAGTCTAGAGGGTTTTGGTTGTCTTTAAAAATAGTTTCTAGAATGTGTAATTTATTGGTCAGATTGTTTTGGGTCGAATTTAGAGGAATAGTAGTATACAGATTTACTCTCCCTCTCTCTCACTCTCACTCTCTCTCCTAACTCTGCATATCAAACAGAGCCATCTTTTCTCACCCCGTGTATTTGGTCACGTCAAACACTGTCTTGAGACAATTTATGCTGTTTTCTGGAGTCTTGTGCAGCTCTGCGTCTTAACTCAAACCCAGCCCAGCCCGACAACAGAGTGGGAAATGTGGGCCAAGCCCGCTCGAAAGTCAGGTATAGCTCAATCTAAACTCTACACAGGCTTTCCTTATCCAGTCCGGATGCGTCAGATGAAACTCAGTCACACAGGAGTGATTTGTCAATTACATTACGTCCAAAAGTGAAACTAATCCCGTTCGGATACAGCTATTGTTCATAATAATAATGTAGTGTATACTTTGTAGCTTGAAAAAATGCTGATGTAGTTGACATCTCTTCTCTTTTCATCCATTAGATCCTCCTGCCATGCCCTCCACCAGCACCATCTCCTCCTCCTTAGTGGACAATAAGAGCCATGTCCTCCCAAGCTTCCCTACTCTTCAAGCCAATCCTGTTGGTAATGTTGGTTCTGTAGTGGGCGGGGCAGTGGGTGGGGCACTGTTCCTGCTGGTGCTGTCATTGGCTGGAGTGCTTTATTTTAGAAAACCGTATGGGACTTGCTGCTACAAGCCCTACAAGGTCTACAGGGTCCACAATGACCTGCGGAAGCTCACGCAGCATGAACTCTATCCTACCAAAGGAAGCCGCCAGGCAGACCACTACCAAGATGAGTGGGGTGAATGCCCCGCTAACGGTTACACTCGAGCCATGAGGGAAAGTACAAGCTCAATAACTGCCTTCTGAAAGCAGCAGGTATCCTCCTGTCAAACCCCTGGAGAACTGCTCCCCCTATTTGTCAGATGACTTCTACGACAGTGAAGTCATCTGTTGCCCACAAAGATGGCTCTGTCATTTGTCGTAGGGAGTGGTACGTTTGACAAGCTATAAACAGAGGATACTAGAACATATTTCGTCTGTGTAGATAAAACTCATTTTTATTTAAATTGCCTTCAGCTTTTGAAGAGGAATTGGCTCTGTGCACAGAATTTCAGTTGGCTGTGTACGTTCAAAATAGCTAACTTCTGTATGCACGACCACTTCCTGTTAGCGTTAGCATTTAGACACAATTATGTCTCTTTTTAAACACACAAGTGTTCTCTAGTGAAATATTCCTCTAATATGTAAAGTCTTTAACATGTTTTCAGTAACATTCACCACAACTGTCTGATCTAAAGAGGATTTATTTGTTTTCAACTGATGCAGTGAAAACTTCATAGAAAAAACAAATAAATCCTCTTTAGATCAGACAGTTGTGGTGAATGTTACAGAAAACATGTTAAAGACTTTACATATCAGAGGAATATTTCACTAGAGAACACTTGTGTGTTTAAAAAGAGACATAATTTTGTCTAAATGCTAACGCTAACAGGAAGTGGTCGTGCATACAGAAGTTAGCTATTTTGAACGTACACAGCCAACTGAAATTCCGTGCACAGAGCCAATTGTCCAAACCCAAAATGTGCTCAAACTTGTGTTATTCCGGCCCCAGAGACACGTTGCCTGAGCAGCCAGCCCCTCCTTCATTCTGTTTGAATGCAGAAGGGTCTGGAACCCGAAGGTTAACCAATAAAGTCGTCTTCCAAAGTTAAGACGATCCAATCACCAACGCCCCCCCAGCCCCACAACCCCTCCCCAATTCCAAAACATTTTTTTTTCTAACCGTTTCAAAACATTCAAGATGGCGGACGTAGCGGATAAATTGTTTTCCTCGGCTTTTGCTTTGGTTTTGAACAATCAGGAGCATCAATTCCTTAAAAGGTCAGCAACAAACTGCGTTGCGAGACTTCACACTGAAAAAAATCCTTGCGCTACACATTTACGGCAACTTCCGGTTTTGTGTGTCGCTGTTTCAGCGTCATGTGATCGGTGACCAAGCGCTCACAAACCTCGCCTTCAAAATTGTAATCTGGCGGTCTGATTCCAGACCCTCACGTCTTTGTAAAGTGTCTGTCAAAGTGTGTAGGGACTGGCTGGTCAGGCAAAGAGACACGAGCTTTAAAGCTGTTTATATTTATTTAAAAAATAATATTCATAAAAAATAGGCAGAAATCATTTTCTGATTTTATTTTGTACAGGTTTAGTTCTCCTTTATAATTAGGGTCAATTGACCTTTCGCCGAGCCCCGCCCCAAAACGGCTATTGTCCAATCAAACATCGTAGCAACCGTTGCTATGTAAATATGGTCCGTCAAATCTTGAGCTCCAAACAAGATGGTGAAGCGGTGCGCCTACGGTTTATGTAAATCGGACCGCAGATACCCTGAAATATTGACCGGAGGAGTTGTGTTCTTTCCATTTCTAAAGCCGAAAACAACTTGAGCAGTGCCAACAATGGATTAAATACTGCGGGCGGCTCGGGGCGGCTCCTCTACCAGCTAAAGATATCGAACAAATGTCTGCTCAAAGGTAAAACTAATGTTTAACTATAGCTATGGACTTGCTGTGTTGTTAGAACTAGAGGCAAAAACACAAACTAGACCCAAGTTCTACCACGACGAGGATGTAATTGGCAGAAGTTACGCTCTAAGCTGCTAAGTTTAGCGAGCCTCTTAGCTTTAGCCAACACGGGTAGGTTTAGCTCGCTAACATACCTCGTAAATGAACAATATTCTTGCAATAGACAATAATAGACCTTAACATATGAAAGTGAACGTATCCAGCAGTGCCAGAGCAGGACAAGGCTGTGCTTGTTGCATTTGAGGTCACGTTAAAGATCATGGGTTTCTCTGATTTAGCTTGAGACCAGTAGCATTAGCCTCCATAGGAGTTATGTCCCCTCCGTTGCGTATTTTGATGTTTTGAATAAATCTCTCCGCTGCATAGTAACCCCTTTTGCCTCGATCTAGAGGATATCGCGGAAAAATTGCTTTAAAAAAGTCACTAACGTGAACAAGTGTACTTCTTTTTGTCATTGAAGTCTATGGCACGCTATCATATTTGACGGGCGTAGCAACAGTAACTAAGGGGGGCGGGGCTCGGCGAAAGGTCAATTAGACATCAAAAGACAAAACTGTAGAGCCTCAGCTTAACAAAGACCCCAGCCATTTGTTTGTGTTCCAAAAGATTCAGACACATATTCTGTTTAAATTTTAGATTTTTTTTTTTTTTTGTCAGGTGTTTTAGTAAAAAAATACTGGTGCAGTGGTGCCTTAATTCTGGACATTACTGCTGGTTTGTGTGACACCTTTGTAACATTCAATTTCTGATAGGTGCTAGTTTACTAACAATCAGTTATGTTTTGTTGAATCCTCAGAGTAATTTATTCATAGGGCATAAATGTAATTTTATGTCTAATTGTTGGTTTTGTTTACATTATTTACATCAGGAATCTTTCTACCATAAATTGGTTAACCCTTGTGTCTCGTTAGAAAAAAGTTCCTAATCTCCTGTTAGAGGCCTTTTACTCCACTTTTTTGACGGCTTTAAAATTTAAGTAAAATATATATTTTTCAAACTTTTTTGGGTTAAATCTGTTAATCCACTTCTGTTCTGAATAAAAATACCATATTTGAAAAAAATCCTCAGTGTTTTAATATTTGTACAGACTTATATAAATACGGAAGTCCAGAACTGCCAGTGTGGAGTAAACATTTTTTTCAGCTTTTCTCGTTATAACGACCTTATATTTACGTTCAAACGACTTTTTTTACGTTCAAACGAGAATATAATGTCGTTATAACGACTTTTTATTTACGTTAAAACGAAAATATTTTCTCGTTTGAACGACTTTTTATTTACATTAAAACGACAATATATTCTCGTTAAACGACTTTTAATGAAAAATAGACAGCCCTTATGATGCTCCAGACTACAAACGTCGCTGAACCTAGCCTGGATAAGTTTCTCTTCCCCGGGTTGACTAACCCAGGACCGAGGCCAATCACAGACACAGAAGTTACGCTACACAGTTCATTTAAATGTCATGCATGGATATAACAGACTAAAGCACAAATGCACAGACATCACCAAACATTTAATAGATCGACCGCTAGTCTGTTGGTTTAGACAAGTGTCTTTTGTCTGAGTCAAAGTGATGCGTAAAGATCCACAGCCAAATGTGTAAAAGTGAATTCAATCATTATTTCTGACAATGAAAGCGTTTATTAATATTAAACAGGATTCTTCCAGTGTTACTGCTACATATAAGATCTCATGGCTTCTCTTTATAAATACGTGTGCATCGCTTTGATATAAAATACACCGTCACTTTCGTATTTCCTCATTTCTCCGCTGCCCTTTCTCATCTCTCTCCCCCGTCTCTTCGCAAATGCCTAAATTCTCGTCTCTGATTGGCCAGCTCCTCGTCTTTTTAACTTATCCTGGTCCGGAGCAGGTTATGAGTTTGCCGCATGTTGCCATAGAGATCTACCCCGACAGGAAGTGATCCACTTTCGTAGGACCGCCAGACCATGGTTTAACCCAGAACTTACCTCGCTAAACCCCAAATCTAGCTTTGTAGTACAGGGCTCTGAGCTATCCAGCTTGTGGCGCATCATGGGAAGAGCAGTCTGTTTATCATAAAAAAGTCGTTTTAATGAGAAAATATTTTCGCTTTAACATAAATTTAAAGTCGTTATAACGACATTATATTCTCGTTTGAACGTAAAAAAAAGTCGTTTGAACGTAAATAAAAAGTCGTAATAACGAGAATATTGTCGTTTGAACGTAAATATAAGGTCGTTATAACGAGAAAAGCTGAAAAAAAATGTTTACTCCACACTGGCAGTTCAGGACTTCCGTATATAAAAGCTGATTCTCAGAGGAGGTGAAAATGTGACACAAAATGGCCCATTTTTCATATAAAATGTGAATATAATCTGGATTTTTTTTAACCTTTTATTACAGCCTGGGCATGTTAAAAATGAGTCCTGACTTTGACTTTGATGTATTTGTAGTTTTTGTGCAGAAGCAGTTTGTAGTTTTTTCTCTTGTCCCATTGACTTCCATTATAAACACTTTTTTTACTGCTCTGAAAATCCACTATAAAAGTGTGATTTTCCAAACTTTTGTGTTCGTTCCTTTTCAAAAGAAGTGACATAAGTCATTTTTAGACTTTTAGATGAATTGTGTGTATTTCCCATTGAAACAGACCTGTGAAGAGTAAGACACAGTTTCACCATTCAAACCTATGGGACATATAGGACAGCATCGACCTCCATATATGGAAGAGACATGTTTGTGTTTAGGAGGCTCCTGGGGGCGTGGCCTCACCTGGGGCGGGGTGTAGGTGTGTGGGGGGGCACTGGGGGGTGTTGGGGAGTATGTGTGTGAAGTTTGGTGTTTGTGCATATAATGGTGTATAGAATAGAGCTGTTCAAAGACAACTTATCCTATTGTAATAAGGACACTACATTCAAATATGCATATTGTTCAAACTTCACACACATACTCCCCAACACCCCCCAGTGCCCCCCCCCACACACCTCCACCCCGCCCCAGGTGAGGCCACGCCCCCAGGAGCCTCCTAAACACAAACATGTCTCTTCCATATATGGAGGTCCATGCTGTCCTATATGTCCCATAGGTTTACAGGGGAAACTGTGTCTTACTATTCACAGGCCTGTTTCAATGGGAAATACACACAATTCATCTAAAAGTCTAAAAATGACTTATTTCACTTCTTCTGAAAAGGAACAAACCTAAAAGTTTGGAAAATCACACTTTTATAGTGGATTTTCAGAGCAATAAAAAAAAGTGTTTATAATGGAAGTCAATGGGACAAGAGAAAAAACTACAAACTGCTTCTGCACAAAAACTACAAATACATCAAAGTCAAAGTCAGGACTCATTTTAACATGCCCAGGCTGTAATAAAAGGTTTAAAAAAATCCAGATTATATTCACATTTTATATGAAAAATGGGCCATTTTGTGTCACATTTTCACCTCTGAGAATCAGCTTTTTACGGAGCCCGGGAAAGACGGGGTGAAATTTTAAAAAAGAAGAGTTTTTTCTCATTCCCCCCACTTAGTAAGTCGCGCGCGCGAGTTAATAACTCGTTCTCCCGAGTTAATAAGTTGTTCTCCCGAGTTAATAAGTCGCGCGCGAGAGTTAGTAAGTCATGCTCTCGAGTTAGTTAAGTCACGGGTGTGAGTTAATAAGTCACGCCCCGAGAAACTGCACGTGCACGCGCATCATCCCAAACACGCATCAGAAAGTCTGAGCGTTTCATTAGAAGTGTGCTTCTTTCATGTAATTAGGCCATCTATGTTCAAATAAATGACATTTCATGTTGTCACTGCCTATAGGTCTAAGTGTTTGTTTGTCTCTTTGTAACATGTTCAATTGTTCAAAAATACAGCCAATGTGGCAAAACTCTGTGCGTAATTTGCCTTCTCTATCCAAATGGATTCGGAGTGGTTTCTGGCACACGCTGGACCTATGAGGAGCACGTCTCTTCATTAACTATTTGCTTCTCTCATAGTTATGTAGACCTACAAGGCAGAGTGCTCCACGTCACCTCAGGCTGGCACCCACGGGTGCAGCTGACAATATTCACCCTCGAATTTAATGGAGTGAGCCATTAATTACCTGCTGGGATAACACAGACCGTAGACACGCATAAAATGATTAGTAGGCTAAACACACGGACTTTGGTGAAGACAGTATGACATGTTTTCTCGTCTTAGCTCAGTGTGTGCGTGTAATATAGGCCTGTCATGTAGCGGAGAAATTCATATACGAGTGATCACTTGGGGATGAGTTTTACGCACTCATCCCAGAGCAGCAGCGACAGACCAGGCCAGAAGTCACTGCTGTTGACACGCATGGTTCCGCGCTCGCTCTGCCTGACCTGCCGCTTGAACGGTCTAGACTCCAGAGCGCAAAGTTCCACAGCTTTATTATTATTATTATTGTTTGTTACATAGGCTTATTCTTAAGGCTATAAAGGTGATTGTTATAGATCTGAATTCAGATCAAATGTGCAGAAGTTCTCTGCACTTTTCAAATGCAACAGAATCTCTACCATAGAAGCCCCTGCCGGGAGTTTTCGGTCCATCTCCATAGTAACTCATTGGTTCACATGAGGCAGGAGTGGCTCGGCGCATTTCCCCGCCCTTATGGACACGAGCAGGACTGAGCGCTTTCGGAGACAACTCCAAAAACTAAAAGAGCATCACGAGGAGTGTGAGAGGAGATGTAACCTATATTTACAGGTAAGTAGATAAACCTTTGATATTTAAAGCATAAATTCATGTGAAGTGTGCACCATGCGCACACCTGTAGAGCTCGTGTTTTGCAGTAGGCTACATTAGTCGACAAAAATTGTTTTTTTTTTTTTTTTTGTTTTTTTTTTTTTTTAAGCAGCTTGTAGTCAAAACTGTTGACCTATTGTGAAATGTTTTAATCAATCTGGATAAATATTTCACATTTGTATTATTAAGTTTCAATTTGACACCGTTCACTCAGTTCCGCGTTGCTCAGTGACAATGGTCTATTGAATTAATATATGAAAATATAAAGAGAGACACGACCAGAAGACAATTTTACTAATAGCTTCTGCTTGCACCTGGCTGTACCTGTCGCGGAGCTGCCCCACCCCCACCCACACTCTGCAGCAGGCCTGTGGCTCGAGGCCCAGAACAGGCCGGGTGGTCAATGCCAGTTTTTAAGACTCCATTCAAAATGTAAAATGCAGATCAAACAAGCCCATATTTCCATAGAATTGTGCACATTTTTCAATCTATCAAAATAATCGTATAATTTCCAATATGTTTTTTAGTCCATAGTCAGGCTTTGTCTATAATTTAATAAAACTATTTATTGCATCCTAAAAAAAAAAAAAAAAACAAAACACACAAATGAAACAAACACAAAATCTGATTCATGGCCACAACCTTTTTTTTTTTTTTGTTTCAACCCAAATTACTTTAATACTTTTAAGTAAAAAAAACAAACAAAAAAAACTTATGTACTTCCCCCACTGTTAGTTTGATTAAGCAGTGGTGCTCATAATGTCTATAGTGTTTTCACTGATGTGATTTATGTTTTGTCTTTCCAGGCTCAAAGCATGACTACAAAACAGGTCTGTGAGAAATTTTCCATTTTCATTTGCCCATGAAGTGTTTTCATTTCATAAGTTACAACACTGTAAACCCAGAGAAATTGTGATTACTAAAGTTTAAGGAAACCAGATCCACTAAACAAGATTACTATATATATATATATATGTGGCCATACCTGCTTGTCAAAGCCTGGCCAGCCGCGTATACCTGTAGAGGCTGAACTGGCGATTGTAGGTTCGAGCCCCAGTTGAAGGTGTTGCAGGTTTAATATTTTAAAAGAAATTTAAGTTTTATACAGGTTCATGTGTGTTTGTAGACCATGTAGCATATTTTAAAACGAAATG
Source organism: Mugilogobius chulae (assembly GCA_038363315.1). Classification (NCBI taxonomy): domain Eukaryota; kingdom Metazoa; phylum Chordata; class Actinopteri; order Gobiiformes; family Gobiidae; genus Mugilogobius; species Mugilogobius chulae. Next base: position 110,408 of record JBBPFD010000675.1, read on the forward strand.
TTTGCATTAGTTTTGTGATTTTCACACTGGTTTATCAGTTTCATGTTATATATTTATTTATACATTTTCAGCTGTAATACCTGGACAAAGTGTGTTAACAGACATATATAAAGCACTGTACACACATTAGTTGAACTAATGCAAGATAGAAGTTAATAAAGATTAGCAAATGGTATAAAAGCTCAATAATACAATAGAATATAATACTAGTACCATTTAATGATTGTGGCTAATATCATAATCTAAATCACGTTTAGCTATTCTAATGTCATCATTTATTAACAGTGACAAATTATGCAGATGTTCTAAAACAAACACTACATAATTATAATAATAGTAATATGAGATGCACAAGTTATCGCAAAAATACATTTATTTATATCACAGACAATAAACAATATTAAAAGTGAATCATGTCAGATTTAGCTGAAGTCATGTCTGAGCAAAATCCTTTCATCTTCATCTTTGAACTGGTCTGATTATTGGTTTAAACGGAGACCAAGTCTGGAGTTTTTTCTTTATTGAGAATGAAACATAGACTAAGTCTTTGTGCTCCTCACTCACCTGCCCTGAACTAAACAGTTTGAACATTCACAGCTTTGTGATCAGTAAATCTTACAGATGAACACATGGAAAAGCATGGCTACATTCTAAAACAGTTCCATCTAAGAAAACATCAGCAGTCACCAGTCGTCATTTTACTCTCTCAACATTTTACAGTCAAACTGTCTTTGAACAACATAATAATACAGTGAAGCAGTAAGTTGTGAACTGTTTTCCTGGGGTAGGTCAGTTCCTCACTGGAGCTTTCATACAGAAGAGCAGAAAGAGAAACATGAGTGATTCTAAAGGTGAATGCTGCACTCATCACCGAGTAGGAGACTTCAGATGTCCACAGCTCTGTCCCCTCTCCTTCTGCTGAGAGCAGCTTCACTGGGAGATGTCCTGATCCACACAGAGCATGTAGGCCTTAAAGAAGAGAAAGAGCAATAGGAATGATTGGGCTGTGTTACATTTAAACATACTGTACTAGTAAAAGAACTCGCCCCTAAATACATAAAACCAATAAAACCATGTCAGGCTGTGTACCTCGGTGCTGGAGCTGCACTGTGCGGACTGTTGTTTAAAAAAGTAAGTCTAGAAGCAAACTGGGATGGAGGCTTGGATGTGTCTGAGAAAGAGAATAATCTGTCAAAACAACGTTTGTGTTTGCTCGTGTACAGAGTCCACTGCTCCAGTCTGTGGGATTATTAGTGCTACAGCGTATATATTCTACGTCCCACTGAAAATAGACAAAGTATAAAATAAGATATAATGATCAAAAACCTATACCAAGGGTCAAAGCATGATTAAACTCTCACCATTGACATTCTTTAGTCCGAAACAGAAAAACGAGCTCAAAGGAACATGTCCAGAGGGAGACGAGGTAAGTCTGTGTGAGGAGCTGTTGACTGACTCTGGAATAGAACACAGAGGTCACATGATGAGGAACTTACTAGCACCACTACATTAAAGTCATGTCAGTGTTAATAAGGCCAGTTGATAGGATTAAAATGACATGATTGAAACGTTTTGGTGTTTCCCAAATGATACGAAACAGCTATACTTGTCTAGTCTTTTTCTTAGTGAAGTCTCATGTAGAAACAGCTAAAATCGAGGTGGTGGCAGAGATGGAGTCATGAATGTGTCTGAGAGGATAACAACATAAAATTATTCAAATTTAAATGTTCTCTCAATTGTAATGGTTTCAGCTTGAGTATAACAGCAGAAACTGGAGCAGTAGATTTTTCCCCTTGAATCACAAATGAATATGCTTTTCACAGAAAATAGTATAGCAACAAAAGTAAAATATTATAAGCTTTTCCTTTGCTTTATTCACTGATGAAGCTAAAGCAAAGGACACTGAGACAACACTGACCCCTCTGTATGTGACTGAAGAAGACTTTACCTTCTCAGCTCAGGCTCTGTGTCCTCCTCCAACAGTACTGACAGCACCAGAATAAGATAGATACTGCACAGGTAACTGTTCCTCTGGTCTGCTGTGAGCGCTGATGTGGTCACTGCAGCAGGTGGAGGTGGAGGAGCTGCAGCAGGTGGAGGTGGTGGAGCTGCAGCAGGTGGAGGTGGTGGAGCTGCAGCAGGTGGAGGTGGTGGAGCTGCAGCAGGTGGAGGTGGTGGAGCTGCAGCAGGTGGAGGTGGTGGAGCTGCAGCAGGTGGAGGTGGTGGAGCTGCTGGTGTCAAACTCACCAAAGAAAGGAAACGGTCTTAGTTTAATAATAAATAAAATAAAAGTATGAGAATGAGAATGAGAAAAAGACTGCAACAAACTTTTAGATTGGTAAATTTTCATAATAATAATTTTGAAATACTACAAAGATGTAGCTGCTCTTTTTATTACGATGGTGAATGATTTGTTGTTTAATACTAATGTAAATAGACAGTGATTACAGGTATTGTAGCAAAAGTACAGTGCAATGTAATCAATGCTTGGCTCTCTATAACGTGGAGAAGGTTCACACAGCCTCAGATCTAAAACTACAAATATTCAATTAAGATAAAAAATCGTGCTACTAGCTAGCCTTTGTATTTACAGTAGTTTTCTCATTAGTTTCTCCACAAAAACATGCATTTAAGCTTTTGTAACTTATCACAAACTCATTTTAAATTTCGGTGCTGTCACTTACCTTTACAATTTCCATGTTGACATATGTAGAACACATAGAAAAGACGTCTTTCTGTGACAAAACTCGAAACAAAAACAGATTCCTTTACTATACGGACGAGCGGAACCAGCGCCCCCGTTTTCACGCTGGTGGCCAAAATGAGTATTGCATCCGTACTGTTAAGTAAAGACTCCGGTTTTAGTCTACTTGTGTCTGGATGTATTTTGTGTTGATTAAGGACTACGTTAAAGATTTGATTTGATATTTGCAGATACTTTGGGACACACGGCGGATCTAGCTCAGAATCTGCAAGACATGAGGATCCGGAAGAAGAAGCGTCAGACCATCAGAGCTCTTCCAGGACGAGTATTTCGCACAAAGTCTTCCCAGGTGAAGCGGCTTTCATTCAGGGATGCGGTGAATGGACAGGCCCCGCAGAAGTACAGTCAAAAAGAGGTATGTAGCATCTCTGCAAGTGAGGCAAAATTCACAGCAAACAAGCAAACGCAGAATTGCTTCGGAGCGTCTGTGTCTTATCTAATCTATGCTCACGCTTTTGTAGCTGTACCAGTTCGGAGTGGATCTTCAGGTGAGCCACGTAACCAGTCAAACCGCTGTGTCCTTCTGCTTCAACTTACTGAACATCTACAAGCACCAGTCCTTTTTGAAGGCTGGAGGAGTGCAGCTGGCAGACGGAGGATGGCTTGTTCCTACAAGAGATGGAACTGTGGGCAAGGAGGAGTTTTATAAGTATGATCTGACAACACCATATAAGAAATGTCGTCTGTGGTGGCTTTTTAGTGAAGGCAGTTTTTGTGTTTTTCCCGTAGAGCTCTATGTGACACTCCCGGTGTGGATCCCAAGCTGATCAGCCCACAGTGGGTGTACAATCATTACAAATGGATCGTGTGGAAGCTGGCCTCCATGGAGAGTGCCTTCGCTGAGTCTATGGCCAATGTCTGCTTTACACCAGAGCAAGTTCTTCTGCAGCTCAAGTTCAGGTGTGTAGGTGGATACCAAAATGGTTAAGGTTAAGATGCACTTTGTTGTTGTTTTCTTTAGGAAATTTGTCCTCTGCCTTTGACCCAACTGTTTCTAAAGTTGTGCTGAGTTTAAAGTGCGTATGACAGGTTTTATTCAAATTTCCCATTTTAATTGAATTTAGTAGATTAACACAAGTTGTATATATAAAGAACAAGTTTGTGAAGAAAAGTTTGAAAGAATGTTGAAAAAACAGGAAGTAGAGCAAAGTTCCAAACTGATAACATCACACTAGGGTTACAAGGATATTTTCAATTCTCTCACAAAGAACATATTTTAATAACTCTATAAACATAAATTAAACATTTATGTTTAATTTATGTTTATAGAGCTCTTCTAATTTATTTCATTAGAAGAGCTTTGGCCCAATTTGTTACACGGTCGCTAAGCAACTCCCTAGCGTGATGTCATCATCTATGAACAAGAAGTACATTTGTAATCTGAAAAAATGGGATGAACTTTGCAAAAATGTTTAGACAAATCTTAAATATAAGGATCTTAACATTGTTTTAGTGAAATGAATAATTCAACCATCATAGGCCCTATAAGGGATCACTAGCACAATGATCCCTTAAAGGGCACAGCTCAAACTGTCTTAATGAGGTTCTAGCTGTCTGAATTCACATTTAAACATTGGAAGTTGGGGGTAATGCCTGATATGCAGGCATGGACCTTTTCATGTCAAACACCTAAAGAAGCCCCCCAAAAGACCTCGCATCTACTATGCAATTGCCAATGCATTGCCACTAATGATGTACCATAGCAGCATAATAAAACCAAGAACAATATGGTTTTATCTCTGGGCTGCCCCATTTGAACAGAGAGCATGAGGTAAAACATCATCATAAACATAAAAAATCAGTAAATCTAGTCTCCAACTTGTAATTGAATATTTGATGGTTTCAGGCCTAAATTATTGTGCAAATATCAAATTAACTTGAACTCAAATAGAATGAAATATGAGTTTTGGGCCAACTTGATACCAGCAGAACCAACACCTGATCTGAATCAATGGGATCAATGCCGATATCCGATCCCAGTATCAGTACTAAAAACAGATCATCCATTTATTGAGAATAGCACTGTGCACATCCATATTTCTCTTTTCTTAGATACGATGTAGAAGTGGATCATTGTCGTCGTTCGTCTCTCAAGAAAATCATGGAGAAGGATGACACTCCAGCTAAAACAGTAGTGTTGTGTGTGTGTGGGATCCAGCCCAGCTCTGGGCCTGAGAGCCCCTGTGCCATAGTGTGGCTCACAGATGGCTGGTACTGTATCAAAGGCCAGCTGGACGCGCCGCTGACTGCCATGCTGCACAGGGGCCACATCGCTGAGGGGGTGAAGCTGATGATCCACGGAGCTCAGGTCGTGGGCTGTGAAGAGGCCTGCACTCCTCTAGAACCACCAGAGTCGCTCCACTTAAAGGTTAGCTGTCCTGCACTAGCACCATGGCATGAAGAACTATCTCACACAATGTTTCCTCTGTTTTTAGATTTGAAATGGTCATAAAAACATTAAGTTGCGTATCTTTGAGCAGCTGTCATAAAAAGTGACAACTAAAAGCGAAATAATTTAGGATTATTTTAAGAATTGAGACAAAAAGTAGATATAATGTCCAGCAATGTCCAAATTGATTGTATTGATACTTGAGTTGTCTTTCGTTGAATACATGTCACAGCTAGTTTTCATCTGCCTTATATCTTGTCTTTGTCAGATCTGTGCCAACAGCACTCGGAGAGTCCGCTGGGACACTAAGCTGGGCTTATACAAAGATCCTCGGCCCTTTGTGCTACCTCTGTGCTCCTTATTCAGCAAAGGAGGAGCAGTCGGCAGCGTGGACATGGTGATACTGAGAATCTACCCTACCCAGGTCTGTGAGCTCATGTTTGCACTCACTACACTGCCCCAGGCACAGCTCACAACTGTGTTTCTTTCAGTGGATGGAGAGGAAGCCTAATGGAGGTGTGGTGTTTCGTTTAAGCCGTGCTGAAGAGAAGGAAGCCAGACATTACAACAGTCACAAGCAGAAACATCTAGAAGCCATGTATGCAAAAATCAGAGCTCAGTTTGACAAAGAAGACAAAGGTACAGTATCATCCATAGCACAAAGCCAGAGAAAACACTGAATGTATCAAGTATTTCCACACTTACAGAAAGAACTAAGTCAAAGAGCAGGAGACAGTCGGTGAGTCATGAGGAGCTGGGCAGGTTTCAGGATGGAGAGGAGCTGTACGAGGCTGTAGGAGACGAGCTTTCTGATGTGGAGGTGACAGTAGTTTACAGATGATGGATTACATGTGTGATGCTGCTTTCTGATTGACTCAGTACTGTGACAGGCTTACCTTAGTGCGGAGCAGCTTCAGGCTCTGTGCTCCTACAAACGCTCTTTACTAGAGCAGAGGCAGGCCGAGCTGGAGGGCCGTCTCCGCAGAGCAGTGGAGGAGGCAGAGGCCAGTGAAGGGGTCTGTCCTCGCAGAGATGTGGTTCCAGTGTGGAGACTGTGCATCATGGACTATCTGTACCAAACTAATAGCAATGGTGCGTACTTAGGGTTGTGTATTGCTAGATTCTTTATTTATCTCCTAAAAACTGGACTTCTGCTTTCAGTGTATCAGCTGAGCATCTGGAATCCATCTGCCGAACTCCAAGCTCTGCTGAAGGAAGGCTGTCGATACCGCACGTATAATCTGACAGCTTCTGAGGGGAGGAGTGGAGGAGGCAGGCCCACTGTCCAGCTCTCTGCTACCAGAAAGACTATGTTCACTGGTCTACAGGTGTGGCATGCACTCTGACATACAGTATACCTCCAGATGGAGATGGGACATTCACTGTGACACACTCCTAGCATTAGGACACACTCCTCCAGATGGGGTGTGTTAGAACGTCACTGTAGTCAGAATAAGTCAATGTTCGGGTCTATTAAATCTTGCTTGTTTCCCAAACTTAAAAGCAGAATTATAATTTATAACATTTTAGATTATTCTTACATAGATAATTTAACATTGCACTCGTTTATCTCATTTACACAAGGAACATATTCTACACAATCCTGGACACCACTGAATATTTCAAATGTCTTTGTGCTTAGGCCTCATCACATTGGCTGTCAGCACATTTTCAGCCCAGAGTTTCAGTCAGTTTTGCGGAGCTTCACAACTCGGACTTCATGCCACTGTGTGGAGAGGTGGACATCACAGGGTGTGTGATCAGTATCACTGATGAGCATGGTAAGTGTGTTCTAAATACACACTAAATAGTATATTTGCGTATGTACTAACATGCTTTGTGGTTGCACAGGCTCCTCTCCGTTCCTTTACCTGGTGGATGAGGATCTGAATGTGGTGAAGGTACGTGCCACTGTCAGCTTGGCTCAATGTGGCTGGGAGAACCTGGTGCAGCCACATGCTCTGCTAGCCCTGAGTAACCTACAGGTCAGAGGTCAGTGTGTGTGTGACCCTGTGGTTCCTGTGCTGTACACTGGAGACATGACTGAGCTCTCCACAAACCCCCGGGAGTCCCACCTGCAGCAGAGCCTGGGCCGCCTCAGACAAGCTCTCCAGGTAGGCACCAGTTCTACTTGTGAGCAGGACATAAGCAGACATACTATAATTGAGAAAATGTTCCAAAATATGCTTGTAACTTTCTATTTTAATGGTATCATGCATTTGATTTTCTCCAGAAAGTTCCACAATGTGACTTTAATAATGCTGTTCTATACTAACACTGCCTCTGCATTCATCTGAGCACTCAGTAGTCTCCTGTTTCTGCAGGACCAGGACAGTTTCTTTGTGAGAGCTGAGCAGAGGCTGACGGAAGTATTGACCTATGAGGAACAAAGTTTTTCAGCTGTTGATCCCAGAACGCCACAATCCAAAAAATCCTCAGGGCAAGAACTAAGAACTCCACAACCCAAAGGATCCACAGCACAAGAACTAACAACTCCACACACCACAGAACAAGAACTAAGAACTCCACAGAGCGCAAAAAATCCAGACCAAGACCACACAAAGATCACAAGTGTAAGTAAATGTACAATGCAAAAAATATTTTAAGAGTATTGTATTTCCGAGACTATATGTCGACCTGCTTAGAACAAGTTTTTCAATCTCACTCTCGAATGAACTCTACTTAAATAAGTGCTTAAATGACCTCTGTATCATTTGAAATAGTTATTGTGTCCATTTGATATTTAACAATCGCAATGTGAAAGTGTAATTTCTTACCTGAACTACAAAGTTCCACATGTCATTTCCATTTCTTTGTGCAAAAGAATCAGTCCTTCAGTCTTTGTGCTACGACTGCTGTTGATGCACGACCGTAGCTCACACCTGAAGAAATGCAGACAGCAAGTTTTTGTGATTGATCTGAATAAACGTCAATGTTTGATTAGTTCTTGACCAGGATTGCTTGAAAGGCAGACTGTAACACAGAGTACAAGTACAATTACTTGTCTGAAAATACACTCTGGTAAAAGTCTTGCTAAAACAACTTTACTTGAGTAAAAGTACAAAAGTTAACATGTGCAAATTCATCTAAGTAAAAAAGGAGAAAAGTAAAATTATAAAGTTGGTGTTAGGTGTATCAAAGTGTAAAATGGGCTTTTCTGTGAGACATACAGTATATACAAAATGTTTATTTAATCATGTGGCAACTGAGGAATTGTTAAATATTAGAAAGTTTTGGGGATTTTTATATTGTTTAACGGGAAAAAAGTCACCATATCTGCAATATATGCGAGGTCTGCATCACTTTTAAGAGGGAAAAAACTGTTGGTGAACTTTAAAAAGTAACTAACTTGTTTTTAATTTGTAGAAAGTACAGATTTTTCGTGAAAAATGTAAGAAGTAAAAGTAAAAAGTTGCCAGATTTTTTAATACTCAAGTAAAGTACAAAACAAACTACATAAGTACAATACTTGAGTAAAAATACCTAATTACTTGCCAACTCTGCTGTGACAACAGTGTCCTGTTGTTTTTGTCAAATGAAGCTCTATCCGCTCTCTGCAGTGGTTCATGAAGCTGCAGTCTCCGGGTCTGCAGATTTATAAATTGTGGTGCAGCTCGCAGGCGTCAGTGTTGGAGCCCTGATTGAGCAGAATGGTTGAATATTTGGTGCAGAAGGTGGGCAACATGGAGTGATAGACAGATGATGTCCCATCTTGTTACAAGAAAAACAACTTCTCCTTAACTACATTTGTTAAACATATTGATATAAAATCAACTTTATTCTGAATAAATACATTTTGAGGCTAGATTTTAAATGGCTACATCAGTGATTGTGCGGTCTAGTATTAAAAAGGCAAAAGGTAAAGACTGACTACTGTATTTACCTATGTGTGTGTAACATTGCAGGAACCACCTGCCCCTGTTTTCAAGACCCCTGCCCGCTCAAACTGGTCCACAAAGAAGGATCCACGGAGTGTCAAGAGAAGCTTTGGAGCACTTAGACCAGTACACTGTTCCTCCTCCACTGTCTCCTCTGAACAGCCCAGCTTCATCCAGCGTCAACAAGACTTTCTGCCCCCCGCGCCGCTCCCATGCCCCCTGCCTGACTGTACCTGCCCCTGCACCTGCACCTGCCCCAGTGCAGCTGGAGCAGGGCTGGGTTCATGATGAGGAGCTAGCACTGATCAATACTCAGGAGCTGCGGGCTGCTGATTCTATTATGGACCAACTCTTGAACTGATTATAAAGACTAGATAGAGTGTAGTCATGACAACCTACAGCAACAAAACACTACTTTCCACAACCAAGTTCTTCTAAACATTCAAATAAACAGAAAGTTGCCATCATTAATTACACATTTCCCTTAAAGGTTGTATAGAGGATTATATCAGTATTATTTTTTATTTATTAAAATGTTTAGTCAAACTTGACCAAAAGTAGCTGTGTGGATTCTTGCGTTGTCTCGAGACTAAATATTTCAAACTAAATGTCAATACTAATTTTACCAGGACTGACGCATATAAGTCAGTCAGTTAAGCCTCCCTAAATCCAAATTTACAATCAGATTCTGATTGAATTGCTGTTAAAGGGGCCATATTAAGTAGAACCCACTCTACTGCAGTTGTATTTAGATTGATTACGCAAAAAAATAAAAAACATGTCAGTTTCAAAAATGCCATGTAGCCACTTTCCAGCAATAACGAGTCATTTACGGAGGCGTGGCTTATCACTAGAAAAAGACAAGATTTAGAATTTTAAACAGTCTGGACTTATCACTTTAAGGAGATGGGACTAATCGCTATAAAGAGGTGGGGCTTATGTGACCGGTGTATTTCTTTCTGCTTGTGTGTGCTACTTTATGATTGTTGGTGCAGGATATGAACCACAGGACACAGCCGAGGCGGTCTCCGTTTAATGTGGATTATAATAAAAGTGAACAGAGTCAACCTTTTCCCAACACGAGAGATTGCAAAAGGGATGAAGAAGTTACGACACACGAAGAAGAAAAGCGGGGCGGACCATGACAGCATAGTGACTAAATGCCAGGTATGCAGAATAAACAGCAACAGAGACTCTTTTGTGTAATTATAACATAAATTAAACGTAACACTTATCACTAAAGAGGCGGGACTTATAACTTAAGAGGCGGGGCTTAATATCACTTCTGCAGTTTTGTCAGAGTCAATAAACATTGTTGATTTTTCTCAGCTTTAGATAAATTTTGTGTTGCATAAAATGTAACAAACTGATTTACATAATATCAGAAATGATTAACAATTACATAAAAACTAACAAACAATATGTTATGTTTCCTTTAACATCATAAAGTGCACGTAGCGAGTTCTTCTGAACCACGCCTCCGCACTGCGTGACGAGAACGTGCGTCAGTGCAGCACAGCCGTTCTCCTCTCCCAAAACGGCAAATGGCGACGAGCTGTCTTTCTGCGGCCGTGCACTGACGCTAGGAGTCGTGAAGGATTTTTCCCCTCAGCTCAGGTTAGTTATTTACCATCTGCGTCCATATCTGCCGAGTTTAGTCTGCTGTTTCCAGCGGAAAACCATTTTCACACTGAAGAGTAAACAACAAAGAAGCACAGCAAAGGGTAAGTGACTGTTACTTTGTAATGACAGCGTAGCTCCTCTACATTTATTTACCTTTGTTCAGTTAGTGTGGGCAGTGTGCGGAGTGTGTGGGGCTTGAGTCATGGATGTGTCACACTTCTGTGGCTGCCGTGTGGTCCAGCGGGGGCCAACTTCAAGCCCACGTGACAGGTGCTCTTCTTATTCTTATGATGACTAAAGTTTGCTGTGATTGTCCCTCTGCTATAAGTATCATTATCTTATATGAGTTTTTGAAGAAAGACTGAAAAAGTTAAAAATTATTGGAAGTGGCACTGGGAATAACTCTTTCGTTGTCATTAAAATGTGCCATTCCATCAAAAATGCATAAGACCAATTAAAGCCTATTTGATACAGGCGCAAGTATATAATATTCTGAATAAATGCACAGAATTCACCAGAAAGACTGCACAAAAATTTTGAAATCATTACATTTGAAGATTTTTACATTTTACAACGTGAATGCAACCAATTAAGGCCTACCACACGTTTTGATTTTTTTTTTTTTTTGATCTAGCTTCTTTTATTAAAAACAGCTATTTATTGGGAAATTACTTATAATTAAAAAAAAACATTTTTTTTAAATCTCATTTTAACTTAATCAAGTATGCAAAATGACTTTCTTGTATATCTCGATATATACGATTTATATCTTGATATCTTTGACATGACTTTTTTGAAGAGAAACACTTTTTGTGAGCTATAGCTGCTGATTAGAAAGCAGAAATACAAATTTACAATGAATAAGTTATATTTGGTGATGCCTTTGGCTGAGTAAAACTAAATATTTTATATCTGCACATTGGCAGGAGTGTAGAGAGATGTAAGAGTGAGCAAGTTTGCCTTGTCTTGTCTGTATGTTATATATTGTTTTGTGTATAATCTGTGCAATTTCATTGAATTTATTGTAATTGTTATATGTTTACCCCCTCGAAAGCAAAATGGCACATCTCAAGGGGCATTCCATAAATAAAATTGAAATACTGTGCAACGAAATTCTATGCATAGCACACGTTTATAGTTTGACTTTTGCAATAAACATAAAATTCAATTGTTTTTTTTTATTCTTTTTGTCACTTTTCTCTGCAGCTGTAACGGCTTTTCATCAGTTTTATGAGCTAATTTTTTCCAGGATTACATTATCTCAATATTTACGATATGGCCAAATTAGTATCTTGTCCAGTAAATATCAAGATATACAATATATACCAACCCTAGTACGTATCTGTCTGGCTTTATATCTACTATCTACAAACATGTAATTGATATACAATAAATAACTTTTTGTATTTTTCCCACAGAAATGACCAAACCCAAAACAAAGGCGTGCCCGGCCTGCCAGGCGCCAAACCCAGTCCAGGTGAAGACTTGTACTAACTGTGCTTGCAGTCTGCCGGCCCGGGACAAGATCACCAAGTTCCAGGCTGATCTCAAGTCCAAAAACTGGGCCCACACTGTCAAGAAGAACCACAACTCAAACAGAGTGGTCAATAGTGCTCTTATGGCAGTAAGTTTGCTTCTTTTCTCTTCATGAATAATGTTTATTACAGGAGTCTTGGGCTGACACTAACAAATATTTTAGCAATCAAATATTTTGATGATTAATTGACAGTAAAAATAGTTATTTTTAAGATTTTTTTTCTTTCTGATCTTTATATATCTGCATTATTTGCATTGTTTTAAACTCTTACTTTTTTTCTTTAAGCCAAAGTATTTGTCAGTTACCTAAGAACATTTTACTTGCCCTATTAGCAATTTTATTTTCTTATTTTAAGACAAATAGCTTAGAAAATGTAATAAATGTCTTAAAACCAGTAATATTCTACATATTATGTAATCAGTTAAATCCTATCCAGTGAAAACCATCAGTGAGTGATTAGATATTTACAGATGTGTTCAATGTACTCACCACTGTGTAAGTCAAATATTTGTCCAAAAAGTTCCTCAGTGAGCCTTTACAGTCATAAACACAAACACCACAGACATTAACAGTGGTTTCATGTTTTACAGATGTCAAAGCTCAATGCCTTGGGATATCAGCCCATTTTGTTTTTGACCAAAAAATCCAAATGTGGCCAGATTAAAGGAGATCTGGTCCATTTCCTCCAGCCTGAAGGTGTAAACATCGAGATTATTCAAGAAATGCAAAGACTTTATGAGTTTCTGGTTAAAAGTAAGTCCATGTACTCCATATTTTTGGTTTTAAAATGCTTATTAAAGGTTGGACTATATTATAACAACAAGAAGTTTCATTTGGCTCTCTGCACAGAACGTCAGTTGGCTTGTTTATATTTAATAGCTAACATATGCACCTGAAGTGGGAGACTGACTTGACCTGACACACTTTTCGTGACTTGTGACTTATTTGGCTTATGATGACAAAGACTTAACTTGACTTGTGACTTGACTCTTTGTGACTTGAGACTTGACTGGACGTGAGACCCACTGACTTGGACTTACTTACTTGGATATTATGACTTGGAACTTGTGGTTTGGATGTTATGACTTGGACTGACTTGTGGTTTGGATGTTATGACTTGGACTGACTTGTGGCTTGGATGTTATGACTTGAGACTTACTTGTGACTTGGATGTTATGACTTGTGACTTGGATGTTATGACTTGAGACTTGTGACTTGGATGTTATGACTTGAGACTTACTTGTGACTTGAATGTTATGACTTGTGACTTGGATGTTATGACTTGGACTTACTTGTGATTTGGATGTTATGACTTGAGACTTACTTGTGACTTGGATGTTTTGACTTGAGACTTACTTGTGACTTGGATGTTTTGACTTGGACTTACTTGTGACTTGGGTGTTATGATTTGTGACTTGGATGTTATGACTTGGACTTACTTGTGACTTGGATGTTATGACTTGTGACTTGGATGTTATGACTTGAGACTTACTTGTGACTTGGATGTTATGACTTGTGACTTGGATGTTATGACTTGAGACTTACTTGTGACTTGGATGTTATGACTTGTGACTTGGATGTTATGACTTGAGGCTTACTTGTGACTTGGATGTTATGACTTGAGACTTACTTGTGACTTGGATGTTATGACTTGAGACTTACTTGTGACTTGGATGTTATGACTTGAGACTTACTTGTGACTTGGATGTTATGACTTGAGACTTGTGACTTGGATGTTATGACTTGAGACTTGTGACCTGGATGTTATGACTTGAAACTTACTTGTGACTTGGATGTTATGACTTGAGACTTACTTGTGACTTGGATGTTATGACTTGAGACTTACTTGTGACTTAGATGTTATGACTTGTGACTTGGATGTTATGACTTGTGACTTGGATGTTATGACTTGAGATTTACTCATGACTTGGGTGTTATGACTTGAGACTTACTTGCGACTTGGAAGTTATGACTTGTGACTTGGATGTTATGACTCGAGACTTACTTGTGACTTGGATGTTATGACTTGAGATTTACTTGTGACTTGGATGTTATGGCTTGAGAGACTAATTTGTGACTTGGATGTTTTGACTTGAGACTTACCTGTGACTTGGATGTTTTGACATGGACTTACTTGTGACTTGGGTGTTATGACTTGAGAGACTAATTTGTGACTTGGATGTTATGACTCGAGACTTACCTGTGACTTGGATGTTATGACTTGAGACTTACGTGTGACTTGGATGTTATGACTTGAGACTTACTTGTGACTTGGATGTTATGCCTTGAGTCTTACTTGTGAGTTGGATGTTATGACTTGAGACTTGGATGTTATGACTTGAGACTTACTTGTGACTTGGATGTTATGACTTTTGACTTGGATGTTATGACTTGAGACTTACTTGTGACTTGGATGTTATGACTTCAGACTTACTTGTGACTTGGATGTTATGACTTGAGACTTACTTGTGACTTGGATGTTATGCCTTGAGTCTTACTTGTGAGTTGGATGTTATGACTTGAGACTTGGATGTTATGACTTGAGACTTACTTGTGACTTGGATGTTATGACTTTTGACTTGGATGTTATGACTTGAGACTTACTTGTGACTTGGATGTTATGACTTGAGACTTGGATGTTATGACTTGAGACTAATTTGTGACCTGGATATTTTGTCTTGAGACTTACTTGTGACTTGGATGTTATGACTTGGACTTACTTGTGACTTGGATGTTATGACTTGAGATTTACTCATGACTTGGATATTAGGGTATATCTCCCTAGTGTGATGTAATCAGTTTAGAACTCTGCTCTGCTTCCTGTTATTTTTAACTGATTTTCTTATTTTTGTTCACAAACTTGTTCTTGATTCATGTAAAGTTATTATTGATTTACTACAAGTATTAAAATTTAATTTATATCATATCATATCCACGTTCTTACTAACCAAGATCAAATTACACTTGTTAGATCTGTCGACGTCATCAACCACCACTTCGACTCCAAACATGGGGCCCTTAGATCCAGACGAAGGCCCTTCAGCTCCAGACGTGAGGTCCTTAGATATGGCGGAAGACCCCTCTGCTCCAGATCTAGAAGAAGACGTCCCAGCTGCACCAGAGGACCTCTCTGCTCCACAAGAGAACACCTCAGTCTCATCAACACCACCAAAATGACTTCTGTATTTGATAGGAATAGGACAAGATCTTGCGAGACAAAATGCCTACAAGACTTTGCGCATAAGAGTTTTGTCCCCATTTACATCTGACTTGAACTAAAAATGGGTCAATGCTGGTGAAGTCTCCCTCTTGCGAAGTCTTAGTTCTGAAAAGCAGAGCTCTTGTCTCATTCTCGTGGACTTGATCGCATGTCTTTTCTTGTCTTGTCTTTTAGGAATTGTATCTTGTCTTACCCTTAGTTTTGGAAGTTTTCAAAGTGAAGCCAACCTCCTAAAGTCCTCCCACAAACACAAGTTAATGAAAACTTTCTGCTGGAAAAGCACAAGGAGAAGATGAAAGGAGCGACTGAGAATAGAGGTACTTGGAATGTCAAACTTTAAATTGTATATGACAAGTTTTTAAGATTATTTCATTTTAACTTGGTTTAGTAGATAAACGCCTCATCAGTAAAGAGGTGGGGCTTATCACTATAAAGAGGCGGAGCTTATCACTATAAAGAGGTGGGGCTTATCACTATAAAGAGACGGGGCTTATCACTATAAAGAGGCGAGCAGTGCTTAGTTAATAAGTGCTCAACTGTCCATCTTACGCTTTTCAACCATACAAAATAAATTTTACCTGTATTACACATGTATTTTTCACATGTAACACTGGGATTTGTATTCATTCTGACATAAATCACAGCACATCTGCCGCTGGATCTAATCTAGGGATGGGCCAATTTTTTTGAGCCGCTATTGATAATTGGCTCTCTGCTGTGGCCGATAACCGATATTTGCTGATACCAATATTTTGATTTTAAAACAGATCTATTTTAAAACACTTTGACTTTGTTAAATGTCTTTGTAAGTCTCTGTGATGGTGACATATGTATTTTCTGGACATTTGAAGCAAATCTGCTGCCTCCTACTGGAAAAACTACACTTGTCATTTTTTGTCGACAGAGAAACACTGGCTCTTTTATTTTTGCAATTGATTTTTCTTTGCCTTATTTGAAAAATAAATTAAATAAAAAAATAAATAAATAAGAAAAAATATGTGTTTAGCTTGTTATCCATATTTGCACAGACTAGTAGAACTGTAGGGAGAGCTCTACTGCTGAAGTTGCTTAGTTCTGCTTTAAAATCCACAGCACCACTCACAAGATCATAAACCTACAAACAAATGTATTTGTCTGGGATGAAAAATATTTTGTAGTGTTATTATGTAATTATAAAGATTGTTTATTTATCATTTGTATTTTTTAAGGACAAACTGAGACTAATATGTGCACAGAGAGACTAGAGAACCGTATCTAAAAATATCGTCCATTTTACCGATATCGATGCCTGTACTGATACTGATATATCGCCCATTCCTCACAAAGTAATAGGATGCTATTCTATATCTATCTGACCCTTGATAAGTTCTAAGTCTGTTTTTTGCTGCTCAAAACTGTGCGTAAGTGTGATAGAAGTACAAAAAAAACAGTCAGGCACTATACAACTACGCAGGACAAACAGCCTTTACACAGCAGACACACACGAATATCAGGCCATTTTAAACCGATTGTGCATTAGAAGTGATCACCAGTATACAAAATTCCACAGGATTGCATGTGTTGTTCACATTTCCTAGGCTCACACAGAGAATCTTGGCACCTTTTTATGCTTAAAAGAGGTGTTTTTTAGTTATTTTTGTGCCACAGTATAGGTACCTACGCTCTTCAACTGCTGTTTGCAAAAAAGCTAGCTAAAATCTGGACTGTTGCCGTAACAACAGAAAAGCAATTTTATAACATTTCTGTGAACAAACGCTCTCAGAGGGAAAAAAAACTTGCCTCCCAAAAAAAGTTAATAAACAAATTTTATCAGGTGTTCTTCTCATTCTTTTTGCCACTCAGTCAAAATATAAATATTGTCTGTGCATAATTTCTCAAGGTAAAGGGCTACCTAGCAACCAATTTACAAGATCAAATTCGAGTGTGGAGTCATTTTTTGTTTAGACCACATGAGGGCGCTGCTCACACCGAAAACATGGTAAACATACTTGATGTACTGCTACAGGTGGTGCTGATGGGTTGCATAGTCTTTGTTGTTTACTGGAGTTTAAAAAGCCAGTTTGAGTTTTGAGACTTTTCTGCACAACTCGTCGCTTCAGAATCATGTAGAAAGAAAAGGCCAGTTATAGAACGAGATTTTAAAAACGCGTATAATGCTTTATTTGTTTAACCCTGTTCCTCATCAAAAACACAGCTGAAGTTGTCTCTGTTCTGAACGAACCAGATTTGTGATGTCATACATAGAGCTCTGATATTCTCTTGTACTCAAATGCCCTAAAAGTTCAGGTTTAAACTCTACTCAAAAAGCAGGCCTACAGTCAAAGAAAAAAGTAGGCTGTACTGAACAAACTGCTTATTACAGCATGATTATTGCCTTAGACTGGCCATAGTTTGAGCCACCCTGAAAACTTTTTTTAAGCATCACGTAATTACCAGATAGCATCACATAGTTACTTGATAGCATCTCTGTAGTTACTTGACAGTATCACGCAGTTACTTGATAGCATCATTCATGTAGTTACCTGATAGCATCGTGTATTTACCTGAAAGCATCGCGTAATTACCTGATAGCATCGCGTAATCACCTGATAGCATCGCGTAATCACCTGATAGCATCGCGTAAACACCTGAAAGCATCACGAAATCACCTGATAGCATCGCGGAATCACCTGAAAGCATCTCGTAAACACCTGATAGCATCGTGTAATTACCTGATAGCATCGTGTAATCACCTGATAGCATCGTGTAATCACCTGATAGCATCATGTAATCACCTGATAGCATTGCGTAAACAACTGAAAGTATCGCGAAATCACCTGATATCATCGCAGAATCACCTGATAGCATTGCGGAATCATCTGATAGTATCGCATAATCACCTAATAGCATCGCATAATCACCTGATAGCATCGCATTATCATCTGATAGTATTGCGTAAACACCTGATAACATCACATAGTTACCTGATAACATCACGTAATCACTTGATAGCATTGTGTAATCACTTGATAGCATCGCGTAATCACTTGATAGCATCGCGTAATCACTTGATAGTATTGCGTAAATACCTGATAACATCGCATTATCACTTTATAGTATCGCGTAATCATCCGATAGCATCGCGTAATCACCTGATAGTATCTTGTAAACACCTGATAGTATCGCGTAAACACCTGATAACATCACCTAATTGCCTGATAGTACCGCAGAAACACCTGATAGCATTGCATAATTACCTGATAGCATCACGTAGAGATTACCATTCCTGAGCTTCCATACCTCTGTCCCACAGCCGTCAGCGGAACTTTTAAGAACCTGCCGAGCCTGCTGATGCAAGAATTTGGACATGAGCTTCAACTGTTCAAACTAGAAGGAATTTCAAAACTGAACACACTTTCTCTTGCTTAATTCCTTTTTGTTCACCGACTGATAAAAATAGCTCCTGGAAAAAAAAAAAATTGCCCACTGAGAATTAAATAACAATTAAATATATATGCATACAGTTCATACTAGTATACAAAATGCCATTCTTTTTACTGTTTTGGTTTTGCATACTTGGTATACTTCGTGTGTTCCCAGCTGTGCACTGGTATAGACGTGGTAGAAGGTTGGTAATTTAATGTAATCCTGTGATTTTAAGCGTCTTTTTTATTTATTATTTTCTCATTATCTCCATTTGTAACACAGTATTTAAAGGTGGGGTAGCTGATTTTCACACTGCAAACACGATTTAGATTTTAAATCTTTAAACTTCCTTTCATTAAACCTTCGTCACATGGTTAATATTGACATGCATTCATTTGGGTCGCAATTATAGCTTATAAACGTCTTTTTACAAACAACAAAGTGAAACTGGAGAGGACCACCCAAGCACAGCCAATCAATTCGATTCCTGATTAGAACTATAATTCTTTATTATTCTATTCAGACAGTACACAGTGGTCTCATTTTTTCACAAAGTGCTGACATTTTTTCAAAAAGTTAGTTTTTTAAGCGACTTCGGTTAAAATTTGCAAAATCTTCTTTTTAAGTGACTTTTCGATTAAACGAAAGAATAATCGGCCAATTTATCGATTACCAAAATAATCGTTAGTTGCAGTCCTAAAATCATGTTTTTCTTCTGTGCAGAGCTTGTTCTCCCTTATAATTAAAATCAATCAGAATCAACCGCCAAAAGGACAAAGTCTCACGTCAGTGGTGTTGGAATAGCGTTTATTCTTATAGCCTATTAGTCTAATTTAGTGTTTATTTGAAGAGACAATGTACAGAGACATTATGCTTCTATTTTCACAGTTCCGTGTACGGTCTTGTCCGTAACGCCTGGAGAATCCCGGAGAATCCTCGCTCTCCTCTGCTCTACTCTCGGATTACATCAACCCCGGAGCCCCGCCTCTCTCTTCCTCTAATTGGCTCACGGGGATCAGCGCTCTCTTCCCATTGGCTTTCCCGCGCGTCACTTGGCTCTTCCTTCCCTGTTTCCTGGTTGCTGCTGCCGTAGCCGAGGGTCCAAGAGCTGTCAAACCGAACCCCAGATGCCCGTACATCTCGCAGCCGCATCTCCGCCAGCGTGTCGAACCAGCACAAGTCCCGTAAGTACGCTTTTTTTTTTTTTACGGACGGTTTACGTAGATATTCCGTAAAGATGTGCGTGCCTAAGGAGTCAGATGGCAAAGGGCATGTTGGGTCCTCTTAAAACGCATTGCTGACATACTCCACGTTGTGTTTTAAAAGAGGAACCTGTTTGGTACATGTATTTCACTCGTATAAGACAAGTTTTCCACACGTACACGCGTCTGACGTAAGAAAATGTTCTAACGATAGACGTGTGGAGCCTCACGAGATGCTGCTGGCTCTTCTGGACGCAGTGAGATGGAGAAAAACTGTGATAGCGTGTGATTTTTGGAACACAGAAGTACAAGTGTCGTGTTAGAAGTTTGTAGACACGTGTGAGGAGAGGAGAGTACTGCTGCTGCTGACTCACAGTGACTACAGCGTGTTGTGAGTGAGTGGGTGGGCATCCGGAGTAGTGAGGATGAAGTGGCCCCTGGTCACGTGACTTCATGCACAGGTTCTCGCTGCTTTTCATTGGTTTGCTATTGTGTCATAAACTGTCTCTGGGATTACTAAGTGGTGTTTGAAAGGAAACTTTTGGGAAGTAAAGAAGTCTGATAAAGTGTTTCCTGTGTGTAGTTTAAGTAAAAAAAAAAAAAAAAAAAAACATATTTAGACGCCCAAGCTGTGATTTACCATTACAAAATTACAACTCTTTGCGACTCATGCACGTTGCATTGAGGTGAGTGAAAAAACACAGAGAAAAACATGTTTTATGTCAGCAAAGGAGAAGTGCTCACTATAACAGATTTAGACAGATCTGTGGACAATATTTGAGAGAAATCTTTGAGTTCATCTCATCAAAAATGGAAGCAAAAACAAAAGTATTGCGTTTATATTTTTTGCTCAGTGTGTGCCTCCAAAATGTGTCCAAAAACAAACCAATATTGTAACATAATGCAATATTATATACTGTAACTAATTAATGAGCATTGAGGAGAGAGAGTCCCTACCATTTTGAATACCCTTTACACAAACAGACTAAATGTGCTTTAGTCGAGTGATTCTTAACCATAAAGTTGGGCCGCGAGCACCTCCTTGAGGGCCACAAAATCAGTAAAAGACAATACATTTAATATGAGATTGGGCCCCAGGTTACTTTCTACATGAATAAGAACCCCTGAAGTTCCCTTATATTGAATATTAAATCCAGTGTTCCCTTTTTACTGTGCCAAACTAAGCAGCACCCTCGTGCTGAGTGACCTTTAATAGAAATCTCAGTTTTAGAAAAATTATACATTTTTGCAGTAGTAATTTTATTAAATATACTGACATAGACTATTAGTTCTTTGGCTGTTTGTACTCGTGTAACCGGTTAATTATACATAATATTGTAATTACACAAAATTGTCTATGTTGCTGTTTGTCCTACATACTTGGCACTCAGTTACTGTGCTCTCATGGTCCGCCCACGTTTCTTCTTTGTGTGTACCTGCAGTGCACTAGTATAAATTGGGGGGGTTAGAACTTCCTATTCCCTTTTGCAAAACCCCCATATTGGAAAAGGTTGGTCATCCAATGTAATCCTGTGTTGTAAGTGCATTGTATTTTATTTAATTATTTCACCTTTATTTTGGTCGTTGAACAAGCTATACTTGTCTTTAAGTCAATACAAGCCTATAAATTGTTCCAATGTTTTTATTTATTGACGCGAAGAAGTCTGGAAAAATACTACTGACGCTGTCTTTGTCTCTTCTTTGTAGTTTGGGCCAACCATTAGCATCATATGTTGAGTCTGTTCACTTTTATTGTAGTCCAGATTAAACAGAGACCGCCTCCAAGAGTTCGGCTGTGTCCTGTGGTTCACTCCTGCACCAACAATCATAAACCAGCCTAACTAGAACACAATAGGTTGTTGTATGCGCTCTGAACTTCTCCAGTCACCGTGCGTTCTGTGCACATGAAAGTTCTAATAAGAGCAGGCGTACGTGCGCAGTGAGCTGGCACGGCTCGTCTCAGCGCTCGCTCCACAGATGTGTCCTGTGCTGCGTGTGTTATAGAAGCAGAGACACAAAACGCAGTGATAGAGATGAGGATGGGAGGTATAACAGACACACAGTTCTCCAGTGAGATTAGACATGTGTATGCTAATAACTGTGGTAGTGTTAACCACATCTAAGGCCTGGCACTACCACACCCTGGCACATGTGGCTACACCAGTGATCTAGTTTCCCAACCTTTTTCTAATTATCGCTAAAACACACAGACACATGAAAGACATTAAAGAGGCATGGCATGATGAAACACAAAACAATCATATATTAGCTATTGTAATATTGTTTGGGCTAGCACGCATCAAACTAAACTTGAACCTATTCTGTGTTTACAAAAGCGAGCTTTGCGAATAATATTTTATGCAGGACGTAGACATTCCTCTCAGCCTTTGTTTACAGAAGCTAAAATACTGAGTGTTTATCAAATGAACCAGCTTCACATTGGTCTATTTGTTTTCAATTTTATTGGAAAACTTCTCCCACAACATTTTACCAACATGTTCATGTTTAATAATGAATTCCATGAATATCCCACTTGCAGTGGACATCTCATTAGAGCTTCTTATTTTCGTACAACTCAGTCCCAGTTTAGTGTTCAATACAGAGGAGCTAAAGTCTGGAACAATAAAAGAACTTACACAAACTCAATTCAAAAATGTGCTAAAATGTTTCCTCCTGAAAAAATGTGCTTTTCCATATGGTATGGTCTGTTTAACCTGATATGTGCTCTGGAATAATGTAAATCTTATGTATTATTTCATATTTGTATTGTATTGAGCCTCTGCCACTTTCAAGCCCCTTGATGGTTTTTGGTAACCATCTATCACATTTCTTTTCTTGTTATTATGCTATTTTATTTGATTCTACATGAAAAATATAAAAAAATAAAAAAAAATAAATAAATCATCCCAACAAGACGCAGAGAAAATGTGTCAGGTCACATTCTGTTCACGTGTCTGTCTGATGGCTAACACATTTCTAAATCCAGAATGTCATGTTCCTGTAGTTCTGCGCTGACATGGACTGAAGAGGCAGACTGTCCTGACTGGGTTTCACTTTTAGATCAATCATTATCTTTGGATTATGAGTCAAACATGCAGATTGGGCTCGTCCATTCTTATATTTTGCAATGAGGCCTTGGAATGTTTGCACAAGTTTGATAAGAAGAATGGTCATTATAATTGAGTGTTAATGATTCATACAAATCTGACCTGTTTTATAGCAATGTAATACAGAGATCAGATGTCACAATATCAAACTCTGTTCTTACAATTATTGCAAGACAAAACACCACAATTTAGTGAATATTCTGAATTACAATGGCCACACAAATGTTTACTTTATCTTTTCATCTCATTCATCAAAAAATGACACTTTTCCTCTAGTTTGTGGCACGTTTTGTCAAATCAAACTTTCTAAATGAAAAAAATCTTAATGTGACAAAAACATTTACATATACTAAATGGTTTAGTAGATTGTGTTTCAAATACCTAATTTTGGTTCAAAAATGGTCTTGTTTCTACAGATTTAAAGACAGAATTTTGAGTCTATTATGGTCAGTACCAATATTTGAATATTTAAATTTACAATGCTCACAAAATCACACATTTGTTTTTCCCTATAGTCAAAAAACAAACAAACTAATTGATCTATGATGTAAAATATGTGCTTTTCAAAATAAACTTGTCCAACATCAAAACGTGAAATGATTGACTGCCTCTTCCTCGTTTCTGTAAAATAAAAAATACTTCAAAATTTGGCATGATCATTAATATTTTGTTATTGTGCCTTAAATGATCACAGTTATCAATTAACCCAGCACTTCTCAAAGTGTGGGGCGCGCCGAAAGTTTTCAGGGGGGGGCGCGGGGAGCAGTGCCGATAAATGCGCTTAAAAATACAAGTGGAAGCAGGAAAAATACAGAGAACACCACCTCCACAGTGACAACAGCTGCAGCAGCAAGCGGAGCTGCAACATGGACAGGATCCTGTCAAAAAAAAGCCTACTGACTTAATTATGATTAATTATTTTGTCGGCATTACTCGATGCACGCGATGCATGAATGAAAGTGTCCCACTCTGCTGCTGCTCTCTTTTCTCTCCCTCTCTTTCATAAACAGTCCACACACAGAGGATCTCTTCCGCTGTAGTTATTGCAGTGGACACGAGGAAGAAAGGTCTGTTGTACTGACAGCGGGACAGAGACGAGTCTGAGCTCCATGTGAGTGTTTAAATGATCCAAAAAGACCAAACAATTATGGAGATACTGCCCGTTAAAGACTTCAAACCAATAACACCTCATTAAATATGCCCGCGGAGAGTCAGCCTCGATCAGCGGCAATGCACGAACTTTTACACACGTGTTTGTGATGTTTACTTTGAAAACGTTAAAAATGGGATTGTTTCACTTCCCACAGTGTATTTAGTGAGCACTGAGCTGGTTTTAACCAGGACTATCCCAGAACTGGACCAGGTTTTCATCAGGACTGAAAACGTTAGTTACCATGTGTAACTATAGTTCTATGAGTAGATAAAGCTAAAACCATGAGCTTGGTTTTATACATTTCTGTTCAGCCTAAAACAAAATGAAACAACATTCTGATCTTAAACATATTCAAACTGATGAACACTGGTAATATTATTATGTAAAACTGAGTTTATTCATTGAACTACAAATTAGACATTTTTAAATATAATTTGGTGTTAAAATTATGCATCTAAACCTAAATACCACAGACAGACATTTTTGTACTTTTGCAGACGGGGTAGGGGCATGGATCATTTTTTCTATTCCAAGGGGGGCATGGCAAAAAAAGTTTGAGAAGCACTGAATTAACCTAATAATTTTGATGTACATTTATTGTCTAAAAACAACAAAAAAAAACCTGCATCAAATTTGAAAACCAGGCTTGACCATAAATCTTGAATAAATAATTTCATCTCCAAAATACATTCAAATGAAATGAGATTAGTTCATCATCATCAGCACTGAGCAAAAGCCCTAGTGTGATATCATAGACCTTTTTTAAAATAGTCATAGGCTTTTAAAGGTGCTATACCTGATTGTTACTTGTAAATGTAAACAAACAGAAATAATGATTTTTGAACTTCTTACATCAGTCACATGTTTTGTTCACTTACCTAATGCATTCTGAGCCCCCAAATTGTTCATCACCATGTGTTTGAAGATGGTGATGAACAGCACTTGTAACGTTATCACAAATATTGTTTTTATATCGTGATAAAAATGTTATGCAACAATACGCGTGCACCATACACACGCGCGTACTATGCATGCGCGCAACTTCAAACATATCTTTTCTTTACCACGTTCATTTTGTTTCTTTTCCACCTGCAGCTGGCAGACTTCTGGCCTGCACTGGCGCGCTCTTGTCACACAGGTAATAGAATCTATTCAGTACATAAAGCCCCACAGAGCCCGGATCTGTCCTGCCTCAGCGCAGCTCTTGTGGCACGGGGCACTACAAGCAGATTTGTCACTTCTTTGCCCGAGTCCTGACCAGAACCAGGAAGTATTATCACATTAGTCCTGTCCTTAGGTCTTTGCACTGGCTTCCAGTGGCTCAGAGAATAGACTTTAAAACAGCTCTGCTTGTGTTCAAGTCTCTCCATGGACTAGCACCAAAGTATATCTCTGACATTTTAGTGCTGCATGAACCATCTCGCACTCTGAGGACCTCAGGGACCGGCCTCCTGCTGGTGCCCAGAGTCAGGACTAAATATGGGGAATCAGCGTTTCAGTTTTATGCAGCTAAGATCTGGAACAGTCTTACTGAAGATGTAAGACAGGCCTCCACTGTGACAAGGTTTAAATCTTGGCTCAAAATATTTCTTTTTATCTTTGCATATGACTGAAATACTCTGTCTGTACTCATTATTTCTTTACTTCTTTTAAAGTAAATTTTATGCTGATTATTTAATAATGTTGTATTGTAATTTTGATGCATTGTGCTATACAAATAAATTTGCCTTGCCTTCTTAGGTCTCTTGTCCCGTTCTGAATCACATCACACCTCAACACACTTGTTTCCCTTTGTGTCTGACTTGATTTCCCGCTCTGCTTTGATGATTGTTTAATCGTGGATTAAACAATGAACTTACAGAGAACAGAGCAGCAGCACAGCGGCTCAGACCATGGTCCAGACTCAGAATTACCAAACCCAAGTCTAAGAACAGCGAGAGAGAAGAGAACCTATGCACTAAGCCAAGCGCGAGAGAAGAGTTATATGCGCACATACAGCGCAAAGAAGCGAGAGAAGAGTGTGAAAGACGCTGCACTATTTCTCATTCTGGTTGTTCCATGTTTAGTGTTGTATGTGTGTATCAGTTTGTTTATCTGTTGGTCCTGTAATTCATAGTTCTGTGGTAGTTATTTAGATTATAAGAATTTATATTGGCCAGTTACAAAGATTTGGGACCGAATCATTGGTCTAATCTTCCTTTTTATGTAAACTCTGCTTTCTGTTTATTTTCTGTATAAGTTGTTGCTTTTGCAAGAGCATCTTAACATTTTTTGTCTTTTTGAGTTTTGGTTGGATATATGGTTAAATCAAAAGATGGTTTTCAGCTTCAGAGCTTTTGCCGTGCCACGTTTTAAGAATGTTTTTAGCCGACTACAGGCCTAGTAATTCTTTTTGTTCAATATACAGTTTTATGTGCGTAGTTTACAGAGCTCAGTTTGTAGAATGAAATCAGCTAAGTGATGTCAATCCAACAATTGTTAAACCCAAAGATCAACTTTCAGTCACTGCAGGAGGACTAAGTGGCTCCTCTGACCAACCTGAGACTGGGGCATTCTGGGGACTTGGTTCTATGGGGACTTTGTTATAGGTCATGTGGATAGTCTTACCACGATGGCATGTGGAGCAAGTGCTTGGGATTCCTACTGAGGAAGATCACAGCTTCACTTGTGTTCTGTTTAACTAACACCACACATAATGCTGTCATTCACATTCAACATCTCTCTTTGATTGATATTAAGTTAATAGCCACTTCAAAAGTCATTAAAACAAACAAAACACCTTGGTATAACATATTTGTACATGTTTCTAGTGTATATAATTTGAGAGATTACTGGTTGTCTGTACCTGTTATTCCAATAATCAGTTACTTGTGATTAATTGACTAACTTAGTGTGGTTTCAAATGATAAATTATTGTGTTTCCCATTGATTGCTGAAAGCAATGCTCTGATTGGCTGTGCTTGGGTGTTCTACTTCAGTGTTTCTCCTATGTTTATTGGTTTAGCAGGGCTGCTTGGGTTGCATATGCGCACTGCTGGAAAAATATAAACCTACGTATTGAAGATTTACAATTATTGGTAGTAGTAGTGACTTTTGATGCCTATTAAAGCAGGTAAATTGAAATGATTTTAGATTTATTTTGATACCGATATTGGTATTGGCAAAAACCACCGATATCGTGCATTTTTCAGGTATTTTATCGACAACTACTCGTACCCGTACCAAATCTCCAATCTGGTATCGCCATGTATTGTTCTGAATGAGGAGCTGTAGATGCAGCCTCTGTTCTCTCCTCGTGGCTAATGCTAGAGCTAACACTCAGAGCAGCTGGAAAACACTCTGTGGAGGCTCCTCAGAGCATAAAATACTCCATATATACAAACAAACATCCGTTTTACCTCGAGGGTGTCTTATTTAGCCTTCAGAGCAGAAGGACTGGTTAAACTAACTATAAAAATTGTTCAGCAGCGTTAGCTAGCTGCGCTAACAGGCTAACATGCTAACTCTGTCTTTTGTTTATGTTGCATTTCATTAGGATGAGCATCTTTTTACAGGGCAAACTGATGTTTTTATGACACGCAGAAGTGGAAAGGGACTAAATAGGAATATACTTAAAACAACTATGTTTAATAAAATTTACATTTGACTCTATAACAGTTTTCAAAATCCAACATAACATAAATGGTAATGTTTATTAAGGACAATGTACAATTACATTAAGCACAGTGGCAGAGATGCTTGTACCAGATTGTAGCTTACAGCTCA
The DNA here is from genome assembly GCA_038363315.1 of Mugilogobius chulae. NCBI lineage: Eukaryota > Metazoa > Chordata > Actinopteri > Gobiiformes > Gobiidae > Mugilogobius > Mugilogobius chulae. Next base: position 138,451 of record JBBPFD010000675.1, read on the forward strand.
TTTACATCTGTAGTCCTGGAGAGGGGAGAGGGGGGGCACATTGGACATGTTTTTAGTTGTAGGAGGAAACCGGAGTACCCGGAGGAAATCTACGCAGACACGGGGAGAACATGCAAACTCCACATAGAAAGGCCCCGGGCGGCCCGGGAGTTGAACCCGGGACCTTCTTGCTATGAGGCCAGAGCGCTAACCGCTGCGCCACCGTGTCGCCCATACATAAACACATGACTTTTAATGAAGTAATAGTATTTTTGTATGTACCCAATATATTTTTTTTCGTTTTTTTTTTTTTTTGTTTTTTTGAGTTTGGTTTACAAAAGCCATTACAGTATTAAAAATAGATTTTTGATTTTAATTTGTTCTTTAGCCATTCTAACTTTATATTTGGTATCAGGGCTGGTATTGGTAGCCTATCGATACAGACCTTGAGACGAAGTATTGTATCGACCCCCCCCACCACCACCACCACCACCAACCACCAACAAAAAAAATAAATAAATGGTATCACAACAACAATAAATAATAATTTAAGATATTTTTTACATGAAATTAAAATTCTCAAATAAAAAAAATGATAAAAGACAAATCCTGTGGTAAATAGAAGATGTTTCAACAGAGCTAAAAATGAATACATTCAAATAATAATTGCGTGTTCAAGGATTTGTGAATGGTCAAATTGCCTTTGTCAGGGAGTTCTGGGATAGAGGTGGAGCCTATTGTACATGTTTTTAGTGGTACGGAAACCAAAGTACCTGCAGGAAACCTTCATGTAAAACTAAAACCATAGTAACATGCTACAAAGAAATCCCATTCAAAAAATAAAAAGAGTTTATGATTTGCGTATGTTGTTGTTTCTGGTGAGTGAGTGGAGCAGGTGTGTGTAACAGCCTGCTCTCTCTGTCCCACAGGATCATGGCCTTCAGGAGGGCCCTCAGACGCACTGCTCTGGTGGGAGGAGGAGCCGTGGTCACAGTGTTTGGCTTCTCACAGCTCCTGGAGTACAGGAAAAAACAGGTAAGGTCATGTCACATACTTCACATACGTCAGAGTCACGCTAACTTTAACCATGGACGCCTCAGCTCAAGATTTTAAAGAATGTAGATAAAGCTGTACTGGAATATGAGGAAGTGTGCTTTCAATTTTAAAAATGCCCTAAATTAAATCCTGTGAAATTTTAACAGTGTTAGAATGTGGTTTAATTGTCAAAAACATACCCTAATTTGTGTTTTCTTTCACATATAAATTCCCGAGTTATTTGAATAGTTGGTAGTGTTGTAGTTCTTTAGGCTGCATTCACAATACACTTTTGATTCAGATCAGGATTTGTTTGCCTGGATAGTCCAGTTTGAATGGGTAAATGTGAACACACAAACTAACTCTGAGAGACTGATTCAGTTATAAATAAACACACATCACCTTTAGCAACCAATTATTTACCAAAATAACAGTTATAAAGCTGAAATGAACAGAAATAGCTCATGTAAATGCAGGAAAACCGGCACAAATTCATTCAGTATTTAGTTGTACAACTAAATGAGCAGATGACAAACCTGGGGCGTCACCTCTCTCTCTTTAAAATGTTGTCAGCGCTCTGACACAATTTCAATTTATTTATGAAATGCCCCTTGAGATGTGCCATCTCATTTTCGAGAGGGTCCAAATACATAAAACATATAACAATTACAACAAATAAATTTAAATTGCACAAATTATACACAAAACAGTATATAACAAGACAAGACAAACTTAGTCACTCACTCTTATATCTCTCCACACTTCTGCCAATGTACAGTTATAAAACACAGAAATGACATGGAAAAGTTTCATATCATGACATCCCTAAACACAACAATTGAAAAGCATTACAAGCGACAACAATACCAACTTAGTTTATTTGTTTATTTATAAAGATTAGCTTCTGAATTTCAGTTGCTATTTTTCCTGGGGTCTTTTCAAAGTCATTACATTTTTATTATATAGTTTTGATACACTTATAACACTTCCACACTCATACACACAACATGAAGCCAAATGTAGGGAAAAAAAATCATAAAAGTAAGCCTTTCAATTTCACTTATTAAACTCATTCTTTTTCAGTTTTATTGATAAATATCAAATTGATATATCTATATTTTTAATTTTAGTTAAAATAAATTTGCTTGCAGTCCCCAATATATTTACATATAATAATGATAAACAACATTACTAACAACAATAATGTATAGCATTTATAATTAGCAAATCCCCATCACCAACATAATCGATGAAATAATATTAATACAATCTTATCAGAAAATCTGATAGAGATTTCTTTAGCTCATTTACAAAATACTATCATAAAGCAACACATCATCAACAATAATATTTACAAGCGTTTCCAGTCCAATCATTTGATCGCTGATCCCCGAGTCAACAGAAAAAGTTGTAACTTTTTTTTTGTTGTTTTCCAACATCAAAAAAACAGGTAATGCCTTCCATGCAACCATGGCTCGATAAACAACAGTATGTTGCATAGTTGGTAAGTATATTCATATTAAACACAAATACAATGGTATTAATTAAAAATTAAAAACGAAAAAGAAAAGAATACCACACTCAGAATATTAATAGAACTGAATACTGTACATTGACAAGAAGTTTAAAGATAAACAAATAAAGATGACTTAACTAAACCAAAATATCTCATGGACGTTAAATATAAGGGTAACTTGAAGGAGCTTTGAACTGAAATGACCTGCGTCCAACCTCTGTAGATTCGTGGGACTGAGGAAGTGAGACAATAGCTGCTTCTCAGTAAATAAGAAGATATCACTGGAATTAAATATAGTTTGAGGTAATGTGGACAGTACTGGTTCAATGGATAAAAAGTGCATTGGATATTTTTATTTTTGTAGTTTTAGGTTTGTATATTTATGAGACACTTTTCCAGACCTGCTACGCTTGTGCAGAACTTGGAGTCCATCTGCCTGAGTACAGTTTTCATTTGAATGCTAATGCCATGTTTGTTCTGTCTCCTGCTCTGTCCTTCTGTTCTCGTCCACCTCAGCCTGGACTGGTAAGCACCGACGCAGAAAAAAATCATGCATGCTTCTAATCCCAGAGATAACAACACAACGGCGTTCTCTTTTAGCCTAAACACACAATTTGCATTTTAATTTACACCAATGATCACTAATATTTGCAAATCAAATTTCAAAAGTTGCTTAATCATTTCAAAACCTGCATAAATATTATAAATTTTGCGAGCAGTGATTGGTTCATTTTGAAAGTGTAATCTTCTAAATACTGGTGTTCTTTTGCAGATGGAAGAGCTAGAGCATGTTGTAGTACAGCTCTACTTAGACTAATCAATCATTCATGTGTAAATCATAATTGTGTTGTAACTCTTAATATGTTGCAGTGTTTTCATGAATCTATTCTGATTGATTAATTCCTTAAAGTTGGGGTAACTAACCATTTTCACTAAAAAGTCAATTATAAATGGTTGTTAAGTTAAAATTGTAATCAAAATGAATACATGTTGATATTAACAGTGTGTTGAAGGATTTGTGAGGAAGTTGTCAGATGTAAATACAGCTACAACACCTTTAAATATGTTTTGTGAATTTTCAACAGTCATACAGAAGATATAATAGTGAAGACAAACATGTTCAAATGTCTTGATTGTTGGGTTTGAACCTACATTTTAGACATTTTGACACATTTTAGCTCTATTTATTTTACAGACCTACAATATTTTTCCTTGATTCCAACTCTTTCAAACATGTTTCAAGACATAACTAAGTGTAAGGCTTTCTTCTGATAAGGCCGTTGTAATTGGCTCTGTGCATTTAATTTCAGTTGGCTGTGTATGTTCAAAATAGCCAACTTCTGTATGGGCGACCACTTCCTGTTAGCGTTAGCATTTAGACACAATCATGTCTCTTTAAAGTCTCTCTAAAGTCTTTAACATGTTTTCAGTAACATTCACCACAACTGTCTGATCTAAAGAATATTTATTTGTTTTAAACTAGGGTGACCAGATGTCCCTATTTATGGGACAGTCCCTATTTTGAGCCCTGTGTCCCATGTCCCAGCAAATGTATCCAAAGCCATTGTTTTGTCCCAGTTTTATCTAAGACATGTCCAAGTTGTCCTGATTTTTGACCATTTTGACACTTCCCAACAGTGAAGGGAGGAATATATTGCTTTTTCTTTACTGAAACTAGACAAAATTTGTGCATGAAAATAACCAAAACACAATAAAAAATGCCTTAATTTGCAGTGATAAAAGTTTTAGACAATATACATGAGTGTGAAGGAGCCTCAAATTGACTAAATGCATATAAACTTATTTATCCGTTATTTTTACAAAAAACTCGAGAGTGTCCCAGTTTTTATTTTTGAAAATCTGGTCACCCTATTTTAAACTGATGTAGTGAAAACCTCGTAGAAAAAACAAATAAATCCTCTTTAGATCAGACAGTTGTGGTGAATGTTACAGAAAACATGTAAAAGACTTTACATATCAGAGGAATATTTCACCAGAGACATGACGTGTGTTTAAAAAGAGACATGATTGTGTGTGAAGTTAGCTATTTTGAACGTACACAGCCAATTCCGTGCACAGAGCCTATTAGGGATGCACTGATCCAGCTTTTTCAGTTCTGATACCGATACTTTGGAATTAAGTATCTGTCGATACCCGATATCAACCGATACCAGTGTAAGAATTTTAAAACATAAAAAACTTGATCATTTTGTGTTATGTAACTTATTTTAGTGCAAGTCACAACTATACAACTTAATCTGAATAAAATGTCAAACATTATGAAACGTTCTGGATCAACACCAGCTAGTCAATAAGTCTCATTATGTCCGATTAAAGGCACAACAATATATCTGATCCAGCAAAATAACCTGAATCTGCACCGATATCCGGTGGTAGTATCAGATCGGTGCGTTTCTATTTGTTATAAGCTGAGTGCTCATTTACCTGACAGTTTGGGCGGCAGGACTTGTGCCTTTGTCAGAGGAGATGTTTGGTGTTGTAGCATGTCTCTTATAACAGTGGTTCCCAAAGTGGGGGTCTGGACCACTCCAGGGGTCTCAAGAGCATTTCAAGATGTATTTTTACAATTCTGACTTAGTTTTTAATCTGTTTTTATAACTTTAACATCAAGTTTAACTGGATTTTGGTCATATCAAGCAATAAATCACAAAACTAAAAGCATCTTAGCGCAATTTAAATGGTTTTCCAATTTGAAATTTCTAAAGACATCCATTTAATTTTGCTGTGAGGGTCACGAGTTGGTTACATCGTTATTTTGTGGGTCCTGGTCTGAAAAGTTAGGGAACCACTGTCTTAAAAGATGTTCTGAGGTGTGGCCAGTTTGCCAGATCTGTCAAAGAGAAGGCAACACAGGAAAAAGTCAGCAATATCTGACCACTGCAAAAAAGAAAATCACATTATGGATTGGGAAAACGCAAAAACAATTAGAACAGAGGAACATAAATACATAGATAGATACGAGACGCTATTGAGATCATAATCAAGACGGAACTTCTTACTTAGAGCCAAATGTTTTGCCACTGGGATAAGAACGCTTTTACTTACCCCATTGGCAAATTTGTTCTCTTCTTTAAAGCCAAATTCTCTTAGACACACTTTGAAAACAGTGAAATACTCCACATTACGGAAGCAGTTGAAGCTTGTGCAGTTAAAACAACTCAGATCTTGGTAAAAGTCTGAATCCAAGTCATTTTGAGCAAGGAGTTATATATTTTTTGCAGTCTGTAGAGCTTTGGAAACTACATCACTGCAATGCATTGTGTTACGTGGCAGGCATCTTGCTCAACAAAACAAAATATGGCGAGAGGAACTGCGCTATGTTTGTTTTTTAAAGCCGAGATTCTGACATGTGCGGTGCAAAGAGATAATTGGTAGATACGTCAGCATTGGACCTGTAGCCATCAGCTTTAGCCATCAACAAATGCAGATTATGCTTGGTCTGAGAATCTAAAGGCTCTAAACTCTTGACGTCACCTTCCAAAGCTCTATAATCAGTCTTAAAAATGCCCATGACAAGTTCAGGTTTTTTCATAACTTTGACTACTTGATTATAAATGCTGACTTCACACTAGGAGGTCATGCTGCCTTCATTTGGTGTGAGTATTCTGGTAAACCCTGTGTTAGTTCGAGTGCTGTGGCTGTGTTTTAGGCGCGGCTGGCTCATGTCACCGCAGAGGCAGATCTGAAGGTTCCGTTTGCCAGTGAGCTGCCCTCTCGCCAGGCTCAGCTGTCCGCCCTGAAGACCACCGAAGAGTTTGATGTTCTGATTGTGGGGGGAGGAGCCACAGGAGCCGGATGTGCCTTAGACGCTGTCACACGCAGTAAGAACCGACACACAACCACACAAATGTCACACCATCATAATCTAGTGTTATTATAATTATAAGATAAAACAACACAATTTGGCAACTTATAATAATGCATTACTGAGAGAAGCGAGGCTGCCATTTTGTGGCATTGACCCCTCAGACCACCCTCAACCACACACAAACAAGATCCAAGGCAATGTGGGTGAAGTGTCTTGCCTAAGGACACAACGAAAAGTATCTCCTCCCGAGGTTCCACGGGTCTCCCATCCAAATACTGCCCAGGTCCAACATACTTAGCTGCTAAACTGGATAACTAGGTTAGTCCAATTAAACCGGTTCTCCAAAGCACGTGTAACCCCGGGTAGACCTATTAAGGAGCCGTAAACTGAGCATGATCACAACCCCTGCCTACTCCACATTCCAACAATAAACTTAACATTTTTACAACAAAAAACACACAGCCACATATTTAACTACATGTTTAACACTGTCCTACATGTCCCAGAAAGATCAGTGTGTATTTTTACAGTATTACAAACAGTTATTAATAAAAAACAATATTTAAGTAAATCAACATAATGCAGTTTGAATCATGGAATAGTAAATCTGACCCATGGATCCATTGCAGCGGCTGGGTCCAAGAAAAATGTCCCCATAGAGCTTCTACAGCTTTAACAAAGGTCTCATTTTGAAGGTTATTTCTCTGTAGTTTCACAACATAAACTTTTCCAAACAATGTTTAGCCTAGCTTGACGTTCTGCCCACACTATCTCTGCTCCCCCCACTCCTCCGCCACTGCTTTTACCTCGCTCAGGCCACCATCGCGCTGATTGACCAGAACTGTTCACGCATCACTTTTCTGACATCACATTAGTGGGAAGCGCTAACCCATACTCAGGAAAGAGCATGGAAGAAAAAATCTTTTTCGACGTGCTGAAAACAAGAGGTCGCCATGTTGAACTCAGATTTGATTCTAATAATAATGTATCTATTACAATAAGATAGTGTATAAAGTCCAAGCAGGACATGTCTCTCTCCAGGTAATTGGTTTATTCTCCTGCATGTAAACAGGAGCAAAACTGGTCTGACCAGTTTGAGGGGAAACCAGATAGAGTCTGGTTTTATAGCCTAGTCTGATTTCCCTGATCATGTAAATGCACTGTGGGAATTTTCACAATCACAGTTGGTGCAACCATAAGACATTTTCTTTTGTTTTCATTGTCTGTCACGTCACTTTTCCTTAAGTGTATAACCAAGTTTGTGGAAGAAAAAATCCTAATGTGACAAAACATTTAGATGCATTTGTTTTAATAGAGATATTCTTATTTGGGCTTTGTTTAATTGTTTTCTATAGTGGAATGAGAGAGTTTTCCTTCCGATAATTATTTTTGGGCCTCTTCCACTGGCAAATCAATAATTGCGGATGCCAATATTAAAATCACAAACTGACTTTTTATTATTGTAAAAAGGGTCGGCTAAATGTTTTAGTTTTGTTTGTTTTATGATTTAAATTTGTATATTTTCTATTTCTCTATTTGATGCATTTGTCTCTTCAAATACATTTTTATCCATCTTTGTCCTGCTCTGAGTGAGTGACACCTGGAATTAGCCTTTCTGAAAAGCAGATGATTCTATTCACGCCAAAAGCAATCGGAAAATACATGATCAAAATCCTGACTTTAAGAAAATTGCTCAGATTTTTGCCCTACAGTAGTGCAACCCAGTCTCACCTAATTGCGTCTATACTGCACGACAGGACCCCTTTCAAAAAGCGTATAAATCACACGAATAAACGGCTTTTTTTCGTGTGATTTCAACGCAAATAGGTCTCATTCAAAATGAACTCCTTCTTTTATCGTGCCGTTTTTACGCATAGTGTTCTCAATGTAAATCAATGGCTACTTTGTTCGTGCTTTTCGGAAACACTCGTGATTGACGGAAAAAAACGAACTGATTTTACGGCACCGCCTTCTACGTCACCGCGTTTTCGTCAGCATTTCGGCAACGTTTTCGTGATTGACGGAAATAAACGACAGGTTTAATTTTATTTATTTATTTTTTATAAGAGGAAATAATTACTCTTTGAAGTACAATATTGTTCGTGAGACAAATAGAGAGAGAGAGAGAGAGAGAGAGAGAGAGAGAGAGAGAGAAAGAGACCCATTGTCACGTGATTTGGTGACGCAACACGTGGACCAGAGGTCAGCAGAGTTGCCAAGTCCGCTTTTTATTGCGACTTTGGGCTTCTTTTTTTGGAAAGTCGCTTGTGAATTTTGACAGTCGCGGGTTGCGGTTTTTTGGTCTTAATCCTCGGAGGCATTTTGACGTCATAAACAAGGTGATTTTTTTCAACATTTTCCCATGTTTTGTTCACATAAATATACTCACTAATGAAAGAAATATGAACTTCTAGCATCTTTTCAATCTTTAAAGTCTTTACTAGTGATCAAATACTATTTAAAATCTGTCTAAATCAGTAACTATCGTTCTGCTGTGACGCATCGTGCTTAATTCATTGATTATTTTAGTTCCTTTTTTATTTAGGGGCTGAGGTCGCTTGTTTTGGGCTTTTTTTCCACAAGTGGTCGCTTGTTGCTCTCTGAAAATCTGGCAACCCTGGAGGTCAGAGGGCAAAACGTGGAAGTTGGAGCTTGTGCGGTACGTGTTTGTTTTGGCACTATGTATTGAATTTGAGACAAAACAGATGGCCAAAAAGTGTTGTACTGTGGTTATATCTTTTATATCTAGTGTGCGTGGTGTGGTATTTTAATAGATGCACAATAACGTGAAGAAAAATGTTGGTTAATTACCTAGCTTAGGTGCTGGTGGAAGCTACGTAGGCATCAATAAATGTGCTAATATCACCTATAAGCGTTAGAATACATTTAATAACGGTAATATATGAATTATTTAATATATAATTATCTATAATATAATAAATCCAAAAAATGTTGCAGATTTTTCCTAGCATTTCATTGTGAATGATGTCATCCACCAATCTTGACGACCTGGAGGATCTTATTTTGGTTGGAGATGTCCATCTTGCATCTGTACATGTACTGTTCTTAACACTCACACACATGCACACATTTTGCAATGATCACAGTGAACTCCAGAAGGTGGTACAGATGGCATGAACATTTGAGCCTGCCCTCCTTTCAACCAGGAGGCTACCTCACACTACAAGAATGTTTTTTTTTTCCTCTGTTATAATAGACATGGGCACTTTATGATGAACACTTAGTTAGACTCTTGCACACTTTTACCTGTCACTTTATTAAGTCCTACTGTTTTGGAAGAAACATGACCATAAACAGTCACAATAAACAGTGTAATTTGTTTTAGTGAATTTAAAATGTACAAGTATTAAAATCGCTTAAATTCAGATTTGTCCATAATCTTATTTACATAGATACATACAGAGAGAGAGAGAGAGAACTTTTGCTTACCATTCATCAACTAGACTAAACAAAAAACATTTCACAAATGATTGAATCCATATGTTGAAATTGTGGCTCATAGAATGTGTACTTCATTTACAGCAACAGCAGGAGCTCACCCAAAAAAGAAAGCCCCCTCAAGACAAGCCTCACAAGAAAAAAAAAAAAAGACTTCAAGCTCAGGTTTGAAAAAAAGCTTGGTAGTTATAGTAGTTTTTGTTGTAGTGATGACGATGTTGATGATCACAATATTAAATATTAATATTAACTCTAATTAAAATATGAACTATACTTAACTATAAATAAAATATGATGATGATTATTATTATTATTAATATTAATAATATTATCATCATCATCATCACCAAAAATTGTTCACACATCGTGCCAACCATTATTTATTGTTCTCAACAAGTGCAATACATGTTGATGTTTACATGACTACGTTTCTGTACAAAAAAAATATTTCTTAGACTTGATATTAATTGCATTTTTATTATTCTTACAGTGCTTCAAGCTAGAACGTCACATTTGTCTGACCCTTCTCTAGCTTTTTGTGATACTGGTAAGATTATCAATGTTATTTGCTTTAACCATGCAATTTTACTAATAATGTTTTACATTTCTCATTAGATGATACACGTCAGAGGCTGGACAAATTACTTGAACAACATGGAGATACAGAAGAAGCAGTTTATTCTTCTACATCCTGGTCTGATAGGCAACATGTGGCCCAACAGCAATGGCACACAGCAAGATCAGAGAATGTGGAGCTGTTGCTTGCATCAGGCAGGGTGGACAACAATACCTGCGACCACTGTAATTCGCAACATGCAGTGATACGTTGCAAGGAATGCTTGCCTCTAGAGTGGTTTTGTCAAGATTGTGATGCAAGTCTCCATACGAAGCATGCCTTTCACAATCGACAAACCACTTTAGATGGTTTTTTCAAAGCAATTCCACCTGGCCAAAAAGTGGCAAAACATGATGATCAATTTGTAATTGAAGAACAAGGTTAGCATAATTAACTGTCTGTCTGTCTGTCTGTCTGTCTGTCTGTCTGTCTGTCTGTCTGTCTGTCTGTCTGTCTGTCTGTCTGCCTGCCTGCATCCATCCATCCATTTAGTTTATCTTTACTGGAAATATATGCAAAAATACATAACATATGTTTTGTTGGTCCCACAGTGGGGAAACTCTAGCTCCACGTACAGTTCAAGAACAGTAAGGGAATACAAATATGCAATCAAAAATCTTTTTTTTTTATTGTTACAGAATGTCTCCTGCCTGTTGCATTTAAAAGGCAATGCTGTGAGGGGGCCCTTGTCTCAAGTTCTGCTGGAAAGCAAGTAATCGTAGTTGACATGAACGGTATTTGTTTAATATATAATTTCCAAAACTTGTGCATGTATTCATAAATTCATTCTTGTTTTTCATTTTTAAATTTTTTTTTTCTACTTCTTAGGTCGATATGAGATGTCATTGCCAAGGCGTCAGTGTCACAAATGCAGCCTCCAGTGGGTGCCAGTCATCGCAGACATCATCAGGGCTGGTTATTGGCCTGCTACAATGCAGAGCCATACCCTCTACCAGCAAGACCTGTTTGCGACTTTCCATGCAATGAAAACCTCTGCGCCTGGTCTGTCCCGTCAGTCATTTACGGCAATGCTGGACCAGAGAACAGAGTATTATGGAAGAGTAAGTCTTTGTCAATGCAATTTATTCTATTACTTTCAAGGTTATATCATGAACAAAACAATAAATAACATTTCCATGGATTAACATACATTGCAGACTGGGAAAGTAAATTCGGACTCTTTCCAAAGAAGCTTTTTGCAGTACACATACTGCCAATTTGAAAAAGACAAACTTCTTGGCAGTGACTCTTTCTCCTGTCCAGGTTGTACTCCTGGGCAGCTTGTTGTTTCCCTCGATGGGAACCGGAAGCTGTACCGCTTCCGTAACGAGTCTCAGTGAGTGTTTGAATCTATTTCACTTTTCTGCACCAAATATGAATGATTCACACAAATGACATCAGTACTTATGTTGATGTTGTAGGTCCAATGACCCAGGTTTTTTTGACGGCATCTTTTTGGAAAGAGACGACAATGTCAATGAATTTGTTGAAAAAGTCAGAGGCTCAGTCAAAAGTGTAAGTATTTATAGTAGTTAAAGAAAGAAATTTATGCTATCACCATTTGTCTGTAAGTTAAAGGAACAGTATGTAGCATTTTGAGTTAAAATATCAGAAATCAGACATATCTTAGTTCACAAAAACACAAGCAACATGTTACTTTTATTAAAAATCTTGGTAAATCTGAGTTATTCAGTGGACTTGATGTTCATTTTTTTTTTTTTTACATTTGGTGTTTTGGTTCTCAAGAGGATCACACAGTCAGAAATCAGAAAGTGCCTCAAGAACCTGGTTGGTTTTATACAATCTGAATGAGATTTTGAACCATAAGTCAGAAACACTGGTAACCCAGGTTCTTTTTTGATTGTAGTACTTTATTCAAACCACAAGTTGCACATTTTGCATGAGGTTCCTTTAAAGCAGGGGTGTCGAACTAATTTTAACAAGGGTCCATGGCATTACAGTTGTAATCATAAGGTCGTTTTCAACGTATTCTCTTTGTTATCCTAAAAATATTATCTCTGATTTTAAGTGTTAAATATTTTGTTGAATTTTTAAATGATGATGTCTACACACTTGCCTATGTCTAAAACAGAGTATCAGATTAATTATTTCATTAGGTTAAAGTATCATATTACATATAAAATGATGTGGAGGGCCGCATCTGGTCCATGGGACTTGTGTTTGACACATGTGCTTTAAAGGGATCTTAATTTGCATTTCTTTGAAGTCTTATAATAAAGTAAAACAATGCAGATTTATGTTATGTTAGTTTAAAAATAAAAATAAATTATTGAACAGGGGTGTAGTAATAGATATTACTTGTATTTTGGGGGAATTCCTTTTCAAAACTACAGAATCGATAAGCCTCTCCAATTTCTCAGTGTTTTAGTTTACTTCAGTAAGTAAAATACCTTGATGCAACCTTCCTGAAACTTCCATGTTACACACTTTTTTTTTTTTTTTTTAACTCAAGTTGGTGCAATTAAGTGGGTGGACATGGGTGGTTGCAAACATTTTCAGAGCACTCCGGTATCAACTGCGGGACTGTCTATTACAATAACATGCTGGGTAGAAAAAAAAACAACAACTACAACTTGGTACACTAATCAGGGAATATTACAGGACTTATGTACATTTGTTTTTGTGTGTAGCAGTGTTCCATTGTTAAAGAATACATTTCTTTCTGTTTACATATACAAATTATATGATTAGGACAATTTGGTATCTTATCAAACATGAAATGCTTGGATAAAAATTGTGACTCTTTTTTTAGGTTCCTGGCAAAGCAACTTGTGGCAAAAGTCAGTGGTCAGCAGCCCGTGAAACATCTAAGCGCTCTTCCACGCTTGATGAGGAAGGAATAGAAATAGCTGTGTGTAGGCATGGATTTTTGCTTAAAGGTATCGTTCTCTTATTTTGTAAGGCTTGTTGCTCTAACCCTATGTACATACTGTATGAAATCAGAACTCTCACATTAACACAGCAGCTCAATGCACATATTGGAATCACTTTTGATAGTAAGTGTTTGATAAAATAATTCATTAAGGACGGTCAATGCCACCATAGTCTCATATAAATCTGAGGAAAACACTGTGTATAATTAGGTGCAATATTAATCAATCTAATAGCCCTTTTTTTTGTAATATAAAGATTGGCTTAGTTCTAGTTTTGTATGTATTTCACCAAATTTCAAGAGCATATGTCAAGTATGGTGTAATGAGAAAGCAACACAATAAATGCAAAGCATTTTTTAATTATTACATGTATGTGTTGCTCAGATAACCCTAATTAAAAAAGTGTATTTCTATTGAAAACAAACAAACACCTACTCATGCAGTAGAGCCTGTAAGCCAATGTAAACACAAGATATGGCAAGCATAGACCCTTCCGGTTTGCCTAATACATTTCATTATTTTTATATGTACTATGTTCAATCTATATTTCATATAGATTGGGAGGAGGAACAAGGAACATGGGCAGGCATCAAAATAGCGCTCATCGTTACTCCTTTAAAAACATTGTTTCTCTTATCAAGTTTTTAAAAAGATGAATGTATGTATTTAATGAGGTATAGCACAGTTTGTCAGGATGTCAAAACAAGAAGGTGTTCTCAATTAACCTACCTTTGGCTCTTAAAATCTCAAAATATTGTATTTAAAAACATTGTAATTGAAATGCATATATTTTTGTGCTTGTGGATCTTTTCCAGAATGAAATGTATATTATCATTATTATTATTATATTATATATTATCATGTGTTTTTAAAATGTATTAATTTTTGAATATCTTTTTTTAGGACTTAATATGTATAGAGGGGAAATCTATGCATATCCAATGTATTTGCAAAGAGAATTTTGCAACGCAAAATACGTAGCACTTGATGTTACATGCAAATACATTCCCTACTTGAGAAAAGTAGCTGAAAAAATTCCAAGCTTACATCCCCTCACTGAAATGAAAGCCTGCCTTTCTGTTATGCATGCGAAAGCACATAACACAAAGTGTGAGGTAAGCTGTATGTAATATGTTATCTATCTATCTATCTATCTATCTATCTATCTATCTATCTATCTATCTATCTATCTATCTATCTATCTATCTATCTATCTATCTATCTATCTATCTATCTATCTATCTATCTATCTATCTATCTATCTATCTATCTATCTATCTATACTTTATTTACTTCTTATCTTTAATGTGATCAGACCATTGTGTTAAATGTATTGTATCATGATTCATCTGAACTTACTAATCAGCCTTCATGTGCAAATATTTAGCCATGTTGACAAAAAAATAACCCTTCAACAAGACACGTTAGTACCCTCATGGCTAAAAGGTTGTAAAGCTTGAGTACAAGATTAATAATTCGCTTTGGCTGTTGGTGTTACTGTTGTTTGTAGTTCGTGATGAAATAAATTACTCCACCAAATTAACATCACTGAATGGAAATGTTTGTATGTATGTACATCTTTTTCTGTGTAGGTATGTGCTGCATAAAAGCTGTGATTTATTGATTCATTTAGATTTCATTTTCAAAAATGCATAATTACTAGGCCTCTGATCTTCATTGTCTCAGGAGCAGGCAAAGGTATTTCATGGAATAATCATTGTAATTGTCAAGACAGCATTGAATAATTGATGTCTGACCCAAAGTCTGCATAAGTGGTGGTTTAAACCAGGGGTTCTTAACCTTTCTGACCTCAAGTCACCAAATAGTCGTGTGCAAAGTAACCTGGGGCCCAATCTCATATAAAATGTATTGTTTTTTATCGATTGTGCGGCCCTTAAGGAGGTGCTCGCGACCCAACTTTGGGCCCCGGCCCTATGGTTAAGAATCACTGGTTTAAACCATACATTTTCAGAGCACTCTCTCTTAATTGCAGAGCTATATGAGATTACTAAAACATGCAGGAATCAATCCATTTTGAGTAGACTTAACTTAAACTATGCTCTAACTGGTTTCAAGACTTATCTTAAAATATCTGTCTATTTCCAGTATATGTGGCAACTCGTTCATACATGAATAATTTCATTTTAATTAATAATTGATATCTGCTTACAGATAAAAATGAGTACAAGAAACCAGGCTGGGGTGGGCACCACTATAGGAGAGGAAGTGGAACAGGTCAATAGTTTCCTGTCCCGATGTGGTGTTACCACAAAGTACATGTCTAAAGCTGGTATGTCAGAGAGAGAAATTGTGGACTTGCATTTTTATGAACTCAGACTTTTTCATGTTTCTGCCTTGTATTTGCAGTGAGGACAGATATGTTAACTGTACATGCCCTTGGCTGGAATGAGAGGAAAAAGTCACGTCTACACCAATCTTTGTCCTCCCGGTATAAAAAGGTGAAATTTTCATTGATTTATCACTATTAATATTGATATTGTTATTATTATTAATAGTTGTAGTAGTAGTAGTATTAGCATTAGTGTTGATTTAATGTTTAATAACTGTATTGTTTGTATTATTTTATCATTAATATTGTTATTTCTGTTAATAATCCAATTATTTAATGTTTCTTACAAAGTTAGGGGCCTATATTACATTTGAATAGGTTGAAGTCTTTGTTTGGTTTGTTTGTTTGTTTACTTTTTTGTTTTGTTTTGTTTATTTAAGATAATGGCAGTATTATTAAGATAGATTATTAAAGTTGGTACACAGATACTTTCCAGAAACATTTGGAAGTAATAGAATGGCAATAGATTGATTCTCAACTGTAGTTGTTATCTTTATGGAGAACATTTGCTCTTGTCCCTAACTTTACTGTAATTTGTTTTGATTGTAAATATTGTCAACTTCCAGTAAAGTCTTCTCTCTGTTTCATGTTACATAGACTTTACAGGACACAGAAGAGGCTGAAGCAAAGTTACAAAGCATGCAGCAAGAACTTAATTGTTCGGAAGAAACTCTTCAATTGTGGGTTGGACAAGTTCAGGAGTGGGCTGCCTCAGGTATGATTATGTAATCCAAAATTGTGAGATGTGCAAATATCAAAAGATCCTTTGTCTTGATTAATGAAATAGAATATCTATTCAGCACATTTTAATAAAAAAAAAACATGGAGGCAGGGACAAAGAATGTGAATTATCACTCGCTATAATTCTACATATTTATAGTGATATGTCAGTTTGCTTATTTTAATAATGCACTGTTCATTTATTAACTATATAAATCATTTAGCAAGCGTGTTTTTGTCTATGGCTTAGTTCGCTGGAATTATTATTTTTCCAGTTAATTGTTGTCCTTTCAAGACATAAAATAAAATTATGACATAGCTCTATTGCATGTTCAGGATATTGAAATAACAAACAATATTTTTATCTCTGCAGGCTCCTGGAAGCAAAAAAGAACTTGAACAGTCCATTGAAACACTGTTTACAAGCATATGTGCAAAGAAGCATCTTCTATATCGCCAAAATGGTAATGTAAGCTAATATTTTATGCATAACAAAAACAAAACTGAAATATCTCTGAATATTTATTTACAGATCGAAACAAGACACGACAGAAAATTACACACAAGATTGCCACCAATAAAAAGATATTGCTACAAAATATTGAGCAATATAATGGACTGTACAGTCCAACCCTCAACATAGAGGAGGTGTCCCATAAATTATCAACAAAGTGCGAAGATAGGATGATTTGGCCATGGCAAGAAATCACAGGTACTTTGGTAGAATTTTTCCTCATTGACAACACTACACAGGAAAGTGTAGCTGAAATAAAGCTAGTCTGCATGAACTAGACATGTTCTTTCCACTTGATCAAGTAGCACTGTATCAAGATCTTTGAAAATACAGTTGTGCTTTAAAGTTTACATAGCCTTGCAGATTTAGCTTTTCTTTTTTTTCTTTTTTTGGCCTTATCTCAGAGAAAATACATAAGAACACCAAAATATTTACACGACTAATGGGTAGTGGTTATGTGAGAAGCCATTTAATATCAACCTAATGTGTTTACTGGTACAACAGAAATAATAACTACAGAAAGTATCAAAATGACCCAAATCAAAAGTTTAACAAAGATTGTGATATTTGCCTGATAACATGCATAAAAAAGGCCAAAAACTGGTCTGAGTGTCAGTCAAAGATAACTCTCCTCACCTGTAAGCTGTTTGTCTGTAATATGTGTGTTTGAAAGTCCAATGAAAAGTCCTGAATAGACCCTTTAGCATTGTCAAGTTCGATCATCAAGTTCTGAATTCTGAGTGATGGAGATAGCAAAAACTGTCAAAAAATGTGGGGAAAGGGTTATTGTCTCTGTGCACAGAACTTCAGTTGGCTTGTGTACGTTTAAAATAGCTAACTTCTGTACTTTTTAAACACACAAGTGTTCTATGGTGAAATATTCCTCTAATATGTAAAGTCTTTAACATGTTTTCTGTAACATTCACCACAACTGTCTGTCAGGAAATGAGTAGAGCATGTTATGGGACCATATTGGGACCATATTAAAGGAAAATTGTCGCTCATCACATCAGAAAATGAACACTTTTAGCAATAAGAATGGGTTGTTTTACCATGTGACAGAATATAAAGCCTCATACACAACTACTACTAAAGAATGGAGTCTGTAATTGACATTAAAAGGGGCAAAACATGGTATTCAAAACTGGGCTTTGTAAACGTTTGATTCTGGTCATTTAGAGTTTCTGTTTGTTATTATTGTTTTATAAAAAAGTCAACACACTTCCTTGATAATAAATGGCTTCACACAACCAATAGCAATATATTTATCTTGCAAAAAGAATTCTACAATTTATTGGAACTGTAAGAGACTCATTGAAGACCACATATGGCGTTACAATGACATGATAATAACAAAAATCCCTGTCTGTGAAATGACATGATAGTGAAGCAGAATTGTGATGCTAGATAGCATCACTATCCTGAAACTTCTATATATAAAAGCATTCCTTAGGAGGGACTGCTTTTATATATAGAATTTTCACAATGACTTTGATAAATTTTTTTCTTATTGTTACAGATGATGTTGACCTTCTTACAAAAAAGAAAATGTTTGATCAGCACATGCTCGTATCTCGATTGAAGGAAGAAAAAGATATTATAATACACGAAATGATGCAGCACTGCGTGAACATGAACGATTCAGTGGCAAGAGTCCAGGCACTCATCCTTGCTGGTCAAAAACCCTCAGGTAAGCACAATAATAGTACACTTGGAGTATAAATGTTTTGATGATGTTGGTGTTTAGTTTTGATGCTATGACGGTGTAGTACACTACCTAATTCTTTTTGTTGGCCACAGGGTTTCCTTGACTTATTTATCAACAATATACTAGCCTAGCTACACTGTGTTCTTGGATTAAAAATGTTTAGCAGACTCAAGTTCTACTTATGCCAACAACAATTAGGAAATAGCATTTCAGTTGCTCCAAGTGGTGAAGCTGGCTTCACAAATGTCATCAACTGTCTGGAACTTATGGCCATTTGTGTAAACTTCCCTTGCCATCCATCTCCAAATCTATTGGATTTAAATCAGGATGTCGTCTGATGGTTTTTGTGCTGCAGTCGGCACCAGTAAGGTCCTTAATTTGTCAAGGTCAAGGAATGTCCTTTGTCTTGACGCACAGCCAGTCTGATCCTCCGGCTTAGCGCTCACGAACTTTCCAAAAATTAAAAAAAGGTTTGGACAATCCAAACAGAAGAGAAAGTTCCTCAGCTTTAACCATCAGGAGGGCATGACCATGTGAATGGATGACAGAAAATGAGATTTTTTAGCAGATTTTTAATAGCCTATGGTCTTAAGCTTTTGATGTGATGATAAACACTCTATTTCAGTAAGTTATTATTTTCTTAAAAAAAAAACAAGTTCCAAATGTTTCTTGTTTCTTTCCCCCTTACTGCTTTTGCATATTATAGCTCTGTTTAAAACCTCTTTAAGATCCAAATGTGCAAAATGCAAACTCTAGCATTTTTTCAACTGGTCTAAAGCTTTTGATCAGGACCTTTTAAAGTTGAATAAAAGACTACTTTCTCAAAGTTCTTATTTTATGCATGTGGTTGTATACATCAAAAGCAGTGTGTATTTGAAGTTGGAAAGCAGAAATTGTAATGCATAAAATACCCAAACTCCCCAAAACAGTGTCTCAGTCCCCAGAACCCACGTTAAGAATCCCTGCTTTAAATCATGTATATTCAGCTTTTATATAGCCTATATGTGTTTTCTTTTTTTTAGGTTTCAGTTTCCTTTCTGAAGCTGCTGCAAATGGTTTGCTATGCATATTGCATTGCCAGTTAGAAGATCTAAAGAGAAAAAAAGAAGTAATTATAGCCACCTACAAAGCAGTCCTACATTCTGACCCTGGACTGTGGATGGATTTAGAGGACTCAGGAGAAGCAATGGATTGCCTTCATTTTCGTCAGGAAAGCAGCTCTGACTCAGAGGATGACCGTGATGAAATGTAATGTCTCTTTTCAAACTAGATTTGCTATTAAAGCATTGTTTTACACTCTTTTTAAAACTTAAAAGAAAAGTCCTATTTAGGCTACAAAATACTGGACTCATTTTAAGTCATTATAACAGGGGTGTCAAATTCTAATGGAGCTGGGGCCCAGTCAATCAGAGTCTAAGTTGGTCGAGGGCCGCAGTTGAAATATAGATCTTTCTGTGATATGGCAGTTGGGCTATACATGCATACAGCTAGCATAGCACTTTTACTGTATATTCAGATTGATATTAATATTAATATAACATTGTGTTGTATTATAATATTATGTACAGACTGTCATTTCAAGAACATTGTTACCAAATTGTATGCAAATTGCTGCATTCCAGTGTTTTTTTAAGGCTTTATAGTCACATCTCAGCAATATAAAACTATACATTTCTAGGCAAGGCAAGGCAAATTTATTTGTATAGCACAATTCATACACAAAGCAATTCAAAGTGCTTTAAAAGGCAGGAAAATATGTGTCAGAATTACAATACAAAACAAAAAGACATTATTAAAAAACTATAAATAATCAGCATAAAATTAGGAGGCTCTATAGGCTTAATATTCATTCTGACCTATGTGGCTCTAGGGCTGCAGTGTATTATGGGACCTGTAGTTCAAATTGTTGTTTTCTTTTATCAGCGGGCCACTAGCAGTAATAATCAGAAATCTTCCGTGGCTCACAGTTTGACACCTCTGCATTAGAATATAATATATATTAGTAGTTACATTTCTTACAAGGTCGAGATACAGCATATGAAAGTCATTTAGCTAAAGTGTTATTAACAGAACTTAATTATTATTATTATTTTTTATACAATTGATGTTTAATTTTTTTTTTTTCTTTTTAGAATACATTGAAGTGGACAAATGCCTTGAAGATGTCACACACCACTCAAAAATCAACCCCTCTGTTGACCCTCAAGCCATCTGATAGAACTGCTTGCACTCAGAACAAGGACTGTATGCATAAAAGCAAATCTAACAATGTTGTGAATGAACTGGAGTAGGCAGGACATTTCCTGAGGTTTTCAGGTTTCATCTACAGCACAAAAAAGGATTGCACAAACATGCATCAAGCAATACACGTTTGAGTCAAATTATGCAATGGGAACAGCTCTTACAAGGTTCATAGGTACTATAATTTGATTTGGTAGAATGGTCCCATTTACAGTTTTCTCCATTGCTTTGTCTCATTTATTGAAGCTGAGATATTCGCAAAACTACAAAAATAATTTGGACAGTTACTCAAAACCTTTTAGCTCACAAGCAAAAGCAATCATTTCTTCCAAAGCTGTTACATTCTACATTATTATGTTTATCTCATATAAACAGTTACAAAGATCCTTTTCAATAGCTTTGTCTCATTGCTTTCACTTAGTACCTTCACCACATCTCTCCCCAAACTGTTTGCTGCAATTTGCAAACAGGTCATCTAAGATGTGTGAAACTTCAACTTTGTTATTCATAATTTGGTTTTAACCAAATTATGGTGAAACCAAATTATATATATCTTCCTGTTATATGTTAGCACCATGTTATGTTGTTTATATTTTGAGAATTGGCACACATGATCCCAAAAAAATATTAAGTTAAAACTTTGACCCAACTAACATATTGTTTCGCTGATGTTGGTACTTTTGGACCGACTGAGGCCCATTTGTTATTTATTCGAGACATACAAGTAATAATATACATTTTAAGGTCCATTATGTCACTTTGATTTTTCAGAGGTTTAAACCCTCGATTAGTGTTAGTTGTACCTCAGAGCAATACTCAAAGTAGTTTTTTATTTTCATCCATGCATTTTGTTGTTTCACCTTTGAAGTGCCAAAGTAGCTTTTCTGCATCAAGCCATTTCACTCTCTCTCTCTCTCTTGAGAGTGTAGGTATTCTGTCTCTGATCAGTTTCAGGAGCTTTATAAAATAGCAAACTCACCATTAAAATAAAACAGAAAAATTGAAGTTTCGAGTCCTTGTGAAATTATTTTGACTTTATATTAATTGAATATTAAAGCCTCGGCACCTAAAGGGTTAACTCTTTTGAAAAGAAGGATGTGGCATAGAGGGCCAATGTCTCACTGAATACATTCGATGAGGCATTGTGGAGTACACAAACCCCTCAACAAAGAAATCTTGAGCTCACTCACCAGGAAGTTATTTGGTGGTGATCAATAGATACACCGCCCCCCCACCCAAACACACACACACACACACACACCACATTCATTACATTCATTTTGCTTGCTTTGAATATTCATTATTTTTCTCCACACAGCTTGTTGACAACAAAGTATTGTTCATGCTTCTGTCTGGTTTGACCTCGACTGTCTCCCATCTTCATCTCCCAAATAAATTTACAAAATATAGAACCTGTTAATTATCTACAAAACTAATTAAATCCAGTTGACTTTTAGATTCAAAACCTCTGTAGGACTTCACAAACCTTTATTGATTTTTTTTTTTATCTGTAAATGAACGCACCATCTGAGTGCTGCTATGTTTACACTGCAACTCCTGATCTGATACAGACTCATTTGCAGTGCCTTAACCTTTAATATGTTAAGACGTTGTAACATTATTAAAAATGTTTGCTTTGGTTTTTATATCACCTGCACTGTAAAAATATACTTTTCCAGCACACTAATTATTTTTGCATTTTTAATTTTAAAATGTTAAAGTGCACCTTTAAGGAGTACTAAATAAAATATGTATACAATGACAATTGATGTTTTCCTGGATTGGCTTCTTTTTGAATATGATTCATTTTGTCTTATATTTATTTATAATTATATCCTGATGTAAAAAATAATGCCCTTTGTTTTTGACTTTTTTTTTTCAATTATAACCTTAAGTTATTTGTATTTTAATTGTAATTTGTAAATACTGTTTGATGAACAACCTGCGTGAAATAAACTTTCTGGAATGATTGTTTTCTTGAGCTATATGCAACGTTTACATTATACAAATACATTATACCACTTTGTTATATGCATGTAATTACACTGTAACGTTATTTCCACAGATGTAGTAGCCGATGCATTAACAATACATACACATAAAATATGTACAGTATTCTGTAAATGTGTGAAAAATAATCATAGAAATGAAGAAACTTCTCTTTGCCAACAGTGCTAAAGTTCTTTTTAGTGACACGTTCACTGGAAAAAATGGAATTTAACAAACCACAGTAATTTGTAACTGCAAGAAATCCATTTCTATAAAGAAAGCAATGACTTTAATGTTCTTTTTAATTTATAGTGTTTATGCAATAGTCTGTGGGTCAGACAAGAGAAGTGGCTCACCAACGATGGCAAGACATATGACATATATTTATATAGGTTTATGTCAGTTTTATCTTTTTACAAGAATTTTCTGTGCCACCTATCAGATAAATATGTAATTTAACAGATAAAGATGTAATTTATAAAATTTAAAAGAAAACACTCTTGCCTTTCATGTGACAAAAAAAAAAAAAAGACTCACCTTTGGTGAGCTTATACCCTATTTTGTAAACCTGGTCCCTGGACTGACAATAAACCTTGGCCTATTATGGTCTGCCAAACTGCAATCCTTGCATCTCAAAGCATCTTTTCGGACTGTGCGGACATTTAGCCCGAGAGGCACAACATTTTTATCTTCTAAAAAGTCTTACTGTGGGGATTATCATAAATTAATATTCACCTTGTGCATGTTATATATTTGAGAAAATGAACTATGATTTATAGATTTGAGAAAATAGAGAAAACATTTGAGTATTGAAACACATTTAATTGTTTATAATTTGTGATAAAGTGTGCATTATCCAAATTTGTTTACATTTTAGGTAATTTAATTTGCATTAAACAATTGTGCTGGCTTAGTGGTGTTTATGGTAATAATTAGTTTGTGTATATTATGCATCAAAAAGTCAACATCTGAACATACAGTAAACGTGTTATATTAGCTTTTGAATAAAGTGATAATTTTGAATAGCTATATTTGAGTAGAACACAGAATGATCTATAATTTAAAATGCGGCCCTAGACCGACTTTGGTTCAGATTAATTTGGCTCCAGCTTAGAGTTTGACACCCCAGCATTATGCTAACAGTTAACCTACAAACACACCAGTGTTAATTATCAAACATTTAAACAATTTAAGTAATGTCTCAGGGACATATCCCATCTGGAGAATTCAATTCAGGAGATTTAGTAGCCTACTACAGGCACATCTTAAAAAAAAAAAAAAATGAAAAAAGAAAATCCAAGATAAAGTTAAATAATTTCTGTAAATCAATTCTAAAAATAAAGTTGGTAATTAATACAGAGTCATGACCCAGGAAGTGAAATAATTCAAGCCTTTATTTTGTCCAATTTTCATTAGTGTGTGTAGGAGACAGAAATAAGATGCACTGTGTGTCTGTATGTGTGATTGGTCCTGTGTAGAAGGGGCGGGGCGCACAGGGACAGGTGCGCGTGCACGTGTGTGTGTGAAAAGCGCGCACTACCTGGGGACACGGATGAGGAGTGTCAGGGCGGGTAGCCGTAATTTTTGTTGACCGCTGGTTCTGTCCACTATATACATTCTTTTTCGGTTTTCCACATTCTTATTAGCCTACTATTCTCTTTGCTGCGCTGCTGATAGCTCTGTGTATGTAATAAACCTACAAAACGCATGTTGGATCTCAGCGTATGCTTGTTAACAATAGTTTAAGCGCATCACAAAGCTACGAACCCATGACCCCCTCTGGCTCTCCTAAGCGGCTCCAAGGTTTGTTTAAAGAAGCCGCTACAGTGTGAGTTATGGTAAATAAAATAAAAAAGTAGGCCGCAGTAGGCATTGGCTTTCAGTTCATCATTAGAGTTGGCTCAGGTGTCGCTTATCTTCTTCAGGAAAGTAAAGCTTCTTTGTGAATTTCCACTCTGGTGAGTTTACAGATCAACCAATCCCAGAAACAGCCTGGTCATAGAGCCTAATTTTGGTCCTTTTGTCGTTGTTGGCGGTTGAAAGTTCTGGTCACACAGGATGAAGTGAAAGGATTCCTGCAAAGGATTCTTGAGCCTTTACATACTTCGGGATGGAATCTGTAAATCTGTTCAAGAAAAAAGAAGGTGTAAATTCAATATTCACAAGAAAAAAATCTCCATAAGCAACAGATAGAATGCAAGTGAGAATAGGACCTTGAGTCATTTTTTTTTAATTAGGGGATATGCACACTAAAATGCAGTGCAGTATGTTCACCAGAAGTGATGTCTTACTGTGAGCTTAAGGAGTAGTGCGAACTTTTTTATTCCAATTATTTCTAGTTTTCATTTGAACACAATTCTACCTTTTTGTTCTTACTTCAAGCAAAATATAAACATCTAGTTGTCAGCACAAGAGAGCCTAAAATCCCTCTTGCGCTGATGGTTTAGGCCTTAAAAATGGGCTGTGTTTAGGCTGAAGTGAAACACACATTTACACAGAAAGAGGATACCAAGCATGTGACCATTTTCACCAAACAACAAACAAGAAAGGAAATGCAAAAGCACTATACCCATCTATATTCTAATTACCTCTCATTTGGATTTCCAAAAAGTATCAATTTACAGGTCATTTACACAAGTACAGAACACTGATATATTTGATTTATTGTATTCATTCACATTTCGGAATGATACAAGTATAAACATTAAACATAATATCATTAAGCATTAGGACACATGCAAATTTGACTTTGTTAGTTTTAAAACAAATTGTAACCCTGCCCTCCTCATCCAAAAAACAGACTATTAGTGGTGAAATATTTTTCGTTCCCTACAAAAGACTTATGTCACAGATAGATTTCTATATCTTCTGTGTGGTTTTTAAGTCTGTAAATGCTCTAGACTCCTTTTGAGCATTTGTGCAGCTGCAGCGTTAACATATCAGGCAAGATCATTATGATTATTTTCTCCAGGTCGGTTGCTTTTTTCATTTTTTTTTTTAAGTGTTAATACATGTCAAAGTGATGGTTCTCTGGAACATGGTTAAAAGAGAAGATCAATGCTAAATGCTGAATATTAGCCCTTTAATAGTATCAAAATTATAATGATATTGTATGGACAGTTTATGAATGTTTATAGATGACCTTTATATTGAGTTTACACTTTTTCTTGAATACCTGTAGTAAAGTATATGTTTTAGTGTGTGGTCTAGACTATTCCAGAGATCAACTCATCCCACACAGTAACAGCTACTTTGGGTGTTTATCCTGGCGTTATGTTTATGATAGAGACCACTTCCTATCAAATTGTATTGAATAATAATAAACAATTCAAATATATTTTTTCTGTAATATAGAGATAGGCTTTGTAGTTGTTCTGTAATTATTCACCGAGATTCTTGGAACAAGAAAATTATCCAACAAGTATCATGGTTTAATAAAGTCTGCACATTGTAGCTGCAATGTTGAATGTTTTGGTGACCAATTTTACCATTTCCTTAATTGATATATTTAGTTTTATTCCACATAAATGATAATCTATTATGAGTTTGAGTGATTGAGTGATTTTACATATTAATCAGACAAATACAGACTGCATCATCAAATTGAGAAAGAAGTAATGTCTTGAGAAGATATAACAGTTTTTGTGGTTTTATGTTTTGGACTCATTTTGAGCATTTGTTTTTCATGTGAATCACAACATTCTACAGGCCAATGTTATTTCAGTGAGGTTGGGGACATCTAAAATCCATTGTATTTAAATGCAGTTTATTTTTGCAGTCTAAAAACTTAATGGCTGTAATGACCTCTGAAAACATTAATTTTTAAATTAGCAAAATATTTTTAGCAAAATGTCGTGGCAAAGTTCAAAGGTATTAATAGAAAAAACTGGCGCTTGTCACCAACAGAAGTTTTGCCTGTGTTTTGCCACACTGAAATCCTGATGACTTGTTTTGGAGAGACTTACCATTAGACTAAAAATCAGCTTTTATGATCAGCAAAGTATATTTATTTGTGAAATATGTAATTTCTAAGCTAATTGTGCCGTCTGTAGGACACTTTTACAGAATCATTTGCATAGATGCAATGAAAAAAGTGACTCATGGGCCAAGTCACTGGTATTTTGATAAAAACAATGATAAATGATATTCTTTTGTGAAAATTTTTAAGTTAGTTTGGAGATTAGTCAATATTATTTTGAAAATGTCAACTCAGTTTCAAGAAATTAGCCAAACTTATAGAGAAAAAAGGTTCAACAAGGTTTAACTCTAAAACAGGTCGAATTTGTTAATGTTTCTTATATTTAAGAAGACTCATCAAAAATCTGAGAAAGTGTTATGATTTCCACAATTACAATGTACAGTAATAGTACCTGCACAATGTAGAACATTGTCTTGGTTTGCTGCTTGGTCTTCTAATGTCCAATGTCAGGGAAGCCAAACTGGCAGCATCAGCAACATCTGCGTGAAAACAAAATAAAATCATTACCTATTACACACACCTTCTCTGCTGAGAGGGTCATAAATGAAAGTAGGTTTCTAAAAATGAAGATGACTTGGTCATCAAGTCCAACCCAGTAATTGTGGATATTTTGACCCTTCATGAGCAATTATGCATTGTTTTAAGCGTCAGCAATAGACAGTTCTGTTACAGAAAATTTAATTATTGTCTTGCCTTGTCCCTTCTATAATTCTAGACACCATCTCCAAGACGATTACTTCAATGAAATCCTGATTTGAGATTTAATAGGACAGGATCTAATTAGGATGTACATTCCAAAATAGCAACTGTGCACCAAGTGATTCAAAGTTGTGTAAACTTTAGATTCTGTGTGTGAAATATAGTTGTCGATTGAAAAAGTGCCACTGGTTACATGAAAAAGTACATAAAGCTTTTGATTTACATTCTCCAGAGAAAAATCTAGTGTCTGCATTTAATAGATTGGATTAATGACTAAACCATGGTGCCTAAAAAGTTAATAATATTGTGTTTACATAACTAATGGGATTTTTCACCCATTTCAAATATGAGGCAGACAATAAAACCATAATTTTAAGGTTTATGTGTGCCACCTTAGTAGTTTTCTTAACTAAAGAAGTCCATAAATGACCCGTTTTTTTTTATTTTTATTTTGAGTGCTTGCAAAAAGTACAAAACATGAAGAGGTTGATTTCCTCTTGCCAGTGTACAGTAGTGTTAAAGAATTCCAATGTGCTTCATTAATGATTGTGTATTTAACTTTACACCTCTAAAAAAATGTTAAGTTCAAAATCAAGGTGGCCAAATAATTTCAGTAGGTGTCAATTAAGAATAATTAAGGTATTAAAGTAAGCTGCCAAAAAAAAAAAAAGAAGCTGCTTAATGAGCGTGAAAAGTGACAGCAGAGTTAAACACTGTAGCGTTTGTTTTAAATATTTTGTGTGACTATTTGACTAATCCCAAAAAAATAGCTCAGTAGTACTAATGTGAAGTTATGTTAGCTGGGTTTGTTACTATAAACATTTTACCTTTGGTTATCACCAACTGTATCTTTTGTGCGTAGGTTGACAGACATTCCTCCACATCTCAGTAAATTTTGCAGATAATCTTGTAGGTACAGTACTGAAGAAACTGCAAACAGCCTGAAATTAGAAAGGAGATGGTTCTATGTAAGTACTAGATAAAACCATATGTAGCAATGACAACTTAATTTAGACATTATTGTATTTATTTTTTATGAAGTACATTGATTGAAAGAAATGAAGCCACGGTGATGGTAGATAAAACTACATTTCCCCATAACATGTTTTGTATAAATTTGTGTGATCAAATATTTCTTTTGAAACTTTAGTATTGTACAAAATAATAATGGAGCAACGGAGTGAATATTCAGCCTGCTTATTGCTCAGCACTAATCTCACCTGTCTGCCATCACAAACCTCATCACATCCTGGTCCATGGCTCAACCCCTGCGCAGCTCATCCATTCAGCTTCACCTCTCATCTCCTGCTCTGTGCTGTTAGCCTATCAGGGCACCATTGGCAAATTGAAATAAGCAGTGCAGTGAGTCACTCTGCTTTAATAAGCTCTTGCATTAGTTTGGTTTGCTGCTTCAGAATTTTATCATATCACTTTGTCTGTGTGACACTGTCTGAGTTGAAATGTATATAAAAATATTGATTTATCATAATACAGAAGTCAGTGAAACTAGACACTTTAAATAATATTTGGAACATTGTAAACTGGGTGTGTAGTGTAAAGGCTTTTTTGTTTCAAGTGTCTTCAGTAAATTATGTTTTGTTCTGAATTCTTAAGTTCTCTTTAAATTAGTCTTGCAGGCAAAATTTACGTTTTGTAATTCACAATTGTTGGTTGTGTTTTTTGGGTGGAGCTGCAATTATTTATATGTTGTGCAGGTTTGAGTGGATTGGGAGGCTGACTGGCTTCAAGGCCCACAGTTTGTGCCATTGTGGATTTTTTGCAAACCTAACCTGTAAATACAAATTTACAACAACAAACAATAAAAAACAAATACTAAATCACTATCAACAACCTACATGTAAGTCTGGACATTCATTTCTTAACATCTAGCACATGTCAAGCTAAGCCTAGCCCAGGTAGCCACATTGACTACTTTATTTTGTCACTTCAGTCAGCTTAATGACAAAAACCTAGGTTTATTTAACAGTTTTCTTCAAAAAGTTACAACGTGTACTTTTAACAGGCACTCACTTTTGAATCAAATAATGGAAAATCCTGCTCTGTCTATGTATCAACCAAAAATCAAATTAACAAGCATTAAAATGGCAATGTTATGAATGTTTTTCACATATATCACAAAATAAAATTTCAGTAAGTGAAAGTTATCTTCAAATGTCAATAGGAAAAACAGTAAAGAAATAACACAATTAGCCTCAAAACAAAACACGAAGCAAAACTTCAAAAAAAAAAAAAAAAAAACGATTACAAAAAATAATGCCTAAATATAATGTAAATAATTTCCCCTTAGAATTGTTTTTATAGAGCCTAGTGAAAAGGATTCAAAAAGTGATTAAAAAAAAAAAAAAATGCCTCACAACAACTACCATAGGTCTTCTTTCTGAGGATTAGGAGAAACAATTGCCTTGGAAAAAAAAAAATCCTTAAGACTGAAAGAACTAGCTGACTTTTCCTGAACCAAGACTACATAACAAAACCTTTATGTAAACAAATTCCAGGTGTTTCTTTAGGAACTGATGTTGTCCCTAAAAAGAAATATATATTAAAAAAAATGTGTGATAAATTAAGTAAATACTAAACGCCATAACTTACACTGAAAAGGCCACATTGTCCAGAGGTTCCCATGTTGGAGGCCACACCTTTTTGCTGAAACAATAAAAAGACAGAAAAGGTGAAACAACAAATACCTCAGAGGATGAACAGGGTAGATCCTTGTTATTACTTGGATGAGCCCAAAGTGCAGATAAACTCCTCCCATAAACAAATTTCAGACACAACTTTTTAATGGAAAACCATTGACATAACATAATGGGAGGGGCTCAGAGTGGAGAGCAGCAGTGACTGGTTTGAAAGGGGGTGTTTGGCGGCCACAGTGTTGATTTGACAATACACAATGATATAAACAGAGTATAGAAATGACACAGGCCTCTGTTTTATCTGTGAAGCACTTTGTGACTCTGTCTGTGAAAGGTGCTATATAAATAAACTTTACTTACTTACTTACTTATTCAGACACACAAGGCTTGTGTGTATTTTGACCAAAATTTTCCTTATTTGTTGTTTGCACAAAAATTGCCAAAAAAAGTATTCAGAGCTTTAGTCAATATTATTTAAACACCGTAGACACACTTAAAAAGACACAAAATATTATTTTTAGGGTTTTAGCTTTACAAGGAAACAAATTGTGTCCTTTGACAATGCCTAAATTGACAAATAGGAATTGAACAGAATTATCTCGTGTAATAGAGATTGTTCATTGTGCATATAAATATACCAAATTACGTTTCTTCAATGTGTAATCTACTGATCTTTACTGTGCAAATAATATAGTTTTATGCCTATTATTATTATTATTATTTTTGTACTACAAGATAATGGAAAAAATGTGGGGGGGCATAATTACATTTTTTGGGGCCAGTGATTTCCATTGTGGGCCAGTGTAATCTGTTGTAATTTCCTTTTTTATTGACAGTGTACTAAATAACTTACCAAGCTTGACAAGGGAGCCAATGAACTAAAACTTCTTTCCGGCCCTTAAATACAAATACAGATAATAATGTTTTTGAACAAAACTGATAAACAAACATGTTCTTGCCACATTCTTAGGAGGACACATGTAGAATTTTTAAACATGGAATGACTCTGCTTCCTCATTAAAAACACAGCTGGAATTGTAGTAGAAATATTTTTCTCTTTCCTCAGAAAACACGTCACCAAATGTCCCTAGTCATAGATAGAGTTATAGATTTTCTGTGTGTTTTCAAATGAACTAGACTGACTTTGAGCATTTCTGCAGCTGTTTGAATATTTCCCCTATGTACATTTCTTTACAGTCAGTAGATGGAGCTGTAACTCCATTTCTGATGCAGGAAACACATGACTGTCATATGTGCTTTATGACACAATTTTTTCAAGATTTAATACATAAGATGTAAAATGTATGTTTCTCAAGAGCAGGTTTAAAAGAGGCAAAAAAATACATAATATTTGCCCTTTAAAAGACAGGGGGAACAATAATCTTTGAAATACACTTTAATTTATTGAAAATTATTACTTATAGAAAGTAACAAGAACAAAATTTACCTTTCGTTGTCTTGTTTTTTCAAGAGATTTTACTGGAAATATGTTCATCGACTTGTGAAATTCACAAGCTAAAAAGAACAGAAAATGCATTATATAGACATTTGTTGTGAAAGGTGAGCAGTTATCATGAATTGTTATCAAAATTATACAGTACTGACAGCTTAATAAAAAAAAAAAAATTATGTTTTCTGTTTTTGATCAGTATTGTTAGAAAATAGCCAAAATATTTAAACATATTAGGTATATATTCCTTTCATCATTAATATGCAATTTGAAAAGCACAGAAGGACCCACTATATAAAAGAAAGTCAAACAAATCAAAGAAAAAAAAAAAAACACTATACCTTCCTGCTTGCTTTTTTGTTTGTTTCTCTTTTTTTTGGTTGCAGTTATCTTCACCGTTTGTTGTCTAGATGTCAAGAAGACACATTAATTCAAGTTAGCATGGTAAGAAAAACAATCACATATTGCAACATTAAGAGAATAATTACTACCTGGATAAATATCATTCTTTTGATATTGAATGAATGTGTTAGATATGAGTAGTAGATATGAGTAGTTTACAAAATCCTAAATGATGCATCCTAAATGACCTCCCAGATCGAGGACATGTGTTGTTATTGACCACATCCAGACTGAGTAGAGTAAGACAAAGCTTTGTCATAATTTGTGTTGTGCCAATCTCTTTTTAGATCTTTATGTTATTGTTTCTTTCTTATTTCAGTTTTCTGAAGAACAGGAAAAATGATTTACTTCCAAAATGTGTGTACTTGTTCTGAATCAAAGCAGCTGTAGCTGAACTGTGTTCTTACTACAATGTTATAGTGGGGTAACAGAGTGTATAACCTTCTTTTGCTGTTAGTTTTTTTTTCTTTAGGTTTGGCTCATTTCTTGAAACCGAGATGACATTTGATGATGTCATTTGTCATTGCTTTCATCCAACTTCCAGTGTCTTGACCATGTCTCAAGTGTCTCAGTACAGCTTTGCAAATGTTTTTGTACAAGTCTCCAACAGACAGGACAATGATCCCTCATTTAGCACATTTTTCAAATCAAAAGATGTTTCAGATCCAAACTGATGAGCATTTTTTCAGTGTAATGGTTGTTATGTCCAAAACATATCAGCAGGATTTCACTGTGTAAGTCTCACATGCAAAAGACTCTGTTCATTTGTCAAAGTTAGTCAAGAATAAAATACCATAAACACTGTAATATCTTCTCAAGATGTGACTTATTCTGATGTTACAATATGAAACTATAAACATGACAAAGAATGACACTATAGAAATGATAAATAATCAGACTATAAACATGTTAAAGAAAATACAGTGGAGACTGTACACTGGTCTCTCATTCTGTTCTGACTGTTTAGATGAGAAAGACTTTTAGTTTTGAAGCTTGTATGAACAGTTTTGGTAAATAGATGAGCTTTTGATATTGAGCTGTAATGTTCCACAGAAATGTAAAATCTTTTGTCCAAATGATTTTAAAGATGTAAAAATAACTAAGCCAAACCAATGGAGAAAAGTTTTAGTGTATTCGAGTGTATAATTCTATTGTGTTAGCTGGACTTCTGCCACAGTGAGAAAACATCTAAACATTTTGACTGTCAGAGTCACACAAGACCAAAGGGACCATGTGTTTTGGGGGCAATGACGAATCACATGACAAAGACATCTGGTTTGGACACATATCCAAAGTGTTTTGGGAGAGAAATGAGCTTCTGCAGGTGATCCATGGTGGTGTGCTGAATCATTAGCAAATTAGCCAAAAGTAACTGACAAAGATCTTTGTCATTTTGATGGAAATGACTCTTTACATGGAAAAGTAACTTACTGATGAAACATGTACAAACAGCTTTGTTTGTACATCGTTTGCCCAGATGATCTGCAGTTTTGAGAATGTCATCTCGGTTTCAAGAAATGAGCCAAACCAATAGAGAAAACCTGTAACATCTTTTCATTTATGAAATGTGACCTTACTCTGTCACTTACTCTGGAATAACTTTCTTTTCTTCTGCAACTTCCTCTGGAATAACTTCCCTTTCTTCTGCAACTTCCTCTGGAATAACTTCTCTTTCTTCTGCAACTTCATCTGGAATCCCTTGATTTTCTTCTGAAAGTTTATCTTGACTTCCTCCATTTTCTTCAGTAATTTTCTGCTGACTCCCTTCAATTTCTAAATCTAAAGTAACAACGTCCTCTGACACTTGCTCATTGTCTTTGTCGCTCTGTATATTTCTGTCTTCAACCTCTTCCCCTAAAGATGGTTGATTAAAAATATTAACATATTATTTAAAAGCAATAAAAAACAAATTTAAATTTGTTAAAAAAAAAGTGTGTGTCTAAAATCAGATCAGGAAAAAGATTAAATCAGGAAAAAGTTTAATATTTTCTGTAGTATGATTCTGAAAGTCAAACCAGTGTTTAATCTAGAGTAATGACACATCAAGTGAAATTATTCAAGCCTTTATTTTTTTCAAGTTTTGAATATTTAGATAGGTTTAGATAGATAGTTTTAGATAGCCAAAAAAAAAAAAAAAAAATAGCTGTTTCCAAAAATTGGAATATTACACACGATTATTAAAAACAAGGATATTCTATAAATAAATGTCAAGATTCTGAAAAATCTGTTCATTTCTGTGCATTAATACTTGGTTTGGTCTTCTTTTGCACGAGTTAGTGCATTTCTGGGATCAGTCTGTGGCACTGCTTGAAAAGAACAGCAGGATGCTTTAATAGTGACCTTCAGCTCATCTACACAGTTGGGTTTGGTGTCTCGTCTTCTGCTGGACAAAGCACTATAGATTCTGTATGAAGTTCAGCTCAGGTGAGTTTACAAGTAGACACTTGTTGTCACTGAACCAGCTTTTGGTTCCTTTTGCCTGTGTGGGAGGAGCAAACTCCTGCTCAAATAGAAAATCTGTCTCTTCACAAGTTGCAGAAGTGAAACACAGTAAAGTTCTCATGTCACAGAACATGCAGTGAAGTCCAAACAATGTTACTCAGTGCAAATGTTTCCTTAGCCTTTAAATGCTCAGGGATTCGTATTATCTCCTACTGTCACTGACAGAGTTTTTGTCCACTGTCAAAGTAACATCTACAGGACATTTTAGAGCACAGCAGGCTTCTATATGCTGACAGACTTTGTGAAGAGGCTGATTTCATGTTTGAGCATGACTTGACTCCGCCCACACAGCCAACAAGGACCAAAAGCTGGTTCCTGCTGGAACCATAGTGTGACGTGTCTAATTGGCCTGTATGCTGAACTCCACAGAGAATCTATTAACATTTTATCTAGAAAAAAATGAGAAACACAAAACTCAACTCTGCAGATGAGCTGAAGCTCACTATCAAAGCATCATGGTCTGTTCTTGCACTTGAGTGCTACCACAGACTGATCCTGGTCTTTTTAAATTTTTGCTATGCAAAGCCATAATAATAAAATATTTGAAAAAAATAAAGGCTTGAATAATTTCACTCGATGTGTCTTTACTCTAGATTAAACACTAGTTTGACTTTCAGAATCATACTACAGAAAATATTAAACTTTTTCCTGATTTAATCTTTTTCTAAAAAAACAAAAACAAAACAACAAAAAAAAACCCTAAAACAAACAAACAAACAACAACAAAAAAACATTGTGTAGTGAAACATACATTTAGCTTAAAAATTAATGACATGAACTGGCACTGGACTGGCACAGCAGGCTACCCATACAAAATGTCCATTAAATAAATGCATTAACACAGTCAAAAACACACACATTCAACTCACCTCTCTGCTCTACCTCACCACTTTCCAGCTGCCAAGCTTGTGGATAGAAAAACAAACAGATTACAGTCAAAAATGTTTGCATGACACTTGTATGTTACACTTACCTTTTAGTAATCCCTCATATAGGGTTGTTATCCTCTCCAGAACAGCGTGGCCTTGTGGTGGGAGGTCATAAGGGAAGGTGACCTTTGTGACCCATTTTGTAGATTTCCGCTTCGCACAAATAAAAAGCGGGACATAGCCTAGGGCTTTTATTTTCTCCATCTAAAAAAAAAAAAATAAATAATCCAGGTTACATTTTCTGTGTATAGTTATACTTCTACTGCAATGATGGATTTCTAAATGTTATTAATTATCAACCCCCTAAAGTGCTTAATTAAAATTACTTGCAATGTTATTGACCTTATTCCTTCTCCCTTCTGTTCCGCCTTGGAGTTTGCACACTTCCTGTTTGGGCAAATCACATTGGCACTGCTAAAATTTTTTAGATGGGTCCATTTGAACCAAACATGTTGTGATTATGTGACTAACAAATAAACAACGCAGCTTTTGTCTGAACAGCCTGAAAAACACCTTTGACCTTCTACGGGCAAGTTATGTTAGCCACAATCAAAACATTACATCACGTAATGATCACATACAGTACATATACATGCTACCGTTTGTTTTAAAGCTAAGGTCCTGTATAATCCAGTCGCTAAATTAGTTATACTAATTGTATGAAGTTGAAATTGCCATACAAGAAAAGCTTGAAAAGTGCCTTGCTGAGAAAATTTCAAATTCTTTTTAACAGTAAAACTACATTTGCAACTGGATTCTACAGGACCTTCCCTTCCAAACAAGCTACAGCATGTACGGTATACTGTATGTGATCATTACAACATGTGATGTTTTGATTGTGGCTAACATAACTTACCTTTCACAGTTAAAGGCTGTTTTCAAGCTGTTCAGATAAATGCTGCATTGTTCATTTGTTGATCACACGATCACAGCATGTTTGGTACAAACATATAATCTAAGACTATACTTTGGCAGTGAAACCTCTCTGCAATTTTTCCTCTAAATCCAATCTGATTTGCCCAAAGAGGATGTGCACCACCAACTCCAGGGCGCGACAGAAGGGGGGAGGAAACAGGTCTATATGATTACCTTCAAGAGATTCTACAAGCATAACGCTCAATCACATGATACATTCCTGTTAGCACAACAGCTGATAGTATCTGCTAGGTTTCAATTCTCAACTCAATAGACACAATAGAAGGTTAATTTAAATAAAAAACAAGTAGGTTGAACATATAGAATGCCCTCTCTGAATTTAAAACAAATGATTCTTTCTGTTAAAAGTATGATAGTGTTTTTTACAAGTCAGCCAAAAAAAAACACTTGCCAAAAAGGCGTGGCTGTCAAAAACCTTAGACTGGTTCCTGGAGCCCGAGGTTTTCTTTGCCCATTCTGTGGCATCATTTTTAAACTGGCTCACTCGGGCACTTTGTCGAGCCCGTAATGCAAGCAGCTTTCCACACTAAAACATAAGGCAAACACATAATTAACAGACAGCATGTAATACTAGAACAGAATAAATGTTAACAGAAATCCATTCCACCACCTAGAAGTTTTCAAAAACAATGTCTTCAATCATTACCCATTTTAAAAAGCTGACAGTTTTACCTTTCATTTTCTAATTAATCTAATTTGAATGACAGAGCAATTGTGTTTTGTGTGCATATACCACGGTTTCAACATCTTCATCCTTAGAATTATACAAAAAAAAGTTATAGACTGAATAATACATTTGAAAAATGACAAAATACTTTTAGATCAAGCTATTCAAAGTAGATGTGTGAATCATTGCCTTCTCGGGGTTTGTAAAGTGACACTAAACACTAAAAAAAATTGTTGCTATTAAACTATATAGTGTTTAAATGGCAGAATAGGCACAAATTGATTGTAGATGGTCAAGATGGACTTAAGCCGACAGAGGCTGATTTATGCTTCTCAATCAGATCTACCCTACACTATGTTTCGCAGATGTGACCTGTAGACTTGGCAGCCAATCAGAAAGCTTCAAGCTTCTGCTCTGAAACCGCCACATTGCTAATGTGCTCCTACGTACTAAAGTCCCTTAGCTCTGAGCATAAGTGTGTGACAGTGCTGGAAGACTACGTTGAAAAGTAAGCTTCTATCTGTATTAGAAGTCCTTATACAGACAAATTCACCTTATTTATTGAATGATCCTAGATAACAGCAGACATTTTTATAATAACTATAACAGTCTAATACATAGTACTTTAATAGTACTTAAAAAAACACTTACTGCGGTGCATGTGCGGTTAGCACAGTTAATTTTCTCTTTGCAGTGCCCGCACGTCCTCAAAGTAGAGCCTCCCATGATTTCTGCAAAGAAAAACACATGCATGTTTATTATAAATCCAAGCTTAAAAAAGGCTGTGATCCCATTCAACATCTTATGGCAATTTCATGAACAGAAGTAGAGCAATAGTATTGCTCATATTTCAAAACTGATGATTAAAGACAAAAGCAAAGTCAATGCTTTAATGTTCAATAAGATAATTTCTATGACTCAAGACAAAAGATCATGCCCTATTAGTTTTAACAGAAATGTGCATTTCCTCTTTTTCCTTTTGTGAATTGGATAACACTGCATACAGTTACATAATATAACAAAAAAGGGCAAATTTCCAAATGTTTTTTGTTACTTGTTCATTCTTTGCATTGCCATTGCAAATTAGCAGTGCCTACATTGTCTTGCCTCTCTTCATTCGTTACTGTATCACATTATGCAGAACAAAAAAACATGCTAGCGTTGCTAAACATAGTCCGAGGTCAACAAACGTAGATACGATGACATAGGATAACGGTAGTTAAATTATATTCATATTCAAACTCAGATGAACTGATAAATGTCTGTCTATTCTCGTTGCTTTTCACTGTACACAATGTAAATTTAACAAAAAAAATACCTACTTTCGCTCGTGCTGTGAGCTGACAACTTCCACGTTTTGACCTCTGACCCACGTGTTGCGTCACCAAATCACGTGACAATGGGTCTCTTTCTCTCTCTCTCTCTCTCTCTCTCTCTCTCTCTCTCTCTCTCTCTCTCTCTATTTGTCTCACGAACAATATTGTACTTCAAAGAGTAATTATTTCCTCTTATAAAAAATAAATAAATAAAATTAAACCTGTCGTTTATTTCCGTCAATCACGAAAACGTTGCCGAAATGCTGACGAAAACGCGGTGACGTAGAAGGCGGTGCCGTAAAATCAGTTCGTTTTTTTCCGTCAATCACGAGTGTTTCCGAAAAGCACGAACAAAGTAGCCATTGATTTACATTGAGAACACTATGCGTAAAAACGGCACGATAAAAGAAGGAGTTCATTTTGAATGAGACCTATTTGCGTTGAAATCACACGAAAAAAAGCCGTTTATTCGTGTGATTTATACGCTTTTTGAAAGGGGTCCTGTCGTGCAGTATAGACGCAATTAGGTGAGACTGGGTTGATCATTTATACTCAGCGAATATGTGTTCAAGACAAATGTAAGTAAATTTTGACCTCATTGGCAAGTAATATGTCTTGAAATTAGAATATTATTTCCAAAAACACACACTTTCAACATTCAATCTTGAGGAAAATCCACTAGTCGTACTTTTTTCTATTCTTGGATTCCCACTGTACAAAAGCGCGACGAGATTTTATCAACAAAAACTTCACTGCTTAAAAGTGAAGAACAGACAAAACAAGCCGCTAATAATGTGGGAAGAAAGCAACGGGGAGGGTTGCCAGGTTTCCAGAGACAAAAATCCAACCAAGCCTTTTGAAAACCAGCCCAAAACAAATGATCCAAGCCCCACGAAAACAAACGACGCAAAAGAACAGTTTGTAATTACACACAAACTAATCTGCACTTTTAGATTTCCGCGTGATTGACTTTTTACTCTGATTACACCTAACGAGTCTGAACAAGTTGGAAAGTAGATATTTGAGGTTTAATAATCATGTTGTGACATTATTTCTGCTTCAAAAACACAGCTGGAATTGTAGCTGTGTTTGTGTTTGTTTTATTAGTCTTGCTTAGAAAGTCACAGCTCCCTCAAGACTCAAAATATACCCCGTTTTAAATGTCCCAGATGTGTGATGTATGCTGTAAAAGTCACAGGGCAAGTTTGAAAGTTTGAAACTCGTGTATTTGTCTGGTCTGTTATCCTTCCTCTCTCACTCTCCTCTTTCTCTTTAGTCTCTCTCTCTCTCTCTCTCTCTCTTTAGTCTCTCTTCTTTCTTTTTATTCTCTTTCTCCTTCTCTGCCTC
This sequence comes from Mugilogobius chulae, assembly GCA_038363315.1. Lineage (NCBI taxonomy): Eukaryota > Metazoa > Chordata > Actinopteri > Gobiiformes > Gobiidae > Mugilogobius > Mugilogobius chulae. The sequence goes on from JBBPFD010000675.1 coordinate 178,182, forward strand.
TATCTCTTTACTCTCTCTTTTTACTCTCTCTGTCTGTCTCTTGACTCTCTCCCTCTCTTTGCTCTCTGTCCCTTTCTCTCCTTTCTGTTTCTTTACTCTCTCTCTCTCTCTTTTTTTCTGTCTCTCTCTCTTTACTCTCTTTCTCTCTCTCCTCTCTCTTTACTTTCTATTCTCTCTCTTTGCTCTCTGTCTCTTTCCTTTCTGTCTCTTTACTCTCTCTCCTCTATCTTTACACCCTCTCTTTTCTCTCTCTCCTCTCTCTCTTTACTCTCTCTTTTCTCTCTCTTTACTTTCTCTCCTCTTTCTCTCTTTACTCTCTCTCCTTCTATGTCTCTATCTTTCTTTACTCTCTCTCCCCTCTCTCTTTTTGCTTTCTACTCTCTCTCTCTTTTACTCTTTTCCCTCTCTCTTTACTCTCTCTCTCTCCTCTCTCTTGTTACTCTCTCTCCTTTCTTTACTGTCTCTTTCTCTTTACTCTCTCTTTACTCTCTCTCCCCTCTCTATTTACCCCGTGTCTTGTTCTCTCTCTCTCTCCCTTTCGCTTTGCTCTTTCTCTATCTCTCCTCTCAGTCTCTTTATTCTCTCTTATCTCTCTCTCTCTTTACTCTTCCTATCCTCCCTCTGTCTCCTTACTCTCTCTCTCTCTCTCTCTGTCTCTCTCTCTCTCTCTCTTTCTTTACTCCCTCTTTCTCTGTCTCTCCTCTCTCTCTCTTTACTTTCTCTCCTCTCTCTTTCACTTTACTCTCTTTCTCCTTCTCTCTCTTTCTTTACTCTCTCTCTCCCCTCTCTCTTTGCTTTCTCTCTCTTTTTACTCTCTCCTCACTTTTTTTACTCTCTCTTCTCTCTCTCTTGGTCTGTCTCTTTACTCCCTCTCCTTTCTTTATTGTCTCTTTCTCTTTTATCTCTCTCTCTCTCTGATTACCCCTCTGTCTTTTTCTTTCTCTCTCTTTACTCTCTCTCCTCTCTGCCTCTCTCTTTACTCTCTCCTTTCTTTACTGTCTCTTTCTCTTTTCTCTCTCTTTTCTCTCTCTCTCTCTCTGATTACCCCTCTGTCTTTTTCTCTCTCTCTCTTTACTCTCTCTCCTTTCTCTTTTTTCTTTACTCTCTCTTCTCTCTCTCTCTCTCTCTCTCTCTCTCTCTCTCTTAACTCTTTCCTTTCTTTACCGTCTCTCTCTTTACTTTTTCTCTCCTCTCCCTCGCTCTCCTCTCTCTCTTTACTATCTCCTCTCTCTCTACTTTTTTCCTCTCTCTCTTTGCTCTCTCTTCTCACTCTTTCTTTACTCTCCACTCTCTCTCTCTTTACTTTCTCTTCTCTCTTATTCACTTTACTTTCTCTTTCTCCTTCTCTCTCTTTCTTTACCCTCCTCTCTCTCTCCTCTCTTTAAGATAAAAATATATATATATTTTTTACCCATATGCCCAGTGTTCTGCCATAAGTACAACTCCACAACACTTAAATGTCACATGATCTTTCTCACACTTTTGATTGGTTCTGGTGCAGGAGATTCCAAAGTGTTTGAAAGACAAAAACAACACAATAATGCATTTATCAAAAAAGTGACTTCGACTTAGACAAACCACATCGTGACATCACAATGACAATAAACCAGACTGGATTTGGACTGGATTAAACGCTCCACACACTGACTGTCCTGGGATGTTTCAGGACTTTTCCTCGGAGCAGCTGCATTCCTCCGCTCAGAAACCCAAGCCTTTTTGTCTAAACTCATGGAGATTTTCTGACCGCACATCTGGTGACTCAACATGTCGACTCCTGCTCTCACTCAGCTCGAGCTCTGAGGCCAATCTTTAGTCCACACAATATGAATTAATCAGAAATGAATGTCTATAATACGCCATGACAGTAAGGTTATGTGAACTTCAGAGGTATTGCTTCCCCCGTTTGCAGTTGCTGAATTAGGCAGCTAAGAAGTGATATTTGTGGGTTTGCAAATCTACAAAAAAGGGTTCTTCGTTCATGAGTACCAAATATTGAATGCTCGTAACCAATCAGAAGGCTTTTCTACAGGAGGAGGCGGGATTTACAGTGTCAGGTGTGCTCACAGCAGAACTACAAATATGGCGACGCGGTGACTGTAGACTATTCAATCAGTTTGAACAGAAATGCTGACAAGAAGAAGCGCTTTGTGCATTTCTCCCATCTGGACTCAGGGGTGTAGCACCAAATTCTGGGCCCCAGGTACAAACTTTGTTGATGGGCCCCTAACACTGTTTCTCGCGTTTTAATTACTTACAGTAGTCCGCTCTTACATTTTTCTATTCATTTGTGTTTTATTTCCTTTTAGAATATGCATATATAATTCTTTAGTTTCTATATTACAGACATTATTTGGCAAATATTGGGTTTTTTGCAAACTTCAAAATATCATATTATGATACTAACTTTGAAGATTTTTACTGCAATAACCGAATGTTGAACTTTTGGGCTTGAACCATTGCATTGACTTGCATAAAGGCGAGAATAAAATGGACCGTGTATGTATATAAATTTGTCTAAATTATTATTACGAAAATATAATATTGCTGGATTGAGAAATTGTAATATATTGACTCTATTTGACCTGGTGAATTTGAAATATTTGTTAAAGTGATAATTTTGTGTCAACCCTGGCTATTTGTTCACTGAAATCTTCAAACTCTTGTTATAAAATACTACCTGAAGATTATATTATAATTTGATCAATTAATATATTTCTTTGTTCAGCAGTTTATCTTTGGCCAAATTCCATTTGCTACGTTTTTAAGGAGTGATGGAGCTCTCCGATATCACAAATATTACATTTAGAGGAATAATCTAGCTCACAAGCAAAAATGAACTGCTTTTGGGGGCCCTTTCCTGCCCTGGGCCCCGGGGAAACTAGCACCATTTATCCCCCCAGTCCGACACCCCTGTTTGGACTTATTTATGATTATGTTATGTGATTGGCTAAAACACTGCTAAGGTGGAGGGCACGCTTTGTCCAATGAGATTGAAGTATTTCGCTGGAAGTTCTTCCCTTTCCCAACTGCTTTTGACAAGAGCCCGTCCAGATTGGTCCAGATCTATTAGGTGGAGATGCACAGATCCATCTGGTGTGAGCCAGGTTTAGCTGAGACTGAGTTAGGTCTGGCCAATATTGTAATAAAAATGGAATCGTGAGCTCATCTGTGACAAGAGATGGTGAAATCGTCATATTGTGATTTCCTTGTCTGTTCAAATACAGACACTTTTTTCCAACTTCTTCCTCTTAGTCTCAGAGTTGTCAAATACAAGTCTTTATAGCAAATTTGGGCTTCTTTTTTTGAAGATCCTTTTGAACTGCACTTTTAAGTCATAAAAGGAATGAATATTATCAATTTTTCAGGTTTGATTTATGAAATATATAGCTTTATATATATGGATTTTTAGCATGTTATCATGTCTAAAAGTCGTTTTTAAAGGTGGGGTAGCTAATTTTTAGACTGCAAACACAATTTAGGTTTTAAATCTGACAACTTCCTCTCAAAAATCTTTCGACAGATGGTTAATATCGACATGTATTCATTTTGGATGCAGTTATAGCTTATATATGTCTTTTAACAAACAATAAAGTAAAACTGGAGTGACCACCCCAAGCACAGCCAAGCACAGCCAATCACAGCGCGGCATTTGGCTCCTGATGAGAACTAAAATTCTTTATTATTCAGTCCAGACAGCACACAGTGGTCTAATTTTTTCACAAAGTACTGCATTTATTAAATACTTTTTAGTGGAAAGCGTGAAGTTTACTAATTTACAACTGAAAAAGTTAGCTACCCCACCTTTAATATAAGAAAAACACATGATATGGCAAAATTCCTAACAGTGGTTTTGCAGCAACACACAATGTTCTAATTAATTCATTGTTTTATTAACATTAAAGGGCCGAGTTTGCTTGTTTCTCTCTGAAAATCTGGCAACACTGGTCGGACTTTGACAGCTGGATTTAGCTGTTGATGGTGAATTGTAAATTACCTCAAAGACAATAGGAAAATAACTACAAGAATCGTGATGAAATCAAAATTGTGATCTGGCTCCAAGAAAATCATGATTCAAATTCAATCATGATTCAAATTCAATAATAAAAAAAACAGTCTAGTCAACGCAATCTGTTTACATGGCGTGATATCAGTACAAGTATTTCTGCAGGGTCTTAAAAAGTTTGAATTTAGGGCCTTTGGAAGTCTTAAATCTGTCGTTGTATCTCCTGTGCAGGGTTTTCTCTTTGCTATAGGTTTTCCCGTCGACCATTCACAATAGGCTTTGCGCACAGAACGTCACTTGTCTTGTTTATATTCAAAATGGTTTACTTCTGTACTTTGTATTTCCTCTTCAGTTAATTTCTATGGGAATGTCTTTAAAACCATTTCACCCAAGGACCAAAGTGTGTTTTTAAAGACATGTTTGTGCCTAAATGCTAACGCTAACAGGAAATACTTATAGGTACAGAAGTTAGCTCTTTTGAATATAAACAAGCCAACTGACGTTCCATGCACAGAGCCAATTGACCTTTCGCCGAGCCCCGCCCCAAAACGGCTATTGTCCAATCAAACATCGTAGCAACCGTTGCTATGTAAATAAGGCCCGTCAAATCTTGAGCTCCAAGCAAAATGGTGAAGCTATACGCCTACAGTTTATGTAAATCGGACCACAGATACCCTGAAATGTTGACCGGAGGAGTTGTGTTCTTTCCATTTCTAAAGCCGAAAACAACTTGAGCAGTGCCAACAATGGATTAAATACTGCGGGCGGCTCGGGGCGGCTCCTCTACCAGCTAAAGATATCGAACAAATGTCTGCTCAAAGGTAAAACTAATGTTTAACTATAGCTATGGACTTGCTGTGTTGTTAGAACTAGAGGCAAAAACACAAACTAGACCCAAGTTCTACCACGACGAGGATATAACTGCAGAAGTTACGCTCTGAGCTGCTAAGTTTAGCGAGCCTCTTAGCTTTAGCCAACACGGGTAGGTTTAGCTTGCTAACATACCTCGTAAATGAACAATATACTTGCAATAAACATTAATAGACCTTAACATGTGAAAGCGAACTTATCCAGCAGTGCCAGAGCAGGACAAGGCTGTGCTTGTTGCATTTGAGGTCACGTTAAAGATCATGGGTTTCTCTGATTTAGCTTGAGACCAGTAGCATTAGCCTCCATAGGAGTTATGTCCCCTCCGTTGCGTATTTTAATGTTTTGAATAAATCCCTCCGCTGCATAGTGAACCCCTTTTGCCTTGATCTAGAGGATATCACGGAAAAATTGCTTTAAAAAAGTCACTAACGTGAACAGGTGTACTTCTTTTTGTCATTGAAGTCTATGGCACGCTATCATATTTGATGGGCGTAGCAACAGTAACTAAGGGGGCGGGGCTCGGCGAAAGGTCAATTAGGCGGGCAAGCATTCTCATTAGCTAAGACCATTTACCCCTGGACATAATGTTGCCTTTGTGAAATAATTAGATTCTTGTTATTTTGACACAGTTGTTGCATATTTGAGCTATTTTCTGATGCTGTATTAGATTATTTATAATTTAACATCATAGACACTCTTAAATTTGACCTCTCTCATGTAGAAACCAGTGGGCGTGATCCGGCAGTTTAAAATGACTACGGGGGAAAGTCAGCCATCTTTGCATTCTACGCTGTGGCCGCTAGGGGCTGGCTGCAGAAAGTGGAAATTAACATTGTAGTCAATGACGACTTCAGACGTGTCAAAAACCACTTTACAGCCTGGTTCAAAAGACGGCTTTGGCCTTCAATGAAAGGTTTATATCATGTGACAACACTGAGGGGGGTGAATTTTTCTGAAATTGATTTGTTTGGCTACTGTAGATTTGTAAAGTTTCTGCATATATAATGAAAGGAGCGGGCGCCATCTTGAGCATGCTCCGTATCGTGGCTACATGCTAGATGTGGCTAACACTGGCCTGAGCCGTCAGGCTAATCAGCTCGCCTTGAGTATTTTAGCAGAACTCGGGTCAAGTTTAACACACAACCTTACTTAAAATGCCGCGATAATGGCTGTACTCTGATAATGATACTTTGGTGAGTTACTATTATATATTTAGAATGTCTAGTTACATAGTTATAAAGAATAATTATTAATTTGAAATCAGAGAAATTTGATTGTATTTTTCATAGAATTAATATGTATCTGCATGTCTTGTATAACTATCAAGCTACATTTTATTTTATTTTTGTATTATTCTTTTATTTATAGATGCTTGAACAAATAAAATCTAAACTTGCTTGGCCATATTGACTCCATTTGAACAAACCAGGAAACCTGTCTGCAGTTGCAGCATTCAGCATAAAAATGAACATTTGACAAACTCCAGATAAACGTGTCTCACTTAGAACATGATAGTAATGACTTGTGTACAAGGGCAATTTTACATAAACAAACTGAAACATGACATCTTTAGATTTACAAAACTAAAGCAATTGCAAAAATACAAACTATTTTTTGATAATTTCTTATATGAACCTATATACTGTAAGTATATGAACCCTCTAAAAGGTCAACAATCATGTGCAAAGTGTCCAGTCTTTACTTTCATTCATCTGTAGGAGGTTCATTTGACCTTTCTCTCATGTTCTGTTGAGTTTCATCTCTAATGGAACAACATTTTGTGCAATGTGATTAACTTATTTCAAACCACAACTCATCTTAATAATTTCTATTGTTATGTTGAAATTCAGAGAGTGGACAATATGGTGAGAAAAACAACAACTTTATTGTGGCTGGTGCTCTTTATTTTCAGAGCAGAAGTGTTCTGCTGATTCCCTGCAGATCCAGGTGGTTGTAGACATCGAGCTCTGGTCGACTCCACAGACACATCAAAACCTGTAATACAGAAGGCAATGTTCAGATATGAATTAGAATCTTGTGTTAAGTAAAGACATGCACATAGACTGATGAGAAAAGAATACAGATACAATTATTCCAGTCATTAGCAGGTAAACATAACTTGTTCACCTTTATACATCTTCATAAAGAATAGAAAAAACTAAACCACAGACGAGCCAGCACAAAAGTACTGAGATTAATAGTATTACAAACTACAATTATAGAATACTTACAAAGCAAGCTTTTAACTCCTGATGCAGTTTCTTTATGTCATAATGCATCAAAAAGTTCTTTATTTGGCTTTTAGTGACACGTTCGCCTCCACATTTCAGCTGCGTCTCCATCCGTCCTCTGTCCTCATCTTTGTGAACGGCTGTGGAGCAAAAAAAGTGAACAAAATATTAGTGTCACAAAAATATTTTTGAACCTATGAATAATGAAAAAGAAACCTTACTTACAAACCAAAATAAATATAAGAGGCATAACATTTAAATTAAAAACATAAAATATGTAAACGTTTGTCCCAGTCAATATTAGGAGCTTCACAACATTGAGAACATTTTATAAGTCAGTCAGACTGTGGCTCCAGGTGCTTCTGTGTCTGTGTTGAATTTGCTCTTTGTGCTTTGATCTGCTTGTGCTAACCGATTTTGCTGACGCTTTCATTGCTTTCTAATCCTTTTCATAATTGTAGCTTTTAACAATTTTTGTCGTCTCGCATCATGCTGTTGAGTCTTTATGGTTAAAGCTGGTATGTTTACATGTCCCATTTCAAATAAATAAATAAAGTTTGAGGTGTGTTAAGTAGTAAATCACTTTAACATTACATACAAGTCTCAGGCTCAGTGTAGTTTGTTCTGCACTTATCTGAGTGTTGGATCAAAAGGAGGATCATCCAGCACAGCTCCTTCTCTGGGCAGCACGTCCACACGGCTCTCACCAGTGATCCACACCTTCTACCAAAAATTTAAAAAAAATTCAGTTTCAGTTATTATTATTGCTGTAATGTTTTACAAAAATTGTATAAGCGAGTAAGAGTAATTGTGATTATTAATCGAGACTCATAAGTGAGTTTATAAGCAATGTTCTTTTCAAGTAATAAAAGTAGGTCCCAGACTGTTTCTTTACTATTGTAGAAACATTTACAACTGTCCATTTTTCAGATCTCACCCATTTCATTTGGTCTTTTCACTCTCTACATTTAATGCTCTGCTCTCTTTCTAAGCAAATAATCCTTTGAAAAATTGTGATTATCATTTTTAACTAATAGAATTCTTATTAATAATCGTGATTACTATTTTCATCATAATCGAACGGTACTATTTGTATTCTAACTTACACTGGCCTGATCCGGTTTGTCACCTGCCTCAGCAGCGTCTGTCCCAGGTAACTCCTGGTCACCTGTAAAAACAAAGCAGAGTGGAACATTATATATTCAATCAGATCATTTTAAATATGTGAGGGGTTTGTCAGATGAATGTAACTGTATAAAAAGATTCAACTCTGAAGTGTCAGTGTCAGCATGCTAAATTGTAAATGTACTTACTTTTCAGTTGGTCTGTTGTGTCCATCTTCATTGTTTCTGCAGAGAACAGAATATATTTGATTTATCAATAAGTCCCATGACTAGAATGCTGTTTTTGTCCTTGGTGGAATGTATTTTGAAGCACAGTGTATAGTTTAGAATTTTAAAATAAATTAACTTATTTCTTTACTTGGATGTGACATATACTTTAATATCAATTGTCAATATAGACTAGGATAACAGATTAGCTCTAAACACAGGACATAAACTCGACTGGCACTGACTAATGGATTCAAAAGCAATTCAATTCAAGTCTTCACATACTGCATGCTGGCAAATGCTTTTTGTTGGTTTTTATCATTTCCATGACACTTGTCACAGTAATCTAACTAATTATTAAATTAATTTACACAGATTTATATCAGTGAACATAAATTAACTACTGTATCTACATAATTTTGTCATTTTTATTTTAAGGTTAATTAAATACAACAACAACAACGAGGAGGACATGTAGCTTATGTATATTTATATGTTAGTTGAAAAGCACGTTTTTCCCAGTGATTTTCCGTCCTGCAAAAATAGGTTAGCTTCGCTGCAAGTTAGCTTAGGTTTAGACGAAAAATAACTCCACAAAGATATCCATACACATTAACAACAAAGTAATTCAAGCAATCAACTAGTTAGTTTAACATGAGAGTTTAAGACTTCTTACTTCTAACATCAGCGTTGACGATCAAGCGGCTGTCCTCGCGGAGTTCCACTGTAGTCTGCATGGAGACTGGAGAGCTAGCCGAGCGCCGCTTAGCTTAGTTAGCATGAAAACATACCAGACTTGTGCCAGCCACTGAGCATGCGCGAGAAATGAGCGCTTCTGGCTTTAGGGGCGCGGCGTCGGGACACGTGACTGCCAGCCCTCTCCTTTTAAGGAATATGTCGTCAGCACGTCGTCGACGTTGACTACCGGCGCCATCTTGAATTTCCCTTAAGTGAAGGCAATTTTGAATGAATGGTGAAAAGCGGCCGTTGTCTGTCCATCATTTATATAGGTCAGTGGTAGAAACCCATGTCGGCAGCTGCACAAAACCTCTATGACTGTCTTAGTCCATGTATCAGCTGTTTTTAGTGTTGAGGAAGCTTATTAAGACAGGATTTATTCATTTTCCATTTAGTTTTAACCTTGTCATTCCTGTCCACAGCTCTCCGGACCCGAGCTGAGGAGGACAGTCTCACAGAAGTACGATCAGCTCCAGCTCTGAGCAGAATCGTGTTACTGTGTGAGTGCTTCCAGATGCTTCTGTGGGCAGCGAGGGGCCGGGGGACACATTCTGCTGCCAGGCTCCGGGGCTGCACCACAACCACAGGGTAAGAGGTTCCAACACTGCAACTCGACTTACACCAGCTTTTAACCAGTAGTTTACTCACTGTTGTGTTTGGACTGAGTCGGATATTGTCCTGCAGCTCAGAAAAGGCTTGTTTTCACCTACCACCTGTCCCCACGCACCTTACAGAACAGGAAAGTTAAGGGGTCTTTTTCTATTACTAAGCCATTTTAGATCCATTTTTGGATTTGCAATAAACAAAATGACCAACTTACTATGCTTCATGTTATATTCCAACACTTTACCTGGGTAATTATGCTTCAAATCTTCATTAGCAGGTATATTTTAGCACTTTTGTTCTATGTATGAATCATAGTTGCTTTACATGTACTGCACGTACTTGTGTGCAAAGTCAATGGATGCATCGTTTTAACATTTTTGCAGTTTGTTGATTATAAGCGGCATATTATGTGAAGAATGGTTATTTATGTAAAACATTTAAGTCAGAAACTGAGTTAGAGCTCCATCTACTGGCTGCAAAGGACGTGACTAGAGCTGGGCATCAAAAAATGATTTCTATTTGGAACCATTGAAAATGTTTGAGAAATACTGGAACCGAAAACATGACGCACTTTCGGTGTCAATTTACGTTTCCTTGGTGTTAAAAGTCTGTGTTATCAAGCAAACAACAGAAACACTACACATGCCACTCTCTATAGTGACATGAACTACGCTCCACAAAAGGCAAAACCACCGCGTAATTATGAAAGTGTTTTCTTTTATATCAGACAAGAGATGGTTTATGACCTGACTAGTTTTGACAGTCACTTCCGTTTTCGTCAGAGGCGTCGCACATCGCCTAGGTGACATATCATATTAGCTGCTGTTCCCAGGCGTGGCAGCCCAGCAGACCCATAAGGTCTACCGGGCTGACTGGGCTGACTGTCGAAACTAGTCAGGTAATAAACCATCTCTTACCTATACTTTCATAAATACTTTAAGAAGACATGATGAACATCCCTAACCCACCGCGCATATGTGCCAAATGCGCTCTCTACAATATCACAGCAATTCAAGTGTCACTTCTATCAAACAAACTGTGCACAAACTTATGGCTGCGTCCTGCACAAGCTGCAAGTCTCCCAAACAAAGAGCTGTGAAGAAATTAAGAAACAATGGCTTCCGAGTTACCAATAATATCCAATAAAAACACAGTCTCTGGTGCGAACCTTTCTGTCTAAAGTCTGCATGTCCAGCTTTTTAAATCCACGTGGTCCAGTCACAGTCTTAAGGGCCCAGACACACAGCAAGCGACAAAAATGACGCGCGTGAACAAGCGAAATGACAGCCGTGCGTCCACGCGTGAGTGGCCACACCGCCAAATGCAGCAGATGCCCCGTGCGCGCCTGTGGTGCGTCAGCACAAGCCACTGACCCTGTGTTTCTCAATGGGAAAGCTGTTCAAGTTTGTCTGTCTGTGTTTCTGCTCATGTATCTCGTCTATAGTGAAAATAACCACATGAATAGGCTTCTATTTCCCCTCTGGACCAGCTGACCACGGCAAACGCGAGGTTTTCAATAGTAAATATGAAAACTCAAGCAGACAGTCCTATTGAAGCAGGTCTCCGTCACACAGTCCAGACCTGTCCCAGGACGTGTGGTGCTGATGGCAACTGCACACATACAACTGTAGAAGCCTGATTTGTCTGTATTCTCTGTATTCTACGCTTCTACGCACCTACGCCATGCGTCAAGCGACAAAAAAAATAGGTTGGATTCTTTCACTCCCGATTCTCGCGCGCGCAACGCTCGCACGACGTCACGCTCGCTACGCGCGACAAGTGCTGGTGGTGTGGCCGGTTTCATTGACTTTGCATGTTTTCTAAACGATACGTGTGCATCGTTGGGCTATTTTTACGCGCGTAGGGCTGGCGTAGCGCGAAAATCGCTTGCAGTGTGTCCCAGGGGTAAGTTTACGCATATGAATGTCGTCAAGCACAAAATATAATCCAAACTTTGCTGCAGCATCCTCCAGCCTTTTTAATTTCTCCTCTTTCTCCAAGTAAAAAGAAGAGTACAAGTTTCATTGTGTCAAAAGCAAATATTGTTGGAGTGCCGTGTGTGGTGACAAAGTAAAAGTGAAACTGTGTGTTTTAAAATATAGTACTTTATACATATTTTAGATTATTTTTGCACACTGGGACTTACAAATGATCAAAAACAGAAGAAAGCCAGGCCATTTTTGCGGACTGACAGACGCCATTTTGACCAAAAAAAAAAAGTGGATTTGTGCAGCTAAAAGTGAGTCAAGCTTGTTCATTAAGCTTGTTCATTAAATCACAAAAGCAGCTCTCTGATTGGCTGTAACATAAACAGACAACTTTAAATGACTTGGTTTTATTAGTGAAAATGACTATGCAACAACAAGATTGCCCAAACACATCTAAAACCAATGAAAATACAAATTATTGATAAAGAAACACGGTTCTAATGATGTTTAAAAGTTGATTTTGGTTTGTGGGACCTTTAATTAACAGCTCTGTTCAGGACACACAGCCTTTTGCGAAAATATGTGGAAAATAGGTTTAGTCTAGACTGAAATTGCACTTTTACGCTTATGAAAGCTCATTAGGAACACTAAAGTCTGCCAAGTCAACTCAGGCACACAGCAAACTGAAATCAGGTTTGCTACAAAAACTTTAAATAACAATAATACAGTGATTATGAATAAATACATTACATAGCTGCAACAAACATAAGCCTCCTTTAGACCAGAACACAACTTTATAAATAGTTACAGAAGCTACGTTGAGTTTGTGATTAATCTTTTGACCACAAAGACTGAACCCAATCTTAAAACTCAGTCCTCAGAACTCAACTCCAAAGACTGGTCTAAGTACAGTATGTCAAGATTATTAGATTCATCGATAATCGTGAATATATTAAGTCACAATATAAACGTATAAGAACTGCACCGTGTCATGAAAAGTAAGCTGCACAATTCTGTAGAAATAAAAAGTTAAAACTAGACTTTGGGACATTCTGAACATAAATACAATTTATGCTATAATGTAAAGATGTACAGTTAATGAAAACTAATAATTGGTCTACTTGTGAATTTTGTGATCATACAAGCCTGTTTAAAGCAGAACTAGGCAGCTTCAGCGGTAGTGCCCCCTACAGCTCTCTTGTGTAGTTTAACTAGCCAATTGAATTGAAATTTAAAAGTACAATGTGGAATTTTCTGGAGGTGAAAAGTCAACTACAAAAATCAGTAGAATTTAAAACCTGAACGGGTCTAAATACATTTTATATAGTGTGGAAAAATACAGCTACAGCGACTTTCCATAGAAATAGAAACAAACATGAGCAGGTCTCCTCCAGGACAAATAACATTATTTATTTACCTGAAAAAAAAAAAAAAACTTCTTGAATTTACTAAATTTTTCCATGATGCAATATAGCAAACAATAAATGTAATATAATTCAGTCAATTTTTTTATGTAAAGTTGATTTAAATAAAATGTTAAAAAATATTTATTATATTTTATAATGATTAGTAATCATTGTTCAGCGGTCTCCCATCCAAGTACTGCCCAGGCTAAACATGCTTAGCGTCTGAGACCTGACAGGATCAGGCTTTAGCACGATACACTTCCACTCACGGAACCAGTGTTGCCAGATGGGAAATGTTGAATTATTGTACCAGAGCCTCAAAATTATCGTATTTTGCTAAGCATTATTGTACACATCCAAACTGTGTTCTATTTCAGGCCAGTAAATAAAGACCTCTTTAGACAATGAAATTGATTTTTAAATATGTTCCGCTCAGTTGGGAGGGTGAAATAATAAAACATTGCTGTTTAATGCATTTAAACAGCAAGCGTTCTACTCTTCACAGCCCAAAATAATATTTTTAGAACTCAATCATACTTTATTATAAGTAAAACAAAGCATTGATTCACTCACTCTTTCCCGTGATCGATGTCTCCATGATTGCTCATGCGGTGGTTGTGTATTTACATTTGGTCTAACCTTATTGGGGCAGACACAGACGTGCAGCCATGAGGAACTATTGGTGCTGTTGACCAATAATATCACAGGACACCGCTGAGGCGCACACTGTGCTAAGTGTTTGCTGATCCTGAATCAGATTTTCTGTCTTTTATGTGAGCTTATGTTAGTCAAGACGAAGGAACTACCAGGCGCTTCCAAATTATCGAACATTTACATAGAGTTTTACAGTGACTTAGAATTACTAATCGTACATCGTACAGGAGGTGAAATTATCGTACAAAAACGATAATTATTGTACATCTGGCAACACTGCACGGAACTGATGTGTTTGGTGCTGCTTTCTGGAGCATGTGCAATAAGCATATCTTTGCATTTACAAGTTTTAGTGTAAGTATTAAGCAAATAAAATACACATTTAAATTTCAGGCGGTTGATGTCATTATTAGACTAAATATATGTGTAGATTTTAATAACAATAAAAAAATGATTTAAAACGATGCTACCTTTAATAAGGGCCAGAATCAATTTTTTCAGTGTAGTACAACAAAGACATCTAAATGACAAAAACATGCTTTTATTTAACTTACAGTGTACCTTTAAAGAGGACCTATTGCGTTTTTTCTAGGGATGTTCGCCGAGCTAACGTGACGTCAAAATATAGATTGAAATATGGCAGCAGAAACACATCTAAGCACATTTTACACTGCTAAAGACAAAAAAATGAAAGAGCCAGAGTTTCTCGGGTTGGGAATGTGTTGGGAAGGGGAAGGAGGAGTTGCTGTATTTCCTACGGGGGACAACTGAGAGAGCTAAAATCCTAAAGTAGAGACGCACATTTTGACTATTTATTTAGCACGGGACAGAAATCTAAAGGACCAAAATTTGTATTAATCTAGAGTTGATATAAACAAACATACCAATTCTCAATGCCAATTTTGATATCACAATGACAACGAAAACGCTTTTTTAAGTCAGATTTTTATGCAATATAAGAGACTGACATTTTCAACTCAAAATACACTTACTTTCTTTATTAAACTTTTCGGTTTCAAGCTAGTTTTGACAAAGCTGAAGATGATTTTATAAACTTTTCAGAAAATATCAAATTTGTTACTTGTTACTCTCACTTTTGATTCTTTTGACAGCCCCAGTAAATGGTCCTGGACATGTTTGAAGAACACACTGTGAACTGATTCGTCCTCAGAACAAATCAAATCACAACTTGTTGGACTAGACAAGTAGATATTAGTCCAGCGTCTATCCAAAGTGTTGCATACTGACTGTGTTTGACAGAGTTCATAAAGTCTTGTGTTCTGGGACAGGTCTGATGGTTTTTACAGCCGTTTCACTGCATTACTGCTTATTTACACTTAAAATGGATCCAGCTCCGGTGAGACAGACACTTGCAAATCTGGTCTGACGATACACTAGCTTCAGTTTGATTCAAAGGCTTGACTGATAGACTGATATACCACCTGTTTGTGTCTAAGAAAATAAGAAAAGACAAACTAATGATCGTTCTGGAGATGGTCATCTTTGTCAGTTTGGCTCAGCTTTTACCACTTTAAAGAAATTGTGTGTCATTTCCGCTGTGTTCGTTGTGCCATTTTCTTAGCGTCATATAGAAACGCATTTTGACACACAGGAGGTTTTATTTGGGGGTAATGGCGGTACATTCAGATCTGAAGTTACACAGAGGCAATGTTTCAACTGTGAGGTCTTCTACAGGCAGATGACACAGGACCTGGACAGTGTGGGTAGACCCAGAGTAGAGCTGGTGATTAATTGAGAGGATTATGTCATTGCAGAGATGTGCAATAGGAGTTATGAACTAACGTCTTCCAGTCTCAGATTGACAGGTCTCTACATCCGGTGGTGTAGTTGCCGTAGTGACACAGTCTCATGTTAGTGCAGTTTGATAAATTGTTTGTTAGTTGTTTACAGAAAGTCCTTCTATGAAGAGGCTCCCAGTATACTGTATATGCTAGCTAGGCTAAAGCTACAGATCTCGTTGTCGACATAAGAGGAAGCTTACAGTTTAAATCAGCACTTCTCAAAGTGTGGGGCGCGCCCGTTTAGGGGGGCGCCGAATGTCTTCAGGGGGGCACGGAGCAGTGCAGATAAATGCACTTAAAAATACGAGTGGAAGCAGGAAAATAGAGAACACCTCCACGGTGACAACTCTGCAGCAGCAGCGAGCGGAGCTGCAACATGGACAGGATCCTGTCAAAAGAAAGGCTACTGATGTAGATAAAACAGGAGACCAACACACCACGTAGGCTAATTAATTGTGATTAATTATTTTGTCGGCATTAACGCAACTTGATGCACCCGATGCATGAATGAAAGTGTCCCGCTCTGCTGCTGCGCTCTTTTCTCTCTCTCTCTCTCATACACAGTCCACACACAGAGGATCTCTTCCGCTGTAGTTATTGCAGTGGACACGAGGAAGAAAGGTCTGTTGTACTGACAGCGGGACAGAGACGAGTCCGAGCTCCGTGTGAGTTTTTAAATTGTCCAAAAAGACCCTGAAATGACGAAGTTACGTCCCGTTAAAGACTTCAAACCGATAACACCTCATTAAATATGCGCACAGAGAATCAGCCTCGATCAGCGGCGATGCACGAACTTTTACACACGTGTTTGTGATGTTTACTTTGAAAACGTTAAAACTGGGATTGTTTCACTTCCCACAGTGTATTTAGTGAGCACTGAGCTGGTTTTAACCAGGACTATCCCAGAACTGGACCAGGTTTTCATTAGGACTGAAAATGTTAGTTACCTATGTAACTATAGTTCTATGAGTAGCTAAAGCTAAAACCATTAGCTTGATTTTATAAATTTCTGTTCAGCCTAAAACAAAATGAAATAACAATCTGATCCTAAAAAATATTCAAACTGATGAACACTGGTAATATTATTATGTAAAACTGAGTTTATTCATTGAACTACAAATTAGACATTTTAAAATATAATTTGGTGTAAAAAATGTAAACCTAAATACCACAAACAGGCATTTTTGTACTTTTGCAGATGGGGTAGGGGCGAAGATCATTTTTTCTATTCCAAGGGGGGCACGGGAAAAAAAAGTTTGAGAAGCACTGGTTTAAATCCTTTGTTTGTTTGCATCAGGTGTGCGCTGGAAGCTGCAGATGCTATTGACATCAGACACAGAGGTTTTGGGTTAGTCCTGTAGCCATCCTCTGTATAAAAAATGTCCTCTCTTGTCTTCTATTAGACGCAACAATGGCTGTAACTTCAGGAAAAGTGCAGCTTCTGACCCGGGTTTTCATAAGAAAAAGTTGTAAAAGTGTGAGCGAACTACACGAACAGACACTAGACGTGTAGTGACAATACTAGTCTCATATGTCAAACTTTGCTCTTGCCAGTGCTACAGTAAAGCGGCGGTGAATGAGGTGAACCTGGAGTCTGTGCTGAGCCGCTGTACTGTCTACTTTCTCTCTTTACTCCGTTCGCTCTGCTAACTCTCTTCATTGGTGCTATTGCTTCTCTTTGTCTTTTAGCACATACTGTATGTGTGTGTGCTTCCGACTCGACTCCAGTGAAATGTGAAATCTTATCCCAGCAACACTATGAGCTTGTGCTGTAACATAAACTATTTAATTCCAAACTCAGACCACTACAGGTTTGTACGTGGACAAGGACGAAGAGATGGAGAAGCAGATGCTGAGACCCATGTTTAACGTTAAAGGGGAACTCCTATTTCAAAGCCTATTTTACACTGAGTAGCTCTGGAATTAAATATAACTTACAGATATCTTGTATTTGACCTTAAATTGTTTATAAAAAGCAGCCCTAGTTAAAATTTTACTTAGATCACCTTCACTATAAACTGCATTTCTAGCCAAATTTAACAATTCTTATAAGAAATAGTTGAATTTGTGTTCATTTTTGCTTATTTATATGCTTTGGAGGGAAAAATGCCAAGAAAAAAAAGAAGCATATTTGCAATACTTCTTGGAAAAAAAAATGCAATTATAATTTTCCAGTCCTAATCCAGACTCACACAGTAAATGGCCTGGATAGTGTGCACAGAGATCTGCAGTGTGAGGCAGATGAGGTGTTTTACAGCTGTGAACACTTAACTCCTGTTTTATTTAATGGGCCCAGTGAAAAGCTCATAAAAGCAGACTCGCTGAGCTTCCTGCACAGACATGATTAGATTTTCTGCACAGACAGAGACCAGTGAGAGTCAAAACCGAGACAAGACTAAGACCAGTGTGGGCCAAAACCAAGACAAGACTAAGACCAGTGTGGGCCAAAACCGGGACAAGACTAAGACCAGTGTGGCCCAAAACCGGGACAAGACTAAGACCAGTGTGGCCCAAAACCGAGACAAGACTAAGACCAGTGTGGCTCAAAACCGAGACAAGACTAAGACCAGTGTGGGCCAAAACCGAGACTACTTTCCTCCTCTCCTTTCCTCGTCTCCTTCTCTCTCCTTAAATCTGCTCTCTTCTCTTCTATCTTCTCCTCTCCTTCTTTTCTTTTTCCTCATCTACTCTCATTCATCATCTCCTTTTTCTCTCTTTCCCTCTCTCCTTATCTCTGCCCATTATTTCCTCTCCTCCTTTCCCTTTAAGTCCTCTCTTCTCTTCTTAAGTCTTTTCTTTCTGATCTCCTCATCTCTTTCTTTTCTTTCTCATCTCCTCTCCTCTCTCCTCCTCTCCTTGTCTCATTCATCATTTGCTTCTTTCTTTCCTTGTCTCTGCTCCTCTCCTCATCTCTTCCCCTTCTTTCCTCTCATCTTTTCACTTAAGTCCTCTTTTCTCTCCTCCATTCTTTTCTCCTCATCTCTTCTCCTCCCCTCCTCTGTCCTTGTTTCCTCTCACCTGCTTTCCTCTTCTCCTTATCTCCATCTCTCCTCATCTGCTCCATCCTTCATTACCCTCTCTCCTCCTGTTCTTCTTTCTCCTTCTCTTTCCTTCAGTGCTCTCTCTTCTCCTACCTCCTCATCTCCTTCTTTCCACTCTCGTCTCCTAATCTCCGCCTTTCCTCGCCCCCAACTCTCTCCTTTAGTCTGCTCCCTTCTCTTCTATCTTCTCCTTCTCTCCTTCTTTTCTCTTACCTAATCTACTCTCTCCTCCCCACATCTCCTTGTCTCATCTCCTCATCTCCTTCTCTACTCGTCTCCTTCTCTACTCGTCTCCTTCTCTCCTCATCTCCTTGCCTCCTTCTCTCTTTTTTCCTCGTCTCCTTCACTCCTCATCTCCTTCTCTCCTCATCTCCTTCTCTCCTCGTGTCTCTTTCTTCTCATCTTCTTCTCTCCTTCTTTCCTCTCTCCTCGTCTCCTTCTTTCCTCCTCTCCTTCTTTCCTCATCTTTGTGGCTGCTTCTATCCTTCCCTCCTCGTTCTCTTGTCTCTTGTCTCCTCATTTCCTCGTTCCTCTGAGCCTAGATCTGGCTCAGACTTCTTTTCCGTGTGAGACTCACCTGTGTCTTTTACATTTGTTTTTCCCACAAACGGCACAACAGAGTCCAGAAGGAAACAGCTCCTGCTCCTGACGCTGACACGACACAGAACAAACATCATTACCGACGGTTTCATCACAGAAACGTCTCATTCTGGAGCTGAACTCACGTTGTGTTTGGGTCTGGAGGTGAACAAGACGCTGGGCAGGAGAGTGTCCGGGCTGAGGGAGCAATAGAAGGTGACCAGACCGGCCAGGAAGGACCAGAAGAGCATCAGGACGTGGAGATATCTGAGGAGAAACAACACAGACGGTGAGTCTCTTTCTTTCTTTCTCTTTCTCTCTCACCTGTTGAGCAGGACAGTGAGAGTTCCCAGCGTTCCCAGGAGGAAGCAGAAGAGCGGATACTGTCTCACTGCCTCTCGAACCAGATCCAGCTTCAGAGCCGCTTCCAGAGGCTTCAGACGCTTCAGGAGACCACACATCTTCATCTTCTACAGGAGATCTCTGAAGGACACACAGGGTTAAACATCTTTTACAGATCTGAGGAAGAACATAACACGTGAGGAGACCAGACATCTTCATCTTCTACAAAAGGACACACAGGGTTAAACATCTTCTACAGAAGATCTCTGTCTCTCTGTGCTTGTCTCCGCAGTGTGAAATGGGGTCAAAAGTGGCAGAAAAACAACAAGAACACATTTGTCTGTCACATTTGTCACTGACACAGACGTTAGGATCAAACACAAACAAACTCAGCTCCTTTCTCTCATTAAAGCTGCACTGTGGAACTTTGTCTTGGTGAAAAATCATAGAAAGTTAAAACCAGACTTTAGGACATTCTGAATAGAGTTATACGTTTTATGTTGCAATATAAAAAATACAGCTAAAGGGACAACTTTTCCACCGAAAACAAACCAGAAGAGGCTCCGAAAGTAAAGTAAGGTAAAGGTAAGGTAAGGTATACTTTATTGTCCTTGTAGGACAAATGTGTTATGGAGACGTGGAGCTGCAGCAGAAACAATCACACCAGCACAGAGTTAAAAGTTTAACACATTAAAAACACACACTTAACTAAACAAGTTCAAACAGTCCAGTTTGTGGCTGTGCAAGCTCACTTCAAGTGAAAAAACTGATACTGTATTAATTATTTAGTGCAACAAAGACATAAGTGCCAATAACTTGCATTTGTTTTGGTCAAAAAGCTACACAATGCACCTTTAAATAACACATTTTTATGTCGTAAATCTCCAACTGCCGTTTGCAAACAGCTCGGCACTGTTGCCGTGACAACGGGAAAGCTCATTTATTAATTTATCAAACAAACTCTTTCTGCAGGAGGAAAAACTTTGCTCTTAAAAGCTCAGAAAGACATTTTCTCCGGTGTTCTGGTCGGACTTTTACCACAGCCTGAAAGTTTAGAAGAATTTATCAAAAAAAAAAAAAAAAAAAAAAGAAAAGAAACGTCATCACATTCTACAACAGGAACGCAACCTACCGTGATACAAACCGTGATCTGCTCGGGCTGTGGAGGAATTCTACGACCTGTAATGTCACGTGAGCACTAAACTACACCAAACAATTGTTTTTTCTGATAAATAATGGAGAAAAGTCAGTAAAAATAAATATTTAAACAGTTAATAAACGGATCAGAGCTGAACACATCTGACTTTAAAAGTAAAACGGCTAAATGATCATAATAAAGTCCCTAAACGATCACTTCTGTTTTATTCCCAAACACAACGCAGTATTTGTATAAAAGCACATTTAAACTGACTTTAGAGAGGCCACAGACACTGAACAAACATGTTTTATAAATGTTTAGTAAAAGAATGTTTGTGTAAGTTAACGACACTGAGCCGAAGCGCTGAACTTACCGAGGCACAAACGGACCAAACTCGTCTTTAAACCCGAGGAAACGGCTCCAGACGCGGGCACATGCTGGGGGAAGGCCCGGGGCAGGCTCCGGAGGTCACAAACTCCACTTTTATTCAGTTTGATTCATGTTTGAGAGAGTTTAAGAGCCGCAGGTTTAACTGACAGAGAAGTGTTTTTAATCCTGACCGGAAACACGTCACCGCCACCAGAGGCACTTCCGGTACAGGACGAAAACATAAGATAGTTTTAAACTTTGATTATTTCTGTTATTTTCCATTTCTGTTTTTCTCAAATATTACTTTTGTCGCAATAAAAAAAATATTCTTAAATATCAAATGTTTCCTTTCAACGGATTAAAGCGGCTCCGGAAAACACGTGACTAACTACTATTTCAAAACCCTGTTTTTTTTTTTTGTTGTTTTTTTTTTTATTATTATTTATTTATTTATGGACCACCCCTTGAGATGTGCCATCTCATTTTCAAGGGGGTCCAGACAGAACAAACAAAAAACAATTACAATAAATTAAATGAAATTGCACAAATTATGCATACAAAAACAAACAAAAAAAACACAAAACACACAGACAAGACAAACTTGCTCACTCACACACTTCTCCACACACCTGCCAATATACAGATACAAAATAAAGAAAAAAAAAAGACCTGAATAACACAGACAGAATATTAATAGAACTAAATACAATGACAAGGAATTTTAAGATAAACAAATAAAGATGACTTAAATAAACCAAAAGATGTAATGGATCTTAAATATAAGGGTAACTTGTTCCAGTCTGAAGGAGCTTTGTACTGAAATGCCCTTCGTCCAACCTCTTTATAGATTCGTGGCACAGACAAAGTAAGACAATAGGTGCTTCTGAGCGAATAAGATGAAGTTACTGGACATAAAAATTGTTTGAGGTACTGTGGACAGTAAAAATAAATACATTTAAAGATTCAGTCATTTATTCTTGATTATAACTAACTGTATGTATTAACGCAAATACTTTTAACTCATGTCATTAAACCTTCGCAAAATAATTAAAGGTGGAGAAGCTGATAGGCCTATTCACACTGCAAACATGACTAAGGTTTTAAATCTGACAACTTCCTCTCCTAAATCTTTCAACGCGATTAATGTGGACATGTATTCATTTTTGGCTGCAATTTCGGCTTAAACCCACTCTTTATAAACAACAAAGTGAAACTGGAGAGGACCACCTAAGCACAGCCAATCAGAGCGCTGCATTTGGCTCCTGATGAGAACTAAAATGACTTATTTTTCAATCCAGAAAGCACTCAGTAGTCTCATTTTTTCCACAAAGTCCTGAATTTATTGTGTACCTTTTAGTGGAGAGCACATGGTTTACTAATTTACAACTAAAAAAGTTAGCAACCCCAACTTTAACTGTTTATTGTAAACAAAGTTTATTCAGGTTCTGTTCCCGTGACATCGGAACATTCTAAAGGCAGATTTCATTAACCAGAGCAGTTTTTATGAATGTTTAGTGTATTTCAATAAAAAGTGAATGGTACACGGCAGAGGGTCCATAGGTTTTCAGATCTGGACCCTCAAAATAACTCCTACGACGAGGTGACATAGATGTTTGCAATCATTTTAAGTTGTTGAAGGTGTTAAACTGTTAAAAACTGAGTTTAGATACATAAGTTTAATAGTTTTTGTTTTGAAGCCCGAGTCATTGAAACCTACAGTTTTCAAAACAAAAACGGACTAAATATTTAGTCATAATTGTGTTAAACATCTTGAAATCTTCGTGCAGTGCTGCAGATTTTGTTTCACTTTGGGAACCTCTGGTCTCAGAGGAAAAAGCCTGGACCAAGATAAACTCAGAGATGGGCTGTTCATTACAAACACTTATTTATGAATCACTTAAAGCAAGGGTTCCCAAACTTTTCAGCCCGGGACCCCCAAAATAACGGTGTAACCAACTCCGACCCCCACAGCAACAATTATATACTTTTGTATTAATTTCAAGTTACAAAACCATTCAAATTTGGCTTCATTGTGTTTATTTTAACAGTATATTGCTTTAAATAGGGCCAATTCCCCCCAAAATTAATTAAATGCCAAGTAATAATTGTGAAAATACATTTTGAAATCATCTCGCGACCCCCAGATATTGCTTCGCGACTCCCCACACTCAACATATTCACACATTTCAATCGTGATTGTTTATCTATTGAAGGAATCCAATCATTTTTCGAATGTGGTTTTGGTTTATTCAGTGTTTTCAGTTCCAGCAGCAAACAAAAGAGCTAAACATTTCTAAGGGCTCGGCTACAAATTAAAAATGAAATAGTGCTTTTCATTGGCAGATTATTTCAACCCTAAAAAGACACGGAACAATACAGATACTTCCTGAGTTTGCTTAAAATTTTGTGACAAATCAGGTGTTAATTTCTATCTTTTAGTGTGTTGTAAAAATATTTTGTGCTGTTACATTAGGAGAAAATAAAACTGAAAAATGGTTGACTTGTATATTTTAAACACTGCAAAAAAGCCTGTCAAAAAATAAGAAAATTGTGCTTATTTTGAGGTAAAAATGTCTGATTTCAGTGCAATAATCTCAGTGCAGTAGAATATGTGACTAACCTGGTTTTAATCAAATCTTTTCTTGATTCAAACAATTCTGACTTAAAACAGAAACACATTTACCTAAAATAAGTTTTTATCTCTAGAGAAGATAAATCAGGAGAGAAAATCTTAAAACAAGTCACAGAATCAGAGTCAGACTTGGACTTAAGTGAAAACATCTTAAAATGAGTCTTAACATTAATATGCTTCATTCAAGTCATTTTATCCAAGTTAGATTTTACTTTTTTGCAGCGAATTGGTTCAGTTTTGTTGCAGCAATTTATCCAAAGTTTATTTTAATCCAAATATTTTCATTTTCCAAAACATTTCCAAACCCAATAAAGACCCCAACCTTTACCAGGGCCTGGAAATTTGAACTTAGTTTTCCATGACTTTTCCAGGTTTTCCATGACTGTACGAACCCTGATTTGAACAAACGGATGAATTAAATGGAGAAATGTGGAAAAAACGATTTGTCGATTTCACCAAAAAGCAGATTTTCGTTGCTAATTAGACAACATCATTTATAATCAACATTTTTAATAAAATCTCGTTTAAAGAAAAGTCCGGGACAAAAGCGTCTGGTGTCAAAATCTTTATTATAAAAATAAGTCTCGTCTCTGTACAAATATAAAACACGGATTTTCGAGAATGAAAAAACACAAACTCGTTCAACAAAATAAAACACGTGACCTTCAAAATAAAAGTCTAGAAAAAAACAAATGTACAAAAGCTTCTAAAGAAAAAACAGATTAAAAGGCGCACCGTGTCACTTTCCTGCTGGTCTCCATGGCGACAGTATGGCGTTAGCTACAGGTCAGGACTGTGTGGGAGGAGCTTAACGTCGCCATGGAAACGAGGCGAGGAGGGGAAGTGACAGAGCGCGGCTTTAGAGTGAATTTTAGAGACGTTCGGGTCTGATTCTCTACAGAAACTAAAATAAAACATTTTCAGTCAGACGCGACGTTTAAACCCAGTGACGTCAGGAGAGTCAGAGTCTGGTCCAGGTCCGAGTCTGGTCCAGGTCCAGGACTGGATCTGTGACACAAACCTCAGAGCAGCGTCGGTTTGAGGGAATAAACCACGAGAAGTGTTTTTCTTTCTGAGGGTTTCTCACAAAAACAGACACAGACACTGAAGCTGGTGCAACAGTTTGTGAGAAACCCTCTGGAGTCCTGAATCGAACCCGCCTCACGGTCAGTGTCACAGCCGAGGTAACAGTCCCATTTTAGCTCCGTCTAAACCCAGCTCTAGTCTCGCTTTAAACCGAGCTCTAGTCCGGCTTTAAACCCAGCTCTAGTCCGGCTTTAAACCCAGCTCTAGTCTCGCTTTAAACCGGGCTCTGGTCCGGCTTTAAACCCAGCTCTAGTCTCGCTTTAAACCGGGCTCTAGTCCGGCTTTAAACCCAGCTGTAGTCTCGCTTTAAACCCAGCTCTAGTCTCGCTTTAAACCGGGCTCTAGTCCGGCTTTAAACCCAGCTCTAGTCTCGCTTTAAACCCAGCTCTAGTCTCGCTTTAAACCGGGCTCTGGTCCGGCTTTAAACCTAGCTCTAGTCTCGCTTTAAACCCAGCTCTAGTCCGGCTTTAAACCCAGCTCTAGTCTCGCTTTAAACCGGGCTCTGGTCCGGCTTTAAACCCAGCTCTAGTCTCGCTTTAAACCGGGCTCTAGTCCGGCTTTAAACCCAGCTGTAGTCTCGCTTTAAACCCAGCTCTAGTCTCGCTTTAAACCGGGCTCTGGTCCGGCTTTAAACCCAGCTCTAGTCTCGCTTTAAACCGGGCTCTGGTCCGGCTTTAAACCCAGCTCTAGTCTCGCTTTAAACCCAGCTCTAGTCCGGCTTTAAACCCAGCTCTAGTCTCGCTTTAAACCGGGCTCTGGTCCGGCTTTAAACCCAGCTCTAGTCTCGCTTTAAACCGGGCTCTAGTCCGGCTTTAAACCCAGCTGTAGTCTTGCTTTAAACCCAGCTCTAGTCTCGCTTTAAACCCAGCTCTAGTCTCGCTTTAAACCCAGCTCTAGTCTCGCTTTAAACCCAGCTCTAGTCCGGCTTTAAACCCAGCTCTAGTCTCGCTTTAAACCGGGCTCTGGTCCGGCTTTAAACCCAGCTCTAGTCTCGCTTTAAACCGGGCTCTAGTCCGGCTTTAAACCCAGCTGTAGTCTCGCTTTAAACCCAGCTCTAGTCTCGCTTTAAACCCAGCTCTAGTCTCGCTTTAAACCCAGCTCTAGTCTCGCTTTAAACCCAGCTCTAGTCTCGCTTTAAACCCAGCTCTAGTCTCGCTTTAAACCCAGCTCTAGTCTCGCTTTAAACCCAGCTCTAGTCTCGCTTTAAACCGGGCTCTAGTCCGGCTTTAAACCCAGCTCTAGTCTCGCTTTAAACCCAGCTCTAGTCTCGCTTTAAACCCAGCTCTAGTCTCGCTTTAAACCCAGCTCTAGTCTCACTTTAAACCCAGCTCTAGTCTCGCTTTAAACCCAGCTCTAGTCCGGCTTTAAACCCAGCTCTAGTATTTTATTTAGCAATTTTACTTTTAAGATATCAATGACAAAGAACAGACAAAGCACAAGTCAGTCACATATAAAAAGACAATTGAGTCCTATTTTATTTTTTAAATGATCCATTTATAGGTCTCGTGATGGTAATGACAAAGTGTAACGTAATGACTGTTTGTGATGGTAATGACATAAGCAGTACAAATCAAATGGCAGAAAATAGTGTATAATAGTGTTTTTAGTTCTTTTTACATTCCTAAACTCTTAAAAAAATTAAATTCTGTATAAACAAAATATAGAAGATACATTTCATTAAAAAATCCACACTGACTGCTATAAAAGGCATTTTGATTAGAATGCTGATTTAACATACATGGTTATCACATAACATCAACCTTTAGTTGCTGAAGCAGCAACATCTTAAACAGTTACACTCCCCAAAAAGGCAGTGAGACAAGGGACAAAATATAATAATAATAATAATAATAATAATAATAATAATAATAATTATTATTATTATTATTATTATTATTATTATTATTATTATTATTATTATAAACTAATTTGATGCTTTAGTTGATATTATTTCAATCTGACAATCATTTATTGAGTGTATATTTAGTATTTGTTTAATTTAATTAGCAAAAAAAAAAGTGAAATTGAAAAAAAGAAAGTATGAACTATGACCTTTAAAGCCTTATTGTGAAGTTAGAATATTGCTTTAAATGCTTTTTGTTGCTTTTTATGTAAATATAATGTTTAATTACATGTTGCAATGCACTCTAAGATTAATTTTAGCATATTTTCACGATAGGATTCACAATATGGCTCGTAATTAAATTATTAGCTTTAATTATATTTTGGAAGTCATTTGGGAACAGATATACTAAAAAAAAACAAAGACTAGTGTACACAGTTTATTGTAACTAATATTTCCATATAAAGAATACTGTAATTTGTCACACATCACACTCTGTCATTGCCATCACACTGCATTATGTGATGGTAATGACACGTGATGGTAATGACATTTTACAGTTTTTTGCTAAGTATGTTAAATTGGTAAAGCTAGCAAACACATTTTTTCAGCTAACTATATCTGTAGTCAAGATTTATAAGAATAAGAAAGAGGTACACCTAAATCTGAATAAATGTATAAATTAGAGGCTGTTTGGTAATGACGCTTTAAAAAAATAAATAAAACACTCTCAGACTTGCAAGGATAAGTGGAGAAAAAACATACTTTTCTAGTGATCCAAATGTGATCTTTCCTTCTCACCTGGCATGTGCTGGAGAGCAGCATAGACTTCACATGAGGTCCACATGACAAAGTTTGAACAAACTTTATAATACAGCAAAATGTTCAACGTGATGGTATAGACCACAGGTGTCAAACTCAAGGCCCGGGGGCCAGATGCGGCCCTCCACCTCATTTCATGCGGCCCTCAAGGCCTTCTAAGGTTTACTTTAATTTTATATTAGTGCCAGAAGTAATCTAGATGTCTTGACCTATTGGTCTGAAACTTAAAGAGTAAGTAACTTTTCACTGATGCAGATGATTAATCAGTTGTTATCACTTCAATAATTATACAATAATCAAATACAACTATTATTTGTAGTATGTCAAAGATTATTAGCCTAAGGTAATTAAAACCGGCCCTTGGAGAACAACCCCGATGCCAATGTGGCCCTTTGTCAAAATGAGCTTGACACCCCTGGTATAGACAGTGATACTAAGGGACACACATAATTTGTTCAAAAATATATAGTTAATTTTGACTTGCTTTGAAAATATGATATGGAATTGCAAATTGAATGCTATTACAACAGCATACCCAACAAAAAATAATTTTCAAATCATTTTTATCTAGGAATATTCACTAACAAAGTTCTCAAACCTTGGTTGGGGACATGCTGTAAACACCAAAATATCACCATAAAAACCTCTACAGAACGCCCAAAATCTTTGTTAGGAAGCTGAAACTTTCATTAGAAGTAGGAAATTATACAAAATAAGCAAAAATATATACATATATTTAAATTTATCTTAAGAATTTCTGTCAGGGACACAATAGTGCCCGAAATCAAATAAACACCCATATATTATTTGTAGGAAACTTACCTGCATTTTTTTATACAGGGTGTCATGAAGGGAAGAGGAGAAAAACCACAAAACGTGGAGGAAATGAAAGAAGGGGACGCAGAAAGACCAGAGGAACCGGAGGGAGAAATTGAGGCGAAGAAACATGGAGAAGTGGTGACAGAGGAAAATGGAGCAGTGGAGACTGCTCAAGAGGGAGAATTGTTGGCAGAGGAGGAGGGAGATGAGGCAGAAGAGGAGGAGAATGAAGAAGAGAAATGGGAGAGTGTCTGTACAGACATGCTAGAGAATTTCACAGTAAGTATTCTGATAGAACACAGGATTCAACAGTTTTTGGACCTAATAGTTTGCTTTCATTGCAAATGCAGGAGTTTTATTGCAACCCGGGAGATAATAAAGCGTTGAAAGCACGGGCGTAATTTACGGGGGGGTTAGGGGGGTCATGACCCCCCCAATATTTGGAGACGCTGATTTTAACCCCCCCAATATTTCGACTGTATTTGATTGATGTTTATTTTCGGTGTCGCGCTTCGTATATAAGTCGTTTTACTGCGTATTACGCTGTCTAAATTATTCATCACGGTTGCTTTACATTTGTTTCTTGACCATAACCAGGTTCTTTAATCTGTCGGCCCTGGGTACGCCCATGTTAAACCTAACGTGCTCATTCCGACCTAACTGTTCGGTCTGTCAGTTTAGCTCATGGTGTGACTCTAGTGTCACTGGACAGAGTTAAGTGAACAGAAAACGCTTGTTTGACTGTGATTAGGAAGAGAGCAAGCTAAAATCAATAACCATATTAGGTTTTTAGTCAAAAAAAGGAAAGATCTGTAACAAACAGCTGCGTTTCCTCAGATATGCAAATGAGCTCCACCTCTTCAGATTGTCGTTGCAGTTGTCATTCTAATATACGATTATTTTAATATCTTTACTGTTTCTAACCTGACTCTTTCTACCATAACATCACCACAACCCTCTGGATTTATGCGACTGTAGATTTTCTGAGCTATAGTGCTTATAAATGTACTTGTGTGTGTTAAATGAGCAAAGCGGAAAGCAGAGCAGAGAGCAGAAAAATTAACCAATCAGATGCTTCCACGTCACGGCAGCGTCAGATGGGTCAGAGGTGAGAGGGGAAATCAGAGAGAGGACTGCTGTAAACAACAAGTTTGGGAGAGAGTAGTTTTATATTTAACGGAGGGAAACGTCTACTGGACTTTACTTTACATCAGTTTGTGTGGAACTTAGCATCAGGTCAAGTGTCCCAGCGGAGTTTAACTTTTCAGAAGAAATCGAGCTAAATGGGACTTTGTCATCGTGAGTCTGCACGCTTTGGACTAAACGTTTCACTCGGAACACGAAGGATGAAGACAGCGTAGCGGTGAGTGACAACACAGCTGCGTTAGCTGGACCAGACTGCTGAAGTCCTGCGCAGATGAACTGTGTGGAGTTATGGAGCATGTCTTCAACATGAGCCTGAAGATGAGGGTGGTACCACAGCTCTGGAAGACCTCCTGCGTGGTACCTGTGCCTAAGACACCGCACGCTAAAGACCTCAGCAGCTTCAGGCCGGTGGCTCTTACATCCCACCTGATGAAGACACTGGAGAGACTGGTCCTGGGCCACCTCCGCTCCACCGTGAGCTCAGCATTGGATCCGCTGCAGTTCGCGTATCGACCTGGCATCGGAGTGGAGGACGCCGTCATCTTCCTGCTGCATCGCTCTCTCTCCACCTGGAGAAGCCCTGCAGCGCTGTGAGATTCTATTTTTTGACTTCTCCAGTGCCTTCAACACCATCCAGCCCCTGCTCCTGAGGGACAAGCTGGAGACGGCCGGTGTGGACTGTGACCTGGCAGAGTGGATCCTGGACTACCTCACAAACAGGCCCCAGTTTGTGAGAGCCCGAGACTGTGTGTCTGACCTTCTGACCTGCAGTGTGGGGGCGCCGCAGGGCACCGTCCTCGCGCCCTTTCTCTTCACCCTCTACACTGCAGACTTCAGACACAACACGGACAGCTGCGTCCTGCAGAAGTTCTCTGACGACTCTGCTATCATCGGACTCATCACGGACGACGACGATGCAGAGTACAGAGGACTAACACAGGACTTTGTGGACTGGTGTCAGCAGAACCATCTTCTCCTTAACGCTGGGAAGACCAAGGAGATGGTGGTGGACTTTCGCAGACGCCACTCCATTGCCCCGCCACCAGTGAACATCCAGGGAAGGGACATTGAGAGAGTGGACTCATACAAGTACCTGGGTGTTCATCTGAACAATAAACTGGACTGGACTCACAACACTGATGCACTGTACAGGAAAGGCCAGAGCAGGCTCTACCTTCTGAGAAGACTCAGGTCTTTTGGAGTGAGGGGGCCACTCCTGAGGACCTTCTACGACTCGGTGGTGGCATCTGCCATCCTGTACGGTGTGGTCTGCTGGAGCAGCAGCATCACAGAGAGGGAGAGGAAGAAGCTGGACAAGGTCATCAAGAAGTCCAGCTCCGTCCTGGGCTGTCCTCTGGACTCAGTGCGGGAGGTGGGAGACAGGAGGGTCCTGGCTAGATTCACATCTATGCTGGACCATGAGTCTCACCCCCTGCAGGACGCCCTGTCTGCTCTGGAGAGCAGCTTCAGTGACAGACTGATTCACCCTCGCTGTGTGAAGGAACGGTTCCGCAGGTCCTTCCTTCCTGCTGCTGTCAGACTGTACAACGAACACTGTTAACTCTGGACATCATCACATTTAATCTTGTGCAATACTGTGTTACCATGGAAACATCTCTGGTACAACTCACTCACGTCACTTTATCTGTCATTATTTATTCACCTCTATTTACACCTCCTTAAATGCTGCTCTGTACATAAACATCGTCATACTTTTACCTCATATTTATTACTGGTTATTTATTCTGTTCATCTGCTGCAGTTGTACATAATCATAGTCATATATTGTACATAATACTATATACTATATACTGATGCCACTTTATCTATTTATCCTGTCATATCCTGCACTGAGCCATAGCAAACATTTATTGTAAATAATAGTCTTTTAATTATTGTATCTTTATATATATTTTAAGTCTATTTTATTTCTATTATCTTGTTTGATTGCATGTTTCTATTTTCCCTGCTGTTCTTAAAATGTGCGTTGCAACACTGGAATTTCCCCATTGTGGGACAAATAAAGGATATCTTATCTTATCTTGTTTGGGCTCATACATGTGCTCACATGTGTGCTATGCGCTCTCTGTGTCTGGACCGCTGTCTGCTTGTGTGTGTGCCTTAAGCGCACACATGCACTACAAGCTGTCATACTTCGAATAATAAGCAGAAAAGCGATAGCAGCACCAATATTTGTGTCTTTGCATTTTGTGTTGTTGTCTTGATGTAACAACGAGACAAGCATAGCCCACACAAGTGGAGCTCATCGATGTACGTGACTGCAGGACGTACGGCAGGTATTAGGCTGCTGTTAGAACACATTTAGTCCGGCTAAATTAATATAGGCATTTGCCCAATGATAGAATCTCGACCCCCTCAAAGTTGAAACCAAAGTTACGCCCTTGGTTGAAAGCCGTTCAAAGCCGTTCAAAGCCGGTGAACTCGCAGATCAACAGCAGAAGCAGCGCGGAGGAACACTTTACCGAAGAACGAATGAAAGACTGTATTATATGCACGAAGGCACGGAAATAACACGCGGAGTTTGGGCAAAATCAGATGGATTTAGCGGAAAGAGATGTGTGGAACTTTGTCTCAGGTAAGAGGCTACACTCACATCACGCATTGAACGCCAAATGGACACAATAGGCTACTTATTGCAGATGATTTAGTAATAGGCCTAATATAAAAACTGTTTTATGCAGAGTTTAGTCATGTTTTGATCTGCATCTTGTAGTTTTGCCTCATGTCAGCGTTCCTTGGCCTCTGTGCAAGATCCGTGTCAAAAAAGCTTGAACAGGAGCGAGATGGACAAACGTGTCCCGCGTCTGTTCGTCGTGTCGAATTATGTAATTAATTTCCCGCAAAAAGTGCCACTGGTTGTCCGGTGCGATTTATACACGTTTTTTCTCCTAATATGTGTATTTTGGCTTGTGCGGGAGCGAGTTGTTGTACGGCAATATAGTAATCATGAAAGCTCATTTTGCATTTGTAGGCGACTTATCATTTTGATAACACGTTGATAAAGTTAATAGACACTTACAGCAATGTGTTGCATTCATTGTAAGGCTTATATAAGGCTTTACATTTTTTGCGGCTCCAGGCAGATTTAGTTTTTGTTTTTTTGGTCCAGTATGGCTCTTTGAACATTAAAGGTTGCCGACCCCTGACCTAGGTGTTGCTCCCAATGCCATTTGCTGGACTAAAATCTGCAAAAATATTTACTCGATGACCCCCAACTCCAATCTACAACTCATACAGTTCAAAGTTCTTCACAGATACCACTAAACAGGCTACAAATGATCAAAAATGGGATTTTCCACAGAAACATGCTCACACTGCACACTAGGAAATAGAGATGACTACTTACATGCACTCTGGCACTGCACACCGGTCAATAAATTCTGGCAAACAATCACCCAGTCACTCACCTCAATTTTTCGCTGCCACATCCCAATGTCCCCCTCATTGTGCATACTGGGAAACACATCTAATATCAGCCTTAATCAATGCAATAAAAAACATCTACTTGTGTCGCTAACTATCGCCAAGAAAGTAATCTTAATCAACTGGAAATCAAGAAAAAAAAAATACACATTACCACTTGGAAAAACCTCATACTAGAACACACCACCTTGGAAAAAAACCTCTCGCACCCAGATGACACTCCTTACATTTCTCCATTCACCGCCTTCTGCCAATCATAAGCCCACAAACTCCAACACACACAACAAACTCAAATCCTCATGGCATTAACTAAATACAGTATTAATCAGAAATTCAATTGAATATTTCTATTGCTGTCGGGGAAGGGGGAAGGAAGAAAGAAACGAAAAAGGGTCAGATCTGAACAATATAATGATGATAATAATGATAATAAAGATGATTATAATGATGATAGTGAAAATGGTAATAAAAATGGTAATAAAAATGACAGTAGTGGTAGTAGTGACAACAATAATAACAGTAACAATAATAATAGTGATAAAAATAATTATAAAATTATAGTAATAAAAATGATAATGACAATAATATTTCAGAACAAAGATTACAACATCTCCACATAGGGCAAGTAGGAGGACTGGCGGACAGAGGCTAGTCACTTCTAGTCAGCTGCTCCAAGTCTGCTTCTTTTAATGCACCCTGGACACACACACAACCCCTACTACCCCCAACTTTTTTCCTATATTTTAATTTAGTTGTTGTTGTTATTGTTGTTGTTATTATTATTATTATTATATTATATTATTATTTCTTTATTATTATTATTACTATATTATTATTTCTTTATTTTATTTCTTTATTCTTTCTCTCTCTCCTTCCCTCTCTTAAGGTGCTTTCAGACCAGAGGCGTCAACTCGCGTCAGACGCCCCGCGGTGGCCGCTTATATATTCGAAATTAGTCGCGTTTCTCGCGCGACCAACTTGCAGCTTTCAAACGTGTTCATGCAGCCACGGTATCTGTGACTCTCTATTTTAGAGCGCAGTTCAAGGCTGATGTCAAATGGCTGAGTGGATAACGCATCGGACTCTGGTGTGAAGAGCCCGCGGGTGCGTGAGTTCGACCCTGGCACCTGCTGAAGACTTGTATCTGTAGCAGATTTTCAAATCTTAAACTTTAAGAATCCTACTTTATGTACAAACACATTGTATTATCGTTTTAAAACACAAAACAAACACTATGTCTTTATTTAATGTTTGTATAAGTGCAGAAAAAAAGACAATGAAATTTTACTCATGTGGGGATTGAACCCGGGGCTCTGGCATCCTAAACCTGCGCTTTACACGTGCGCCACTCAGACACGCTGTGTTAACCAATGTAAATGACAGTATATAAATCCGGTTCAGTCGAATCAGCGGGTTATTTTTGTCTCGGACATCGCGTTTATTTTGCTGTGGACATAAAGTTTATTTGGCCAAAAGAGCCGCTTGTTTTTGCCAGAATCGATGAGTTTTATGAATTATAGACATTGACAGCACAGGATGTACAAACGAGAGGAATCCCCGGAATAAAGTTTCTAAATACGATCTTTTTTTTTTCTTTTGTGGAGCCACAGGGTAAGTCCCAGTCACACATGTTATGTGTTTTTTTTATGTTTGTGCAGCTTTTGGTAAGAATAAGTTCATAACTTAGAAGCCTGATCATGTTAAAGTCGTAGTACTGGTCGTTTTGAACAACTTACTGTCACTTGCTCGCGCCTCGCGCATTGACGCGCCGCCCTCATGGCCCGTTTAGATAGGAGGCAAGGAGTTGTGAATCCCATTCATGTGTATGTGTCTGTCATCGGAGGAGCGTCCTCATGTGCCGCCAATCAGAGCAACGAAATGAGCGACGCGAATGGAGAGAACAGGGCTTATTTGACATAGTTAAGAGACAGTGGTGTATGGGGCTGATACCAAGAGGATTAGTTCTCTTGTCAATGTCTGCACGGGCCTTCAAGCTGTGGTACTGATCGTTAACACTGTCACTTTGCTCTTCACATGTTGGTCGCGCTTATTAGATGCCCGTCTGCCCTTAAACGCTCGCGCCGGTCGTAGTAGACGCTCCGCGCCGCTTTGGTCGTGCGAAATCGCGCCTACACATAGACATAACATTGAAAGTGTTCACGTGGTCGCGTTTGGTCTGAAAGCACCTTTAAAGGGGAACACACTCAGTTTGGATATGAAAGCCTTTTTTTTACACTGAGTAGCTCTGGAATTAAGTATAAGTTACAGATATCACATATTTGAACTTAAATAAAAATAAACAGTGAATGAATTTGTATAAGTTCAGTAGGCTATAAGTTGGTTGATGTCTGTAAAAAGCAGAGCTGGTTATAGTTTTATCCCTTCACAATAAACAAATTAATTAATCGTGTTGATCTAATTTAGCCAAAAATCATTTCACAAGTACATTTCTAGCAAAATGTAACCGTTCTTTTGATAAACTGTTGATTTTTTGTTACTTTTGCTCTTGTCTTTATGCTGTGGGAGAAAATCGCAAAAAAAATCGCAATCGCAATATTTCCTGGAAAAAAATCGCAATTAGGATTTTTGGCTAAATCGCTCAGCCCTAAATGGTAATGTTAATGTTTTAATAAGGACAATGTACAATTGCAAAGGCAGAGATGCTTGTACCAGATTCACAGCTAATTTACATCTGTAGTCTTGGGGAGGGGACTACAGAACTAAACAAACCTAAAAAGAAAATGCTACGTCATTAATGAATCAACTTTAGAAAATCAAGATATATCTGTCGCAATTTAGGGAAATAATTTGGCAGTAACAGGTAAATTATTATCAATTATCTCTTCCGAATGCCTCATTACTTCCTTCTTTCCTCCATTTTCAGGCTAATAGTATTTGGCATCACAAGACTAGTATTCTCACCTCATTGCCATTCATTCACTAGCCTCTGTAACTATTGCATTAGTTTACCTGATTAACACATTTTCTCTTTGTACACTAGCACTACATAGTCTGTTTGTGGGACTTCTGCTTCCTCTCTTCACTGGCCGTCATCTTTTTGAACACTAGTCCTATCTGACTGTGAACTCCACCAAGAGCCATGGCCAATAACAACAACCAGCAAGACACATGGGTAAACATGATATAAACTGCATAGTTCATATAATTTGTTTTTGGCTCTGAATATTTACATTTTTCACAGAATATTTTCAAATGTGTTATTCTGGAGAGACTGCAGTCCTGGAGAGACTGCCACAAGCCGGATATCGGCTTGTCAAGGGAGCATTGAAGTCACTTGGGCACAATGTTCAATGGAAGAGGGTAAAGGCTTGATCATACGGGTGGACTCACCCATTCATTCACAAGGTGCCCAATGTAAAACTTGGCAACTTGTTGTTCTACATTTAGATTAGACTGCATTCTTAGTTTTAGATGTTTCTGATGTTCTAATGTTAAGTACTGTTTTACTCGACATAACGCATGACTGAAATGGTCATTTTTTTTCTAAGTGGAATTTTAATTTTAATGTTTGAGAAGCTGTTTTACAGATTCGTTTAAATATTTGTATTCATTTTGGTTAAATTAAAGTTAATATAAGGAATATGTTTTATAATTTCTTGTGTCATTACCTATAGTTCTTTGTGCACGAGTTTTTTTTTTTTATTTCTGTCAAATAAATACTTTTTGATAATCTGATTTTTATTTCATTTTTTGCACAAGCACACACTATGCCCCCTCACTGTATTTGCTATTGGCTGTTGTCCATGGTGCTGAATGCAGCAGATCGATAGGTGGAAAGATATGCTGTTGGTGTAAAAAAAAGAATAAATAAATAATAATAATAGGGAAATGCTCCAACATTTTCAGCTCAAGACAATATAACTCAACTGTTATACAAATGAAAACCTCTTTGGTTAATTCGAATGCTCGCATTAGACAAGATATCTAACGAAATGTCAAAAACAAATGATGAGTATGTGTACAGACTTCTGGCATTGCTGTGGCCTACAAGGATATAAGCAGAAACTATTTTTATGAAAGTGGATTTGGACATCTGGAAGGTTCCTGGGCACTTCATTGTTCATATCGCGATGATAATCATGTACAATACTATAAGAACTACCTGAAAGCGCAGACAAAAAGTTGTATTGAAAAGAATGGAGTTTTCCTGGATCACAATGTAGGTGTTCTTGCCTTCTACAAGCTGAATGAACCAAATCCACACCACCTTTACCCTAGATGTACACTGACATCCAAAAATGTTCTGTACTGATCAAAATTGCGATTTAAATTATGTAAAATAGAAAGTAAAATAAATAAGATGAAACAATGATCCATGGGTGTCATAGATTAGAGCTTTATTATTTTGTATGTATTTATGCAGAGACTACTGTATAAGTTGTTTATGTTCATCATCATAATCATCATCATCATTTATTTATTCCAGACTCAATGTCCATAAAAACACACAAGACAAACTATAAAAACAACAAACAAGGATTATAAAAGACAGCTGTACCAGTGCATTTATTTTCAAATATACAGTATATTTAGTACAATTTTGGTTTTGTGCAAGTCACGTATTGCTATTACTGTTCACAAACATTTCTTGCAGATTAAATTTTAAGATAATAAAATACTTGAAGTGTCATTAGTTTATTCATCTTGTTTTTTTACGATAAGCCGCGCAGTTGTGCTCTGATAATCCGGATGGAAGTTTTTGCTTAAGTTTTGAAAATAGAACAAACAGGAAATAAAGTAAGCATGAACGAAGAGCATCCAGTGATTTTCAAAATTAAATAATTTTATAGTTCTACATTGCAAAAAGAGATATGTTAAAAATCTAATCATTTTATGTGTTAAACCCACCCAAGAGTGTGTAGAAATCAGCCAGAAATTACAAAGCAGCACAAAATGTGTTACTTTTTATATCTTTTTCTATTACGTTTTACACAAAATGTATCATATTTCTAACCAATCAGAAAGCTACTTTTGTCAGTTTGAACAGAATAACTGCCCAGGGACACGTTTGTGTTAAACCCATGGTTTTGAGACTGAAGAAGCACCAGGATTCAGAGCTCTCTGTCAACACGGTCAGTTTGATTTAATC
The DNA here is from genome assembly GCA_038363315.1 of Mugilogobius chulae. Lineage (NCBI taxonomy): Eukaryota > Metazoa > Chordata > Actinopteri > Gobiiformes > Gobiidae > Mugilogobius > Mugilogobius chulae. The sequence continues at coordinate 216,122 of JBBPFD010000675.1, forward strand.
ACTTTTGATTACTACTAATAACTAGTGCATTATGTTTTATAAGTGTAAATTATACATGTTTATGATTGACTCGGGTTAGAATCTGTAGTTTTGTGAGAGCTAACCTTGTGCTTACCTTAATGCTAACCTAGGCTAACCGTTAGCCTACATCTAAGTGAACCCAAAGTGACTGTAATGTTGCAGCTGTTATTGTGCCCTCGTGATGAGCTTTTCATGTAAATGACTGTGCTCTGTTTTTACAGTATATCTTTCACAGGAAAACACAGACGTTCCAAAGAATATTTAAAGATTTATTTTAAAAATGTAAGTAGCTCATTGTGTCTGTTTTTAGCCCCTGTTTGTTCTGAAGTTTGTGGTTTAAAATTTTAGGTTTGCTGTGAAAACAGAAAACTCAACAAGTCTCTCAAATTTAGGTACGGAGTTTTAAATCTGTCACATTCAAACCTGCAAGATGATAATGTTTACTGATGCTTTGTTGTAATATTTGTGTGTTTTTCTTTCCACAGCAGCTGTATGAGGACTTTTACTGAGCTCAGACTCTGTTACAACTGACCACAGAACATGAAGTACAGCTTCATTCTATTTTATTAATATTAAAGTTCTGTGTTATACATATTTACTAATAAAATGTTTTCTCTCATGTTCAAGTCCAGCACAGGTCACAGTTTGACAGAGACAACACAAGACTGAGCTGCAGCTTCAACCCTGCCGTAGACTGGGTCCGAGTCTGGTGTGAGGCGTGACTCTCACAACTCTCGCAAGACTTAGAAAGTGCTTAAAACCAATGCTTCCTTGTACACAGACCCCGGTGCAGTGCGATAGTCACGCGAGTGTGTGGAAAGAATCCGTTTTAAGGCTATTTTTGTCGGAGGTTGCAGCGGTCAGATGTGGCTTTCAATTCGTAATACGAGCATTCTCGCAGTAATCCACGTGAATCTGCGCGGCTTTGGGTAAAAACGGACCGCAGTGGACTGCTGCTGGTGAACAAGGCACATCGCAAGAAACTCGGACATGTCTCAGACTGAACTCGCCTCGCAGTCTGTTTAAGGACTTATAACAGTAGGATTATTATCAGATTCAGAAAGCACATTCACTGTTTCTTTGTCATTTTAAAAATAAATTATATGTAAAAGTGTGAAAACTGCTGTCTCGTGTTCCTTTATTTTAGCTTGTTTTTGATAGCACAACATTTGTATAAATAACATAAATGTGTAAATATAACACATAAATGTGTAAGATGTTTCAGACTTGACACGTTTGTGTGGAAATGACACGTTTGTGTTGAGAACACGTTTGTGTTGTATGACTTTGATACACTGAATGTGTAAAGGGTTTGACACATACGTTTTGTGTTAAATTTACCATAAGTGCGGTCCTTCAACTCACTCACAAATGTGTCATTTATTTTTTAGGCAAGGCAAGGCAAATTTATTTGTATAGCACAATTCATACAAAGCAATTCAAAGTGCTGGATCCGGACTGGAGGCACACATGAGCCCGTTTTTAGCATAGTGCCTGCTATGCTTTGTTTCATTAACTTTACTGCCATCAGATGATTTCCAGGTTACAAGCTAATCTGTAAAAAGAAAATATACCCAGGCCAATAATTAAAATAAAGTCAGAGTTTTAGCAAAAAAATATTTCACCCTGGAGAGACTCAGACAACAAAAGTGTGTTAGAAGATTCTTTATTGAATACATGACTTTGGCGGTCAGACCCCAGCAGAAGACATGGCGATGATTAGCACGGCCAGATTAAGTCGATTAGATCTGGAATATATGTCTTCCCCCAGGGCTGCACACTGGTGGTGGTAGAGGAATAAACTAGGGGCGAAGATGATGATGCAGAGGAGACCAAGGGCGATGAAGGTGGTCCAAAAAGTGGCCAATGAGGATAACATCCCCTGTCCTTAGACCCTCCTTCTCGGCAAGGAAAAACTCCAAACCCAGTAGGGAAAATGAGAAACCTCGAGGAGAACCACAGTGAAGGAGAGATCCACTCCTATGGACGGACAGGCTGTAGATGTGACCCGGACAGGCTGTAGATGTGACTGGACTGACATGCCTCCATAGCTGGTTAGTGTTCGAGTGTAGACCCAGAGTCCATCAGCAGAGGAAAAACAACTCATCTGGCAGGATGACAACAGCCTTTACGGGAGGAGACGGGGAGGAGGTGGGGCGCAGCACGGCTGATCGATGAATGAACAAGAATGAATAGTCTGCATGTGGCCTTATATGTTGTAGTCAGGGGCTGATTGGGAGCAGAGCTGCAGCTGGAGAAGGAGGTGTGGCTGCTGATGAGGGATAGGGAACAGGTGAGCTCGTTGGGTGAGGGAGCAGACAGTCTTCCAGGCTGAATTTACGCCAGCTCCATTATGGTTTTGTGCAAGTCACGTATTGCTATTACTGTTCACAAACATTTCTTGCAGATTAAATTTTAAGATAATAAAATACTTGAAGTATCATTAGTTTATTCATCTTGTTTTTTTACGATAAGCCGCGCAGTTGTGCTCTGATAATCCGGATGGAAGTTTTTGCTTAAGTTTTGAAAATAGAACAAACAGGAAATAAAGTAAGCATGAACGAAGAGCATCCAGTGATTTTCAAAATTAAATAATTTTATAGTTCTACATTGCAAAAAGAGATATGTTAAAAATCTAATCATTTTATGTGTTAAACCCACCCAAGAGTGTGTAGAAATCAGCCAGAAATTACAAAGCAGCACAAAATGTGTTACTTTTTATATCTTTTTCTATTACGTTTTACACAAAATGTATCATATTTCTAACCAATCAGAAAGCTACTTTTGTCAGTTTGAACAGAATAACTGCCCAGGGACACGTTTGTGTTAAACCCATGGTTTTGAGACTGAAGAAGCACCAGGATTCAGAGCTCTCTGTCAACACGGTCAGTTTGATTTAATCACTTTTGATTACTACTAATAACTAGTGCATTATGTTTTATAAGTGTAAATTATACATGTTTATGATTGACTCGGGTTAGAATCTGTAGTTTTGTGAGAGCTAACCTTGTGCTTACCTTAATGCTAACCTAGGCTAACCGTTAGCCTACATCTAAGTGAACCCAAAGTGACTGTAATGTTGCAGCTGTTATTGTGCCCTCGTGATGAGCTTTTCATGTAAATGACTGTGCTCTGTTTTTACAGTATATCTTTCACAGGAAAACACAGACGTTCCAAAGAATATTTAAAGATTTATTTTAAAAATGTAAGTAGCTCATTGTGTCTGTTTTTAGCCCCTGTTTGTTCTGAAGTTTGTGGTTTAAAATTTTAGGTTTGCTGTGAAAACAGAAAACTCAACAAGTCTCTCAAATTTAGGTACGGAGTTTTAAATCTGTCACATTCAAACCTGCAAGATGATAATGTTTACTGATGCTTTGTTGTAATATTTGTGTGTTTTTCTTTCCACAGCAGCTGTATGAGGACTTTTACTGAGCTCAGACTCTGTTACAACTGACCACAGAACATGAAGTACAGCTTCATTCTATTTTATTAATATTAAAGTTCTGTGTTATACATATTTACTAATAAAATGTTTTCTCTCATGTTCAAGTCCAGCACAGGTCACAGTTTGACAGAGACAACACAAGACTGAGCTGCAGCTTCAACCCTGCCGTAGACTGGGTCCGAGTCTGGTGTGAGGCGTGACTCTCACAACTCTCGCAAGACTTAGAAAGTGCTTAAAACCAATGCTTCCTTGTACACAGACCCCGGTGCAGTGCGATAGTCACGCGAGTGTGTGGAAAGAATCCGTTTTAAGGCTATTTTTGTCGGAGGTTGCAGCGGTCAGATGTGGCTTTCAATTCGTAATACGAGCATTCTCGCAGTAATCCACGTGAATCTGCGCGGCTTTGGGTAAAAACGGACCGCAGTGGACTGCTGCTGGTGAACAAGGCACATCGCAAGAAACTCGGACATGTCTCAGACTGAACTCGCCTCGCAGTCTGTTTAAGGACTTATAACAGTAGGATTATTATCAGATTCAGAAAGCACATTCACGGTTTCTTTGTCATTTTAAAAATAAATTATATGTAAAAGTGTGAAAACTGCTGTCTCGTGTTCCTTTATTTTAGCTTGTTTTTGATAGCACAACATTTGTATAAATAACATAAATGTGTAAATATAACACATAAATGTGTAAGATGTTTCAGACTTGACACGTTTGTGTGGAAATGACACGTTTGTGTTGAGAACACGTTTGTGTTGTATGACTTTGATACACTGAATGTGTAAAGGGTTTGACACATGTTGATACGTTTTGTGTTAAATTTACCATAAGTGCGGTCCTTCAACTCACTCACAAATGTGTCATTTATTTTTTAGGCAAGGCAAGGCAAATTTATTTGTATAGCACAATTCATACAAAGCAATTCAAAGTGCTGGATCCGGACTGGAGGCACACATGAGCCCGTTTTTAGCATAGTGCCTGCTATGCTTTGTTTCATTAACTTTACTGCCATCAGATGATTTCCAGGTTACAAGCTAATCTGTAAAAAGAAAATATACCCAGGCCAATAATTAAAATAAAGTCAGAGTTTTAGCAAAAAAATATTTCACCCTGGAGAGACTCAGACAACAAAAGTGTGTTAGAAGATTCTTTATTGAATACATGACTTTGGCGGTCAGACCCCAGCAGAAGACATGGCGATGATTAGCACGGCCAGATTAAGTCGATTAGATCTGGAATATATGTCTTCCCCCAGGGCTGCACACTGGTGGTGGTAGAGGAATAAACTAGGGGCGAAGATGATGATGCAGAGGAGACCAAGGGCGATGAAGGTGGTCCAAAAAGTGGCCAATGAGGATAACATCCCCTGTCCTTAGACCCTCCTTCTCGGCAAGGAAAAACTCCAAACCCAGTAGGGAAAATGAGAAACCTCGAGGAGAACCACAGTGAAGGAGAGATCCACTCCTATGGACGGACAGGCTGTAGATGTGACCCGGACAGGCTGTAGATGTGACTGGACTGACATGCCTCCATAGCTGGTTAGTGTTCGAGTGTAGACCCAGAGTCCATCAGCAGAGGAAAAACAACTCATCTGGCAGGATGACAACAGCCTTTACGGGAGGAGACGGGGAGGAGGTGGGGCGCAGCACGGCTGATCGATGAATGAACAAGAATGAATAGTCTGCATGTGGCCTTATATGTTGTAGTCAGGGGCTGATTGGGAGCAGAGCTGCAGCTGGAGAAGGAGGTGTGGCTGCTGATGAGGGATAGGGAACAGGTGAGCTCGTTGGGTGAGGGAGCAGACAGTCTTCCAGGCTGAATTTACGCCAGCTCCATTATGGTTTTGTGCAAGTCACGTATTGCTATTACTGTTCACAAACATTTCTTGCAGATTAAATTTTAAGATAATAAAATACTTGAAGTATCATTAGTTTATTCATCTTGTTTTTTTACGATAAGCCGCGCAGTTGTGCTCTGATAATCCGGATGGAAGTTTTTGCTTAAGTTTTGAAAATAGAACAAACAGGAAATAAAGTAAGCATGAACGAAGAGCATCCAGTGATTTTCAAAATTAAATAATTTTATAGTTCTACATTGCAAAAAGAGATATGTTAAAAATCTAATCATTTTATGTGTTAAACCCACCCAAGAGTGTGTAGAAATCAGCCAGAAATTACAAAGCAGCACAAAATCTTTTTATATCTTTTTCTATTACGTTTTACACAAAATGTATCATATTTCTAACCAATCAGAAAGCTACTTTTGTCAGTTTGAACAGAATAACTGCCCAGGGACACGTTTGTGTTAAACCCATGGTTTTGAGACTGAAGAAGCACCAGGATTCAGAGCTCTCTGTCAACACGGTCAGTTTGATTTAATCACTTTTGATTACTACTAATAACTAGTGCATTATGTTTTATAAGTGTAAATTATACATGTTTATGATTGACTCGGGTTAGAATCTGTAGTTTTGTGAGAGCTAACCTTGTGCTTACCTTAATGCTAACCTAGGCTAACCGTTAGCCTACATCTAAGTGAACCCAAAGTGACTGTAATGTTGCAGCTGTTATTGTGCCCTCGTGATGAGCTTTTCATGTAAATGACTGTGCTCTGTTTTTACAGTATATCTTTCACAGGAAAACACAGACGTTCCAAAGAATATTTAAAGATTTATTTTAAAAATGTAAGTAGCTCATTGTGTCTGTTTTTAGCCCCTGTTTGTTCTGAAGTTTGTGGTTTAAAATTTTAGGTTTGCTGTGAAAACAGAAAACTCAACAAGTCTCTCAAATTTAGGTACGGAGTTTTAAATCTGTCACATTCAAACCTGCAAGATGATAATGTTTACTGATGCTTTGTTGTAATATTTGTGTGTTTTTCTTTCCACAGCAGCTGTATGAGGACTTTTACTGAGCTCAGACTCTGTTACAACTGACCACAGAACATGAAGTACAGCTTCATTCTATTTTATTAATATTAAAGTTCTGTGTTATACATATTTACTAATAAAATGTTTTCTCTCATGTTCAAGTCCAGCACAGGTCACAGTTTGACAGAGACAACACAAGACTGAGCTGCAGCTTCAACCCTGCCGTAGACTGGGTCCGAGTCTGGTGTGAGGCGTGACTCTCACAACTCTCGCAAGACTTAGAAAGTGCTTAAAACCAATGCTTCCTTGTACACAGACCCCGGTGCAGTGCGATAGTCACGCGAGTGTGTGGAAAGAATCCGTTTTAAGGCTATTTTTGTCGGAGGTTGCAGCGGTCAGATGTGGCTTTCAATTCGTAATACGAGCATTCTCGCAGTAATCCACGTGAATCTGCGCGGCTTTGGGTAAAAACGGACCGCAGTGGACTGCTGCTGGTGAACAAGGCACATCGCAAGAAACTCGGACATGTCTCAGACTGAACTCGCCTCGCAGTCTGTTTAAGGACTTATAACAGTAGGATTATTATCAGATTCAGAAAGCACATTCACGGTTTCTTTGTCATTTTAAAAATAAATTATATGTAAAAGTGTGAAAACTGCTGTCTCGTGTTCCTTTATTTTAGCTTGTTTTTGATAGCACAACATTTGTATAAATAACATAAATGTGTAAATATAACACATAAATGTGTAAGATGTTTCAGACTTGACACGTTTGTGTGGAAATGACACGTTTGTGTTGAGAACACGTTTGTGTTGTATGACTTTGATACACTGAATGTGTAAAGGGTTTGACACATACGTTTTGTGTTAAATTTACCATAAGTGCGGTCCTTCAACTCACTCACAAATGTGTCATTTATTTTTTAGGCAAGGCAAGGCAAATTTATTTGTATAGCACAATTCATACAAAGCAATTCAAAGTGCTGGATCCGGACTGGAGGCACACATAAGCCCGTTTTTAGCATAGTGCCTGCTATGCTTTGTTTCATTAACTTTACTGCCATCAGATGATTTCCAGGTTACAAGCTAATCTGTAAAAAGAAAATATACCCAGGCCAATAATTAAAATAAAGTCAGAGTTTTAGCAAAAAAATATTTCACCCTGGAGAGACTCAGACAACAAAAGTGTGTTAGAAGATTCTTTATTGAATACATGACTTTGGCGGTCAGACCCCAGCAGAAGACATGGCGATGATTAGCACGGCCAGATTAAGTCGATTAGATCTGGAATATATGTCTTCCCCCAGGGCTGCACACTGGTGGTGGTAGAGGAATAAACTAGGGGCGAAGATGATGATGCAGAGGAGACCAAGGGCGATGAAGGTGGTCCAAAAAGTGGCCAATGAGGATAACATCCCCTGTCCTTAGACCCTCCTTCTCGGCAAGGAAAAACTCCAAACCCAGTAGGGAAAATGAGAAACCTCGAGGAGAACCACAGTGAAGGAGAGATCCACTCCTATGGACGGACAGGCTGTAGATGTGACCCGGACAGGCTGTAGATGTGACTGGACTGACATGCCTCCATAGCTGGTTAGTGTTCGAGTGTAGACCCAGAGTCCATCAGCAGAGGAAAAACAACTCATCTGGCAGGATGACAACAGCCTTTACGGGAGGAGACGGGGAGGAGGTGGGGCGCAGCACGGCTGATCGATGAATGAACAAGAATGAATAGTCTGCATGTGGCCTTATATGTTGTAGTCAGGGGCTGATTGGGAGCAGAGCTGCAGCTGGAGAAGGAGGTGTGGCTGCTGATGAGGGATAGGGAACAGGTGAGCTCGTTGGGTGAGGGAGCAGACAGTCTTCCAGGCTGAATTTACGCCAGCTCCATTATGGTTTTGTGCAAGTCACGTATTGCTATTACTGTTCACAAACATTTCTTGCAGATTAAATTTTAAGATAATAAAATACTTGAAGTATCATTAGTTTATTCATCTTGTTTTTTTACGATAAGCCGCGCAGTTGTGCTCTGATAATCCGGATGGAAGTTTTTGCTTAAGTTTTGAAAATAGAACAAACAGGAAATAAAGTAAGCATGAACGAAGAGCATCCAGTGATTTTCAAAATTAAATAATTTTATAGTTCTACATTGCAAAAAGAGATATGTTAAAAATCTAATCATTTTATGTGTTAAACCCACCCAAGAGTGTGTAGAAATCAGCCAGAAATTACAAAGCAGCACAAAATCTTTTTATATCTTTTTCTATTACGTTTTACACAAAATGTATCATATTTCTAACCAATCAGAAAGCTACTTTTGTCAGTTTGAACAGAATAACTGCCCAGGGACACGTTTGTGTTAAACCCATGGTTTTGAGACTGAAGAAGCACCAGGATTCAGAGCTCTCTGTCAACACGGTCAGTTTGATTTAATCACTTTTGATTACTACTAATAACTAGTGCATTATGTTTTATAAGTGTAAATTATACATGTTTATGATTGACTCGGGTTAGAATCTGTAGTTTTGTGAGAGCTAACCTTGTGCTTACCTTAATGCTAACCTAGGCTAACCGTTAGCCTACATCTAAGTGAACCCAAAGTGACTGTAATGTTGCAGCTGTTATTGTGCCCTCGTGATGAGCTTTTCATGTAAATGACTGTGCTCTGTTTTTACAGTATATCTTTCACAGGAAAACACAGACGTTCCAAAGAATATTTAAAGATTTATTTTAAAAATGTAAGTAGCTCATTGTGTCTGTTTTTAGCCCCTGTTTGTTCTGAAGTTTGTGGTTTAAAATTTTAGGTTTGCTGTGAAAACAGAAAACTCAACAAGTCTCTCAAATTTAGGTACGGAGTTTTAAATCTGTCACATTCAAACCTGCAAGATGATAATGTTTACTGATGCTTTGTTGTAATATTTGTGTGTTTTTCTTTCCACAGCAGCTGTATGAGGACTTTTACTGAGCTCAGACTCTGTTACAACTGACCACAGAACATGAAGTACAGCTTCATTCTATTTTATTAATATTAAAGTTCTGTGTTATACATATTTACTAATAAAATGTTTTCTCTCATGTTCAAGTCCAGCACAGGTCACAGTTTGACAGAGACGACACGAGACTGAGCTGCAGCTTCAACCCTGCCGTAGACTGGGTCCGAGTCTGGTGTGAGGCGTGACTCTCACAACTCTCGCAAGACTTAGAAAGTGCTTAAAACCAATGCTTCCTTGTACACAGACCCCGGTGCAGTGCGATAGTCACGCGAGTGTGTGGAAAGAATCCGTTTTAAGGCTATTTTTGTCGGAGGTTGCAGCGGTCAGATGTGGCTTTCAATTCGTAATACGAGCATTCTCGCAGTAATCCACGTGAATCTGCGCGGCTTTGGGTAAAAACGGACCGCAGTGGACTGCTGCTGGTGAACAAGGCACATCGCAAGAAACTCGGACATGTCTCAGACTGAACTCGCCTCGCAGTCTGTTTAAGGACTTATAACAGTAGGATTATTATCAGATTCAGAAAGCACATTCACTGTTTCTTTGTCATTTTAAAAATAAATTATATGTAAAAGTGTGAAAACTGCTGTCTCGTGTTCCTTTATTTTAGCTTGTTTTTGATAGCACAACATTTGTATAAATAACATAAATGTGTAAATATAACACATAAATGTGTAAGATGTTTCAGACTTGACACGTTTGTGTGGAAATGACACGTTTGTGTTGAGAACACGTTTGTGTTGTATGACTTTGATACACTGAATGTGTAAAGGGTTTGACACATGTTGATACGTTTTGTGTTAAATTTACCATAAGTGCGGCCCATAGGAAAAATGTGTTGCTCATCTGTTGTTCAATCTCATCTCATGAGATCAATTTGAGCTTCTCATATTTGAATCATTCTGTGATCATAGGTTTCTGAGTTACTTCTCCTAAGGGTCCCTTAGGAGCAAGAGATATGCTAAAAAGAGACAAGACATCACTGAGACATTAAGAGGTTGAGTTGAGAAAGTCATTTGAGCAATACTTGAGAAGTGGGATACACAGAGGAGATCTTAATTGTATATCCCTGATCTCAATTAGGTCCTGGTTATTTTGAAGGGAATCAAAGAGAATAACATGAGATGAATATGAGATGAGTATGAGACTTTTATGAGACAAATTTGAGAAGCATGAGCCTTAAAAGAGATCTTATAAATGTATCCAATGTCTCTTCCATGTCTTGGTCATTTCCCTTTAGGATTATGATTATGAGCCATATTTGAGAAACATGAGAACACATTGAGAAAGTAATTAAGAATCATTATCCTTGGTAATTACAACTGTAAAAACAATACAGAAAATTGAAATATTTAAAACTTTTATTGGGGTAACATATAATGGTGTGTCAGTGTACCATTAGTATTTGATAAGCCGCAAACGTTCCCCTCATGAACCACAGTTTGAGAAACACTGCTATAAAGAGATCTGGCCTACATACAGAAAATGAACACTTCCAGATTTTAAACTATGACCAGTAGGGATGGAAAATCGATCGAAAATATCGAAAATCGATCGAAGTTCGCAGAAATCGAATTGTAAGGCCAGAATCGATCAGTTTTTTTATGCAGCCACTGACTTAAACGCACACTGTATTTGTATAATACACACAATAATACAAAAATAGTCACAATGTTTGAAGAAATAAAGCCTGAACTTGTGCCAGATCTGACTAAATGTGGATTATTATGTTGAGTTAACAACTGATGGTTGGACGGACCTCGAAATATGGACACTAAATATGACTGTGTACTGTTTGAATGTTGACAAAAAACACTAGTTCTAAGCTCTAACAACAGTGGCTTTGTTTTAAATGTCATGTATTATGGTTTATTTTGTGTCTTAAGAAAAAAAAAAGTTAAAATAGATAAACTAACAAAATTGAACAAAATCGAAAATCGTGACTACAAAATCGAAAACTGAATCGAATTGTGACTTAAGTGAATCGTCCCATCCCTAATGACCAGCAGTGCAGAGGAACAATCACACTTTTAAATACTTTACCAAATGTATTTAAAAGAATATATCATCTCAAACACATTCTCAAACAGACCAAAACGTTTAAAGTGTCTATGAGCAAATGTAGTGACAGGTAAATTTTACTGTAGTAAAATGTAGTAAACATGAAGTGTCATCAACAGTGTGAAATGCAGAAGTAAACCATACTTACAAAACTGTTTTCAGAATGTGTACCTTATTGTCCATCCAAACCCATCAAAACACTTTGATCAACTAAAGTTGTGGCAGAGTTTCTTTGTGTAGCTCAGAGTCAAACAGGAAGAGTCCAAACAAAAAGCACATGTCCCAGGTCCAGGAGAACAGTCCAACAGTCACTGATGATGTCATGATGATGCTGTTGTCATCTGGCCTTTCCTTCTAATGGCTGATTGTCGACTTCCATTTCAATCTGCTCCATGTCTCCTGCTTCCATCACATTCTCCTCCTGCAAGTAAAGCAAAGGAGAAGTTACTAAAGATCAATATCATGACATTTATTCTTAAGCCACTTTACATAGTTTGAAAGTTTAAAAGAAGCCAATGATTTTCACAGCATGCACCACCAAAAACATTTGTTTCCTTACAAACAGAGCTCAAACTTCTTGAGCTAAGTTGCGGTTTACGTAAACTTAAAAACCTCTCAACATTGCACAGTAGTACTAACTGTGGACAAACTCCACGGACAAAACTTGATACAAAATAACTCAAAAAATGAATATGGAAATTATGGTGCATTTTAGCTCTAAACTTTTAAACATGAAACATTGTTGAGTATTGTTGCTTCTGAATTTTGGTAAGGAAGGTTAACTGTTGTCATTGCAGGAACACAATTTACAACCTAAAACTTGCCATCTGTAATGGTAAAAGGATGACATAAAGGGACAACTCATAAATAATGTTATATTGGGGAATATTTTTGGTCACATAAAAAGTGAAGCTCACTACTATAGAGGCT
>JBBPFD010000676.1:0-19416 GCA_038363315.1 Mugilogobius chulae
TTCTCTCTCTCCCTCTCTCCTCCTCTCCTCTCCTCTACCTTCTCTCCTCTCTTCTATCGCTCCCTCTCTCTCCTTCTCTCCTCTCTCTCTCTCTCTCTCTTCCCTCTCTCTCTCTCCTCTCTCTCTCTTTACATTATTTCATGTCTTTTTGACAGAACAGATGTTTCCTCGCAGATTTAATACATCTTTTATCCAACACTCTTCTTCTTCTTCTTCTCGTCTGTGAACTCTGGCTGCATGTTTGCAGTTCTCCCGTGTCTCCGGCTTCCCTCCCACCTTCCACAAACATGTAAAACGGGTCAGGAGTCAGCCCCGCCAGACTCCCCCGCCTCAGGCCCAAAGCAGCGCTGTTTGCTTCAGGACAAAGAGTCTTTTTCCGTCACAACAGCAGATCTTTGTCTCCGACCAGAGACAACTGTCACTTGCTGCTGCTTCTCCTCGGGATCATTTACACTTTTATAATCAACAAATATTATTATTATATACATTTATTTCAGTCTTTGGATGTTTCTCAGATCTTTAGCCATTTTGACTGAAATTTTTTTTTTTGCTTTTTAGTTCGTAAATATCTGTGTTTGTGGCTTTTTCCAGTTTGAATTCTTTAGATCGTTTCTGTCTTTTTTAACTTTCATTTTTTCAACTAAATTCTGAAATATTTCTGCTCAGTTTTAGTTGGAATATTTCCTTGAATTTTGGCTAAAATAATTCAGATTTCCTTCTGACTTTTAGAATTCAGTTTTGCCACAAATTCCTGCTTCTTTACTTTATCTTATAGTGAAAATAACACTTTTTTTAAAGGAAGTTTTGTTTTTGTTTTTTAAACTCAGTCACTTGTTTGAATTATTTAGTTTTTCTGTCGGATTCATTTCCAATCATAACTTTAGTTTTTTACAGTATAATCTTGTCTTTCGTTTAGTTTAGTTTGTTTTTACAGAATATATTTCTTTCTCTTTCGTGTTTAGTTTTTTACAGTTATATCTTGGCTCTTTCGTGTTTTAGTTTTTACAGACCATATATTCTTCCCTTTCGTGTTTAGTTTACAGTATAGTTCTTTCTTCTCGTGTTAGTTTTCACAGCTATATTCTTCGCTTTCGGTGTTTTAGTTTTTAACAAGTATATCTTCTTCTTCTTTCCGTGTTTTAGTTTTTACAGTTATTCTTTCTCTTTCTCCGTTTAGTTTTTTAAGTAATTCTTTTCTTTCCGGGTGTTTAGTTTTTTTTTACAGTATATCCTTCTCTTTCGGCCGTGTTATTTTTTACAGCTATATCTATTCCTTCTCGTGTTAGTTTTGACAGTATTAATTCTTCTCCTTTCGGTTTATTTTTTACAGTCTATACTGTTCTATCGTCGTTTTGCTTTCTTATCGATAAGTTATACTCAGTTTTTTTATAATCTTATCTTTCGGTTTACGTTTTACAGTATTATAGGTCTGTCTTTCCAGTGTTTAGTTTTACTCTAATTCTTCTCTTTCAGGTTTAGTTTTACAGTTATACTTCTTCTCTTTCTGTTTATTTTTTTACAGTATATCTTCTCTTCGTGTTAGTTTTGACGTATATTCTTCTCTTTGTGTTTTAGTACACTATATTCTTCGTTTCTGTATCATCGCTTAGGTTGCGTTTACAAGTATTCATTTCTTCTCTTATATCTCCTAATCCGAGATGGCCACGCTGGTTTAGCTTTTTTTTACTCAAGATTATCTTCTCTTTCGTGGCTTTACGTTTTTGACAGTTATTCTTCTCTATTCTTTTGTTTAGTTTTTACAGTACCCAGATCATTCTTTCTCGTGTTTAGTTTTTATACAGTATATTCTTCTCTTTGTGTTAGTTTTTTACAGTATATTCTTCTCTTTCGTGTTTAGTTTTTTCTACAGTAAACTCTCTTCGCATCAACTCGTGTTTTTAGTTTTACAGTAATATCTCTCTTTCTGCTTAGTTTTTACAGTATATTCTCTTCTCTTTCGTGTTTCAGTTTTTTACAGTATATCTTCTCTTTCGTCAAACTGTTTAGGGGGGGTTTTTACAGTATATTCTTCTTCTTTCCGGTTTTATTTTACAGTAATAAGCTCCTATAGTAGTTTTTTTACAGTAATATCTAGTGTTTGTAATCATTGATCTCGATGGGTCACTGCAGCAGCTGTTTGTCTCTGTTTGAACCCGACAAATCCAGACCAGAGCCCGGATCATAACCAGACTAAACCGGGACCAGCTGCTACCTGGGACCTGAGGTAGGACTCTCTCTCTCTCTCTGTGTGTGTTTACGTCAGATGCCCTCCCGCTTGTCGACGAGGCGTTTGGAGCTGTTGTTGTTCTTTTATCAGATTATATTCTTCTGTTGTTTGGCTGAAGTTGCTGGTTGTTGAAGGTTCTTGCTCAAAGGCACAAAGGCCTGAGGCTGGAGTAGTCGCTTCTCGTCGTTTCTGAACTTTTGTATTGATTAGTTTCGTTCTGATTTGTCTGATTCAATCGGCTGTAAACTGTTGTATTTTTTATCACATGTTTGTTTAGACACGTCACTAGGGGGAGGAGCCTGGTTGTCACTAGGGGAGGAGTCTGTGTGTGTACAAGCCACGCCCCCAGAAGCTCAGGCCACGCCTCCAAACACACGTGCTTGTTTTTATTTCATGTTTGTGGCAGCGTTTTACTAAACAATGGGGGTATTCCATGAAAGTGCTTAACAAGTCTAGGCTTATCCTAAAATCCTGAGCTGAAACTAGCTTCATCTCCAACTTAAGCCTCAAGGTTCCATGAAAAAATAAAGCCTGGGTCTGAACAACGCTAATTCAAGCTTGAAGATTAATCTGGGCTGTGAGCGCGCTCCCGCTGAATGTGACGAGACCAGATCAATGGAGCAAGACATCACTGAGAATGAGAGAGAAAAAGTTTTTTACATGATCTGACTGAAACACGAGAGGAGCCAAAGTGCACACGGACTACAGTTTGATTTGCATCGCAAAAGTTTTCAGTTTATAGTGGTTTATTCTGATGCAGCCCCTCCCCTCCTGTCACTGCTGGAGAAAGACGAGGCGGAGATCCAGAGGATTTATCATCGTATTTGTGAGTAGTAGGCTCATCGTTTTTAATGCAATGCACAGTTTTCCACTCCGCATGTGGAACTAGTCCCGCTGCGTAAAGTTGTCACAAAGTTGTAGCGTAACTCTTCACAACCAGAACTGACCAATCAGAGCAGAGGATGTGTGTGAGGAGAGACGAGGGAGAGAGTGCGATGAAGCGCTTCTGTGCGTAAAAGCAGCAGCACGACTCCACGGCTCTCACACTTTAGTCTGCTTTCATTGCTTCATCCTTTAGAGAAATAGCTGCATGTCTGTGTAAATCTTTTTGTAGTTTAGATGCACATTAATTTTCCAGTTAAATATGTGGCTCTTTGTGCTGCCAATGTGACGTTTGCTCTTACAAACGCGTCTTCCACAGCGAGAGCGGCTCAAAAAAAGAAGAAAAGAAAAGAAACAGCGAAAGCGGCTCTTGGTGCCAATGCCAAGTAAATAAAAGTGAATAAAAAGTGACTTTATAAGTTGTGTTGTGACAGACAGAGAGATTTCACACAGTTGTGGAAGTGTGTGAGGATAAACATGAGATTTAAGACGTGTTTTGAGACAAAGCTAAAATAATCTTGGACTGTTAGCCTGGTCCCGACCAGGTTTATGTCTGTGCACTTGTTACTGCGGCAACTCAGCGTCACCTCTGGTTAGCCGCGTTAGTGGAACGGAAATGGAGATTTCATAAGCCTAGATTGGCCAAATAAGCCAGGCTTTGGCTTTAGCTCGCTTCATGGAATACCCCCATACTCTACATGGTGTGGAGTTTACAATGACGCCAAGCTCCGCCCACACGTCTTAAACTCCGCCCACACATCTTTAAACTCCGCCCACACATCTTTAAACTGCCGCCCACACATCTTTAAACTCCGCCCACAAACACATCTACAACATGCTGGAATTACCTTCTTATTATGTCAGAGTCTTTTCTTACTCCAACATTAGGTCAAGTGTCTTGCTCATGGGCTACGGCAGGTGCACTCACAGTCCTGTTTTAGTCCTGCTTTAGTCCTGCTTTGTCCTGGTTTAGTCCTGCTTTAGTCCTGGTTCAACCTTGGTTCGACCTGGTTCAGACCTGTTCAGACCTGGGTGCAGACCTGGTTCAGACCTGGTCAGACCTGGTTCAGACCTGGTGGTTCAGAGCTGTAGAGACAGATGAGTGAAAATGAGACAAAAATAGCATCACTTTCTCTCCTCCTCACTTCCGGGCCGATCAAGAGACAGCTCCATTTCTCCCTCTCTCTCTCTCTCCCCTGTCTCTAATGCACACCGCTTTTCTCTTTTCTCTCTCTCCCTTGCTCTAACACACCTCTCCCTCCTCTGTCTCCCCCTCACTCTCTTTCCCTCCTTCTTTCCCTCTCTCCCTCTTCTCTCTCTCTCTCGCTCTTCCTCCTCCCTCCCTCTCTCCCTCTCTCTCTCTCCCCTCTCCCTCCTCTAACACACCTCTCTCTCCTCTCTGCCTCCCCCTCCCTCTTCTCCTCTCTCTTCCCCTCTCCCTCTCTTCTCTTCCCTCCTTCGCCCCCTCTCTCCCTCTCTCCCTCCTCTCTTTCTCTGGTCCCTCTCTCCCCCTCGCTCGTTCGCCTCCTCCCTCGCTCTCTCTCTCTCCCCGCTTCTAACCACACCTCTCTCTCTCTCCTCCCTCTCTCCTCTTCTCCCTCTCTTTCTCCCACTCCTCTCCCCTCGCTCTCTCACTCTAACATACCTCACTCTCTTCTCTCCTCCTCTCCCTCCTCTCCCCTGTCTTCTTTCTCCCTCTCTTCCCTTTCTCTCCCCCCCCCCTCCCTTCTCCTCCCCCCTCTCTCCCTCGCTCTAACACACCATCCTCTCTCTCTCTCCCTCGCTCTAACCACACCTCTCTCTCTCTCCTCCCTCTCTCTCTCCCTCGCTCTCTCTCCTTCCCTCTCTCTCCCTCCCTCTCTCTCTCCCTCGCTCTCTCGCTCGCTCTAACACACCTCTCTCTCTCCCTCTCTCTCTCTCTCTCCTCTCTCTCTCTCTCTCCCTTGCTCTAACACACCTCTCTCTCTCTTCAGTCTTGTGTCTGACCCAGCAGAGCCGTGTCTCACTTCTCTCTGATTCTCTCTGATTCTCTTCTTGTTTTTCGTCTGAACGATGGATCTGAAGGAGCCGCGTTAGTCTTGGTTTGATTCTCGGATGGCCCCAGCCCTGGACCTGGATCTGGACCGGGATCTGAGCAGGATTTAGTCCGGTTTGGGCCGTTTTTTCAGGGATGAAATCAGGCTGTGTTTTGATTCAGGTGGAAAGAACAGCGAGACTGTGGAGGCGTTTGAGGACATCAGGAAAAACCAGAACTGACACACACACGAGTCCGCCTGGAACCAGGTCTGAACCAGGTCTTGAACCAGGTCTGAAGCAGGTCTGAACCAGGTCATGAACCAGGTCTGAACCGGGATTAAAACCAAGCTTTGACTTAAAACACCTTGGAGTCTCTTTGACTGGGTCGGCAGCAACGTTTATTATAAGCTGGATAAACCTGGACTAAACCTGGACTAAAATGGACTAAAGCTGGACCTAAAACTGGACCTAAACCTGGACTAAAGCAGGACCTAAAACTGTGACTAAAGCAGGACCTAAACAGGACTAGAGGCTGGACTAAACCTGGACTAAAACTTGGACTAAAGCAGGACTAAAACTGGACCTTAAACCTGGGAACCTGGACTACCTGGACTAACCTGACTAAGCTGGACTATAAAGCTGCACTAAACCTGGGACTAAAAACAGGACCTAAACCTGGGCTAAACCTGGATAAACCTGTACTAACCAGGATAAACCCTAAACACTAAACGCTGGACAAAAAGGACTAAGCTGGACCTAAACAGGACTAAAAACAGGACTAAAACAGGACTAAACCAAGGACCTAGGAGCAGGACTAAACCAGGACTAAAACAGGACTAAAACCAGAACTAAAACAGGACTAAACCAGACTAAAGCAGGACCTAAAACTGGAGGACTAAACCTGGACTAAACCTGGACTAAAGGACTAGAAACAGGACCTAAACTAGACTAAAGCAGGACTAAAACAGGTCTAAAACAGGACCTAAACCTGGACTAAACCTGGACTAAAGCAGGACCTAATCCAGGACTAGAACGAGTCTAAACCAGACCCGACTCTGGGACAAAACGTCATGTTCAGTGAATTCCTCGAGGCGTTTGAGCTCAGACTGTTCCAGGTGTGTGTGTGTGTGACTCACCTGCCGTGCGTCGCCGCGGAGACCAGGTGTGCGTCGCCGCGGAGACCAGGTGTGCGTCGCCGCGGAGACCGAGGTGTTTCAGCCGAAGATGGGAGTCGACTTTGCCTCGGACAGTTGAGGAGTTTGAAAGATCTGAACATTTGGAGCGACGAAGATTCTGAAGATGTTTCCCTGAACGGAGTTTTCTACTGCGACAAACACCAGACGCACGACGGGCTGTACTACTGCCACCGACACAGGTAAAATACCGTTAAAATACGTTAAATACTGTTAAACATACTGCGACAAAACCAGACGCACGACGGGCTGTACTACTGCCACCGACACAGGTAATACGTTAAAATACGTTAAAATACAGGTCATACCAGACCACGACGGGCTGTACTACTGCACTGACACAGTAAATACCGTAAAATACAGTAAATACTGGCAAATACCAGACGCACGACGGGCTGTACTACTGCCACCGACACAGGTAAAATACCGTTAAAATCGTTAAAATACAGTAAAACAGTTCAAATACATCAATACTGCGACAAGGTACACAGACGCACGACGGGCTTACTACTGCCCACGACACAGTGTTAAAATACGTTAAAATACCGTTAAAATACTGCGACAAACACCAGACGCACGACAGGCTGTACTACTGCCACCGACACAGGTAAAATACCGTTAAAATACCGTTAAAATACAGGTCAAATACTGCGACAACACCAGACGCACGACGGGCTGTACTACTGCCACCGACACAGGTAAAATACCGTTAAAATACAGTTAAAATACAGGTAAAATACAGTAAAATACTGGACAAAACACCAGACGCACGACGGGCTGTACTACTGCCACCGACACAGGTAAAATACTGTTAAAATACAGGTTAAAATACTGGTCACAACACCAGACGCACGACGGCTGTACTACTGCCACCGACACAGGTAAAATACCGTTAAAATACAGTTAAAATATACCACTGCTTACTGCCACCGACACAGGTAAAATACTGTTAAAATACAGTTAAAATAATCAGTCAAATACCAGACGCATGACGGGCTGTACTACTGCCACCGACACAGGTAAATACTGTTAAAATACCGTTAAATACAGGTCAAATACAGTTAAAATACAGGTCAAATACAGTTAAAATACAGGTCAAAATACAGTAAAATACTGCGACAAACACCAGATGCCACGACGGGCTGACTACTGCCACCGACACAGGTAAAATACCGTTAAATACCGTTAAAATACAGGTCAAATACCGACCATGACTTACTACTGCCCCCCAAAAATACCGTTAAAATACAGTTTAAAATCTAGGTCAATACTGCCACAGACACAGGTAAAATACGATTAAAACAGGTAAAATACAGTAAAATACAGTACAATACGCGACAAACAGCAGGCGCATACGGCTGTACTACTGCCACAGACACAGGTAAATACAGGTAAAATACAGTAAAATACAGCTAAAATACAGGTAAAATGCAGGTAAAATACAGGTAAATACTGCCATCACACAGGTAAAATACAGATAAAATAATACAGTAAATACGGTTAAAATACTGCCACCGACACAGTAAAATACTGCTAAAATAAAGGTAAATACAGGTCAAATACTGCCACCGACACAGGTAAAATACCGTTAAAATACAGGTCAAACACCAGACGCACGACGGGCTGTACTACTGCCACCGACACAGGTAAAATACCGTTAAAATACTGTAAAATACAGTCAAATACAGTATATACAGGTACAATACTGCCACCGACACAGGTAAAATACTCTGTTTATCGCTTGTTTAGTGATGTTTTTCATGGTTAAAATAACAGTGTTTCATATTCATATTTTGCAGATTTAAGGTTAAAAACTAGACTCTTTATAAAATACGTTTGCTCATAGGCTGTATATCAGATATATAATCTATGGTGCTCATGAACAGTCATGTGTTTACTCATGAGAAATCAGACGAGGCTATAAACCAGACTCTATTTGGTTTTCTCCTCAAACCAGTCGGACCAGTTTAGTTCCAGTTTACATGTGACAGTTAACCCATTAAACCCTAAACCATTCCTGAGAGACTGGTCCTGCTGGGTCAGAGTCACTACTGCAGGACTGAGGCTCATTTAACCTAAATATTGTTTAATATTAGTAAGTGTTTTTAAAATGACACACTGATCTTTCTGGGACAAGTGGGACTTTTTTAAACATTTATCTGAGTTAAATATCAGGCTGTGTGTTCCACTTTGTGCAGAGCTTTTCTGTTGTAAAAATATTAACTTTACTGTTGAATGTGCAGTGAACAGGGGTTGTGAGCTGCTCAGTTACATTTGTCCAGCTGCAGACTGATTATCTGTTTACATGAGTCTGAAATCAGACTACGTACAATCAGTCTGGGACCACTTGTGCCAACTGGTTTTTCTGAAAACCGGTTTACAGCTCCTCAACAGGTCTGCCCAGGTTTACATGAGCTTTGGAGATCTGGTTTAAATCAGACTAGGTTATCTGGTTTTCCTGGCTCCATGTAAACGTCCTGACTGAAGTAAAGTGTCTGGAAAGATCGTACGGATCATTTCTGTCAGAGTCGCTCGTGTGGTTCTCTCAGCAGCAGCAGGAGTTTGTTTTTTATGAAGAATTAAGTCTTTTTTTGTTAGTATAAGTTCATAGGTCTAAAACCTTCATTTGTGAGACTGGACACAGTGGCTCAGTGGTTAGTGCTCTGGTCCTGGTCCTGGTCCTGGTCCAGGTCCTGGTGTTTCGGTTCAGTTTTGGTGTTGGGTCGCTGGAGCGCAAGGATCATATAGAACGCTTGATAAAATATGAAAAGGCAGCTTTAGTTTGATTTAAACATGAGCAACTCCCTGTTTCCCAGTGTTTCCAGTGTTTTTAGTGTTTCCAGTGTTTTTAGTGTTTGATCCTCGTTCGTCTGAAATCGAGCTGCAACAAGTTAAAGTTGGAGTAACTTTTTTAGTTGTAAATTGATAAACTGTTTGTTTTATACTAAAAAGTAAATAATAAATGCAGCACTGTTATGTAAAAATGAGCTGTGTAACTGTGTAATGTTTGAACTCAATAATAGAGAGTTGTAGTTACGCTGCGCTCTGATTGGCTGAGCTCGGGTGGTCCTGAGTCTAACGCTGCTCTCTGATTGGCTGAGCTCGTGTGGTCCTGAGTCTAACGCTGCGCTCTGATTGGCTGAGCTCGTGTGGTCCTGAGTCTAACGCTGCGCTCTGATTGGCTGAGCTCGGGTCCTCTCCAGTTTCACTTTGTTGTTTGTAAAAAGACGTTTTTTAGCCGTAACTGCAACTAAAATGAAAACATGTCAGTTAGAGATGCACCGATCCGATACTGGGATCAGGTATCGGCTCCATGATATCGGTTCAGCCGATACTACTGTTGTGCCTTTAACTGGACATAATGAGACTTATTTATTAACTGCTGTTGATCCAGAACGTCTCATATTATTGGACATTTTATTCAGATGAAGTTGTGAAGTTGTGACTTGCACTAGAAATAACAGTTACATAAGACTATAGGACCAAATCATTTCATAAGACATTTCAGTCCTTACTTTGGTATCGGTTGATATCGAGTATCGGCAGATAGTTAAAGACAAAGTATCAGAATCAGTCACTGCGGTTACATGATCGGGGAAATCAGACGAGGCTAGAAAACGGACTCTACTTGGTTTTCCCCTCAAACCGGTCGGACCAGTTTAGCTCCTGTTTACATGCACAAGAGTAAACCCATTACCCTGGAGAGACTGGTCCTGCTGTGTCAGACTCGATTGAGGCTGTAATTTGTTAAACTACTTTAACATTGTTAAAGTTGTTTATTTGTATTAACAGTTTGTAATACTGTTTGTTAAATGACACACAGTTATTTCTGGAACATGTAGAACAGTTGTAAACATGTAGAACAGTGTTAAACATGTAGAACAGTGTTAAACATGGAGTTAAATGTGAGATTGTGTGAGCCACTTTGTGCAAGACACTTTATAGTTCTAAAATTCTTAATTTATTGTTGGAATATGATGTGGGCAGGAGTTGTGAGCTGCTCAGTTACATTTGTCCAGCTGCAGACCGATTGTCTGTTTACATGAGTCTGAAATCAGACTACAATCGGTCTGGACCACGTGTGCCAACTGGTTTTCCAAAAACCGGTTTACAGCTCCTCAATAGGTCTGCCCGGGTTTACATGAGCTTTGGAAAACTGGTTTAAATCTGACTAGGCTAGTTATCCAGTTTTCCTGACCTCCATGTAAACGCCCTGACTATCGGAGCTGAAAAAGCTGGATTCAACCTCCTTCTCTGAGTCTCAGAGTTGCCAAGTTTGTTTCTTTATAATAAATAAGGTTGTAACGTTCCAGGTATCGGTATCGGTATCGGTATATAAAAGGTTCTGGGGAAACTCTTCAAAGTTCAAACTTAAAAATCCTCCATATACAAACACAAACACCCGTTTTACCTCTGTGGAGTTTCATTTAACCTTTAGAGCAGAAGGACTGTGGTCAAACTAACTCTAAAAACGCTCCAACAGCAGCGCTAGCTAGCGGCGCTAACAGGCTAACATGCTAACTCAGACTTCTGTTTACATTTCATTTCATTAAGATAAACGTCTCTTTTGTTGTTTTTATGACACACACAGAGGTGGAAAAGCACTAAATAAACATGAACTCAACACAGTTATGTTTCAAGGAAAAAAAATAATAATCAAAATATAAAATAGTTACAATAAACACATCTGTATTATGAAGTAACAGGAGCCTGGTTTATATGAGCAGCTCCTTTAAGTGGGCCTATTTATGAGTCTAGTTTGCAGAATCCATTATTTAAATGTATTTAAATGTGAGTTAAAAGCTGTTCCTATAATTTACTTTTTAAGCCATCATAATGTAATATTCTGTATCGGCTCAAACCCTGAGCCAAAGTATCGGTATCGGAGAGGATCTAAAAAATGGTATCGGAACAACACTAATGATGAGTTTGTTCGTCTGTTTTTAATAGTTTGAATGAGTTTTGAAGCTCGTGTGTCGAGTCTTTTGTGCTGCAGCTTCAAGTCAAAGTTTGATTTACAAAAATGTATCTATTTATGACCGAAACATGGATTTGATCAGATTTTCCAAAGCTGTTATTAGTGTTAGAAAAGACACACAATGTTCTAATGAATTGATTATCTGAATAACTTTATTTATGTTCTAAGGTCGTTTGTCTCAAAAGCTTCATCACGTTGTTGTCTGTAAACCTGTCCACACTGGTCAGTCTAGTTCTGCTCTGAGTGAGTGACAGCTGGGTTTAACCAATCACAGTGAAGCAGGAACTTTCATGGAGCTCAACAGTGTTTGATGGCCCTGGTTCCAGAAGCATTTTGCCCCATGTTATAGTCCCATAGGCTTTTCCAAAAATTCAAATATTAAGAGTTTAAAGACATACCGCGGGCTAACCAGCTATGTGCTAACTCCAGTGTTGGGCAGTAACGCGCTACTAAGTAACGCGTTACTGTAATCAGATTACTTTTACAGTAACGCAGTAATCTAACGCGTTATTTTGAAAAAGCTAGTAATCAAATTATAGTTACATGGACGAGTAACTACGCGTTACTTTTGTACTATGTTTTCTTAGCAGAATAAGACGTTATTTGTACTTTTTGTCAATAAAATGCGATGCTTTAGCAAGTCGCGACTGAGTGACGTCATCCACCAGAGACGTGACTGAAGCCGCCGGTGCGCAGCTGCAGCAGCTAACTTAGCAAAACAAATGCAACATGCAGCATGGAGCTGGGAGAAAAATACGCATTGTCGAGTTGGAAGTACGCACATTATTTTACTTTAGTTGGTACGAGTGGAAAGAATGTTGTGGTCCGTTGCCAATTATGTGGCGGGAGCAAGACGTTTTCGACAGCGAAAAACTCCACATCAAACCTTTTGAAGCATTTAAAAGGGACACACAGCACGACGCAACTTGTTGAAAAAGAAGTCAGATTAGCGACAGCAAGAGAGTCTAGGGTGAGTCTGTCAGCCAAGCAACCAAAACTGGATTTCTCCCGCGAGCCCCGTGTAACGTTAG
The DNA here is from genome assembly GCA_038363315.1 of Mugilogobius chulae. Lineage (NCBI taxonomy): Eukaryota > Metazoa > Chordata > Actinopteri > Gobiiformes > Gobiidae > Mugilogobius > Mugilogobius chulae. The sequence continues at coordinate 12,328 of JBBPFD010000676.1, forward strand.
AAGAGCTTAATCAACTTGTTGCGGGATACATTGTGGAGGAAATGCTGCCACTTTCTACTGTGGACTCCTCAAGCTTTCGGCGAATTATCGACAAAATTCCCTCAAACAATAATGTACATCTGCCACACAGAAAGTCATTCACCTCATATTTGGAAAACGAGTACAAAAAGATGAAAGCCGCTTTAAAGTTAGCGTTAGATGATGTACAGTTTGTATCAACAACTGCGGATATCTGGACTGCTAATAATAGGAGCTATATGGGTGTAACCATTCACTGGTTCAATCATGACACTTTGGAAAGACACAAAGCTGCGTTGGCTTGCAAAAGAGTGAGAGGCAGGCACACTTTTGATGTCATTGCTGCTGAACTGGAGCAAATTCATTCATCTTTCGGGCTGCTAAACAAAGTTGTTGCTACAGTTACAGATAATGCATCCAATTTTGTGAAAGCATTTAAGACTTTCCCACCACCTGAGTCTGATGAAGATGAAGAAGAGGAAGAGGAGCAGGAAGATGTATTTTTTACAGACATAGCAGAAGCCCTCACTTCTGTTTCTGATGAAGGCCACATCACTCTCCCCCCACATTACAGGTGTGCATCACACACCATCAACCTCATTTCCACAAGTGATGTTGAAAAATACCTCACATCTAGTCCAACTACAAAATCTGTGTACAGGGTTACTATTGCAAAATGCACAGCTCTTTGGACAAAAGCAAGTCGATCAACTGTTGCAGCAGAACAAGTGCAGGAGGTCAGCCAGAGGAAGCTTCTGGTTCCATCATCAACCAGGTGGAATTCATTTTATGATGCAGTCTCCAGAGTTGCAGAGATCCCTATGAATGAGCTAAATAACCTGTGCAACAAGCTGGGAATCAAGTGCTTCAATGAAAAAGAATATCAGTTCATGCATGAATACTGTATTGCAATGAAGCCACTTACTGCAGCACTGGACATACTGCAGGGTGATGAGTGTCCATATGGTGCTTTGCTGCCTACACTTGAGATCCTGATGATGAAGTCTCTCAGCCTAAAAGATTCGCTCACCAAGATGACAGCAGACCTTCCAGATGTTATTGTAAAGGTGTGTATGACTCAGAATCACAAAAAAGAAGTATTTCCATTGTTAGTGAATGGAAATACTTCTAACCCACTAATACTAACCCACTTAGAATTGACTTGGGTGATATAGTGCATGCAAACAATTTATAACAAATTATTTACATTTGGCCAAACTGTAGAAACACTTGTGTTAAACACTTTAACTGTGTTATTGTTTATTATAGGCCATCCAGACTCGTTTCTCCATTGTGCTCGACAACAAAGATGCTCTTCTCGCTGCCATAAGCTGCCCAAAGTTCAAACTCAGATGGGTGAAAGATGGAGCTAGAAAACAGCAACTGAAGAATCTTCTGGTAGCAGAGTGCCAAATACTTTCTTCTTCAGCAGGAGACTCAGACAAAACTGACAATGTGTCCAACAAAGTAGTAACACCAGTAACTGGTATGGAGTTTTTTGAATTTGAGTCAGAGCCTGAGGACTGTTACTCTGCAGACCAAGAAGTAATGAACTATCTGAGCTCAGGAGGATTTGAACTTGACACCTTGAGCAACTTCCCAGCAGTCAAAAAGGTTTTCCTGAAGTACAACACTCCAACCCCTTCAAGTGCACCAGTGGAGCGTTTATTTAGTTTAGGTGGATTGGTGCTGACCCCAAGACGGAATAGACTGTCTGACAGTCGATTTGAGAAGCTGCTTTTAATGAGATACAACCACTGTTTCACTAGCCCTAATCATCTGAAAAAACGTGAACAGTAGTGTCAAGCCTTTATAGTTTTTGTGATTTGTTTTGTTAGTACCTTCAGCAGTTAAAAAAAAAAAGAGTGGCAGTTCAAGAGGTCAATGATTCAATGATTTTACCTTGTTATAATGGCATTTCTGCAGCATTAGTTTACTCAAAGTTATATTTGACTTGATTCATGCATATTTGAGTAATCTTGTATTGATCTTCAGCTGGAGCTTGAGTTTTTTGTAAAGCAGCAGGTATGGTTCAAAACTGTCCCATAGCCACTTTCAACAATAAAAAAGAGTAATTTAAAAACTGCTGTCTGTTACAGTTAAATTTTAAAATGAAAAACTTGACAGTTCTGCAGTTTTGAACAGAGCCGTTTGTTTTTAAGCAGTTTTAGATCAATTTGGGGTGTTACAGACAGTAAACAAAATGTAAACTGCTGTGCTGATCTACATGTTCTAGTTTATTACTAAAGAGTTGGAAAAAAAACACAATAGTCATTTAAGTTTTGTAATTTAAATTGAACAACTACAAACAATTAATTTGTTAAGATTGCCTTAAAGTTAAAAAGGTAGCTGATTTTATTTATTTACAATGTGCTTTTGTTTTTTATTGGGAAAACAACTCGACATTGTTTAAGTTAAAGAGCCAAAGGCTAAATTTGTTTGTTTTGCGAGTTTTGCCGAGTTTTTATTGTGAAACGCTTCTGTTTTAAAGTACTTTGTAATCAGTAATCAGATTACTTTTGAAAAAAGTAACTAGAGTAGTAATTAGATTACTTTTTGAAGAAGTAATTAGTAATCAGTAATCAGATTACTTTTCCAGAGTAATCTGACCAACACTGGCTAACTCAGACCCACAGCGCGGTTGTTTTCAGTCTAAAAAGCACATCTAGAACTTAAAATTTGGCAAAATGTCTTATTAACTTCGTAGTTTATAAATCCAAAAAAACGTTTTTTAAACAAAAATGTAGGTCTTATGCTCATGAGCCCGAGGACGTTTCCAAACATTTAATATCATTTTTATCTAATTCCCTATGGCAATTTAACATGGGGTCTGAGATTGTGGAACCAGGAAGTGGGCGGTCACTGTTGAGCTCCATTGTTTTTACCTCAATCTAGACAACAATCTACAAGAAATGTGATCAAATCCAAATCATGATCTGTCTCCGGGGAAATCGTGATCATAGGTTTTGTCATATCGCCCAGACCTTTAATGAACTAATTTAATCACAGAATAAAACACACCTGAACTAAAAATATATGTTGTATGATTCCAAGTGGGCAACAATGACATAAATATGTACATTTACTGCTTTAAAAACACAATCTTAGATAAGTCAGTGTATTTGTAAACACAATGTGGATTTAAGGAAATGTGACTAAAGTCGATGAAATCAGCCAAAGAACTTCTGTGTATTTATAGCCCTGTTTCCATCGGCTCGGCTCGGTACGGTCCTGTGCTGTTTCCACTGCTCAAAGCGACCCGTTCCGTCCCGTTTGCTGGGTTCATAGTGAGCTGCTTTTGGTCCTGTTTTGACTCAGGACCTGGAGCAGACCTTACAGCTGTTCCTCCTTTAGCCTGGACCTGGAGCAGACCTTACAGCTGTTCCTCGTTCAGGCTCGATGATTGGAGCCGATAGAAACATGAAATAATGTTCTTCACCAAACACAGACTTGATCCTGTGACAAACCGCTGCATTTCCACTGATTAAACTTTATTTGTTTCTCTGATAAACTTAACAAAGCAAAGCTAGCGCGTTAGCATCAGCTGTTTCCTGTTTGTCGAAGCAAAACACTATAAAAATGTAAATCCTGTTTATAATGTGTCCAACATAATCCAGCCTCAAAGCTCTAAACAAAACGTGTTAATAAGCATCACAGAGTCGCAGAGACTTTGCAACAAAAAGTTAAACAAATTATAAAAAAGTGACGACAAACCTTCATGTCACAGACTTCAAATTGTTACGTCTTTTTGTGACTCGCTCAGACTGACTCCAGGAAGAAAATATAACAGTCAGGTACATTTTATTTTTTATTTATTTAAGAAAGCTTGTGTGATGATGTGTGAGTGACGTATCAGACCCTCAGGAGCCTGGAGCTGCAGTAGAAACACTCACCATCATTAACATAAGCCACCCAAAACCGCTCCAAAGTGAACCGGTCTGACCCAGGCCAATGGAAACGTGGCTGACGTGATTGTCTCAAGTACAGACGTTGTTTTTTGATGATTGTTCCTTCAGTAAATCTGTTTTAATTCAGTAACAATCTGAATTCTGTCAGTTACAAACATTTACACACCACAGTTCTAGTCGATTCTGATCTGATTGATTGATTGTTTGATTGATCGTTACGCTGGTTCAGACGTGTGGCTTTGGATGTTGTAGTAACGATTCATGTGATTTACACTGTTTCACTGCTGCTCCGTCCTCCCACACACCTGTCTCTGTGTCACCTGTCTCTCTCTTTCTCTCTCCTCATTCTGTCTCTCTCTCTCTCTTTTCCCTCGTTTCTCGTCTCTTTTTCTGATTCCTCCCACTCACTGTTTCTCACCTCTGCATCCGTCTCTCTCATTGTCTCTGCGTTTTACAACAGCATGAGTCACATCTGTCTCCAGACCTGTTTTATATCCAGCTTTAGTCCTGCTTTAGTCCTGTTTTAATCCTATTTTAGTCCTGCTTTAGTCCTGTTTTAATCCTGCTTTAGTCCTGGTTTAGTCCTGTTTTAGTCCTGGTTTAGTCCTGTTTTAGTCCTGGTTTTTAGTCCTGTTTTAGTCCTGTTTTAGTCCTGCTTTAGTCCTGTTTTAGTCCTGTTTTAGTCTGTTTAGTCCTGCTTTAGTCCTGCTTTAGTCCTGTTTTAGTCCTGTTTAGACCTGTTCTAGTCCTGGTTTAGTCCTGTTTTAGTCCTGTTTTAGTCCTGTTTAGTCCTGGTTTAATCCTGGTTTAGTCCTGTTTTAGTCCTGTTTTAGTCCTGTTTTAGTCCTGGTTTAGTCCTGTTTTAGTCCTGTTTTAATCCTATTTTTAGTCCTGTTTTAGTCCTGTTTTAGTCCTGGTTTAGTCCTGTTTTAGTCCTGGTTTAGTCCTGTTTTAGTCCTGGTTTAGTCCTGTTTTAGTCCTGGTTTAATCCTGTTTTAGTCCTGCTTTAGTCCTGCTTTAGTCCTGTTTTAGTCTTGTTTTAGTCCTGTTTTAGTCCTGTTTTAGTCCTGGTTTAGTCCTGCTTTAGTCCTGGTTTATATCCTGCTTTAGTCCTGCTTTAGTCCTGTTTTAATTTTAGTCCTGCTTTAGTCCTGGTTTAGTCCTCCTTTAGTCCTGGTTTAGTCCTGGTTTAGTCCCTGTTTTAGTCCTGTTTTAGACCTGGTTTAGTCTGCTTTAGTCCTGTTTTAATCCTATTTTAGTCCTGCTTTAGTCCTGTTTTAATCCTGCTTTAGTCCTGGTTTAGTCCTGTTTTAGTCCTGGTTTAGTCCTGGTTTAGTCCCTGTTTTAGTCCTGGTTTAGTCTGTTTTAGTCCTGGTTTAGTCCTGTTTTTAGACCTGTTTTAGTCCTGCTTAGTCCTTTTTAGTCCTTTTTTATCCTACTTTTAGTCCTGCTTTAGGTCCTGCTTTAGTCCTGTTTTAGTCCTGTTTTAGTCCTGCTTTAGTCCTGGTTTAGTCCTGTTTTAGTCCTGGTTTTAGTCCTGTTTTAGTCCTTGTTTTAGTCCTGTTTTAGTCCTGGTTTAGTCTGTTTTAGTCCTGTTTTAGTCCTGTTTTTAGTCCTGCTTTAGTCCTGTTTTAGTCCTTTGTCCTTTAGTCCTGTTTAGTCTGTTTTCCTCCTGTTTAGTCCTGTTTAGTCCTGTTTTCCTTGTTTAGTCCTGTTTTAGTCCTGGTGTTTAGTCCTGTTTAGTCCTGTTTAGTCCTTGTTTTAGTCCTGGTTTAGTCCTGTTTTAGTCCTGTTTAGTCCTGCTTTAGTCCTGTTTTAGTCCTTTTAGTCCTGTTTTAGTCCTGTTTTAGTTAGTCCTTTTTAGTCCTGTTTTAGTCCTGTTTTAGTCTGTTTAGTCCTGCTTTAGTCCTGTTTTAGTCTTGTTTTAGTCCTGCTTTAGTCCTGTTTAGTCCTTTTTAGTCCTGCTTTATCCTGTTTTTAGTAGTCCTGTATTAGTCCTTTTTTATCCTGTTTTTAGTCCTGTTTTTAGTCCTGCTTTAGTCCTGTCCTGTTTAGGTCCTGTTCTTAGTCCTGTACTGTTTTTTTAGTCCGTTTTTCAGTCTGTTTTAGCCTGTTTTACGCTGCACTTAGTCCTGCTTTAAGTCCTAGTTTTAGTTCCTGTTTTAGTTTTTAGGTCCTAGTTTTTAGTCCTTTTAGTGTTTTTAAGTCCTGTTTTAGTCCTGTTTTAGTCCTGTTTAGTCAACTGTTTAGTCGGTTTTTAGTCCGTTTTTTTTAGTCCTGTTTTAGTCCTGTTTTTAGTCCTTGCTTTAGTCCTTGTCTTTAGTCCTGCTTTAGTTCCTGTTAGGTTGTTTTAGGTCCCTGTTTTAGACCTGTTTAGTTCTGTTTTAGTCCGCTTAGTCCCTGTTTTAGTTCCTGCTTTAGTCCTGCTTTAGACCTGTTTTTAGTCCTGTTTTAGTCCCATGCTTAGATACCGTGGCTTTAGTTCTGTTTGTCTTCGCTTTAGTCTGCTTTTAGTCCTGCTTTAGTCTGTTTTAGTTCTTGAACATGTTCGGGTCTTTAAACACGGTCCTCCGCTCTCAGAACTCACAGATAGTCGTATGTTGCCTTAAAAAAAGGCTCGGAGCTTTGCAGCTGCAGAATTATTTTAATTTTGTGTCTGTGAGCTGAGGCTGGGCAGAACAACATAGCTCTTTCTCTTTGACTCTAGAGTTTAAACATACAGCGACGCCACAAACAGAGTATTACAATGCCAGTCCAGTCGTCACCCGTGAACGACAAAGGCCCAAAAATACTCTCTCGTTTAGTCCAGAGTGAGTATGACGTGGTCCAGGTCTGTAGACTGGACCTAAGACCATGAGTGAGATCCCTGACATGGTCCAGGGATCTGAGACTTGGACCTTTACAACCTTGAGGAGCATGACATGGCCAGGTTCTGAGACTGGAACCCGACCTGAGTGAGTCTGACGTGGTCCCGAAGGTCTGAGAACTGGATCCCACCTGAGTGAGTCTGACGTAAGGTCCAGTCTGAGACTTCGACTCAGACCTAGTGAGTCTGTACAAGGTTGGTGACCAGGTCTGAGACTCGACCCAGAGACTGATTGAGTCTGACGTGGTCCAGGTCTGAGACTCGACTCTAACCTGAGTGAGTCTGTACGTGAGTTCC
>JBBPFD010000676.1:46389-163797 GCA_038363315.1 Mugilogobius chulae
CCCGATTCGTAGCGTTAGCCTTATTTCTTTACATTGTTTTATTCGTATTGAAATTTAATTAAACACAGACGAACTAATCTATTAAACACAAAATTCCCTCTGACAGAGTTCAACAAAGTAAATGATTGTATAATGAGATTTTTACCGTTTAAAGCTGTAAATGCCTCATTAAGCTAGTTCCGGCTGCTATCTGCTAGCTTAAAATGGCGATAAATAAATGTGCCGTTTTGGGCTTTCTATTGGCAAACTTTTGTAAGATACATTCATAAATATCAATATAAAGAAATAATATTAACTGTACACTTACAAATAATGTGTTTAAAAGACGTCATTTCGGTCTGCGCATGCGTCATTGACCTAAAAAGGACTTTCCGGACGAATCTGGTCTTCCGGACGAAAATTGACACGACAAGCCGTCTTAACACAGAAACATCGCTGGTTCAGACTCTCAAACCAATCGTTCTGCTGGAAGGTCAGATGGTTTATCTGTGTTTGTGATTCACAAATATCTGAGATAAACATCTGACTGGACAGGTTAAAGTTTAAGACCATCACTCAAAAAACAACATAAAACTCTCCAACCAGAACAACGTGTTCTCAGTAGGGTCTATAAACATGATGAGATGAAAGTGTGACTCCAGGTCAGGTCAGAGTTCAGATTTAAAAACATGTGACCTGAACAAGTCCAAATCATCTATTTACATGTTTTCCTTTTGTGAGAAAATAAAACGTCTAAATACTGACAAAACTCAACAGTCTCTACAATAGTTTCTAGTGACATTTTGACAGTTTTTGTTTCATCAAAATAAAGAAATATTCAAAATATAAACAGATCAAATGGGTTAGGGTTTGAGCAGATGTGAATGAATCTTAATTTAACTTTAACTGTCTTAATTTGACTTGAAACATTTGGTTTAAACTTGTAAAAATATACATTTCTTTTAGTTTAATCAAACAGAAAACTTTAAGAACAAAATCAAACTATTTATTTCAAATAATTCAGCCAAAATAACTTTACTTAAAACGTTTGGATTTATAGATACATGTTTGTGGATATCGTTAATACTTATTTATTTATTTATTTATTTATTTATTTATTTATGTTACTAATTATCACAACTAATGACAAATAAAAGTTAAACTAAGACGTTTTTATAGTTTTTCTCTTTATCTTTTTTATTCTTTATATTGTTTTTTATTTATTGTGTGATTTGTTTGTCTGGCCTCTGATTGGACGTCTCCCTCTGAGTTTCCGTTTGAACGCGTCGTCCAATGAGAGCGCTGCGTCTGAGTAGGTACCGCCCTCTTCCTGCCTCTCGACCAATCGCTGCACGTTTCTGGTGTTTGGAGACGTTTTTAATCCTTTTATTTCATCTGCTGCTGATGTTTTTGTCTGTTTAAGTTCTGGTGACGGTTGTTGATCATTTTCTGGTGAAATTTGGTGATTTTTTTTGGTGAAAACTGTGACGTCATGTGACCTTTGGTGATGGTTTTTGCTCAGAATCATTTGTTTTTTAATATTTTCTTTAAAATGTATCCTTAAAATGCCAGTAACAGTTTAATCAGTGACTAAAGAGAATGTGGGCTCTGTTGCCATGGCGATTGGAGAAAAAAATACCCCAAATAACTAGAATTGTAGCTTCTAAATGCTTCTTTGACAGTAAATCTGCACAAATACAGCTTTAGACGCTGTTTACCTGCTCCAGTCACAAGATGGCCGCCGCAGCTGCCATGGCAACAAAGCCTCAGCGTCTCTAGTGTCTTTAGAACTCGCCGGACCAAACTCCAGACCTGACTCAAGCCTGTTTGTGTCTCCTGTTTCCAGGCTCGTCCGTCGGACCAAACGCAGCGCCGTGATTGGCCCGTTCAAGCGCAGCAGCTCTCTGATTGGCCCGTTCAAACGCGCAGCTCTCTGATTGGCTCGCAGGCGCAGCACTCGGGCATGAGGACGTACTTCTTCAGCGCCGAGACTCAGGAGGACATGAACGCCTGGATCAGGGCCATGAACCGGGCCTCGCGAGTCCAGACCGAGTCCAGGGTCCGGACCGAGGCCCAGACCGAGGTCCAGGACAAGATCCAGACCGAGAACCGGAACGAGAACCGGAACGGAGTCAGGAAAGTCCAGAATGGAGTTCACTGTGGCACCAACACCAAGACGGATCAGAACAGGTCAGAACCTAGACCTGGACTAGGACTAGGACTAGGACTAGGACCAACACCAAGACGGATCAGAACAGGTCAGAACCAAGACCAGGAACTAGGACTAGGACTAAGACAGGACTATGACCAGACTAAGACCAGCACCAAGACGGATCAGAACAGGTCAGAACCAAGACCTGGACTAGGACCAGGACTAGGACTAGGACTAGGACTAAGACCAGGACTATGACCAGGACTAAGACCAGCACCAAAACAGATCAGAACAGGTCAGAACCAGGACCGGGACCAGGACTAGGACTAGGACGAAGACCAACACCAAGACGGATCAGAACAGGTCAGAACCAAGACCTGGACTAGGACTAGGACCAGGACTATGACCAGCACCAAGACGGATCAGAACAGGTCAGAACCAAGACCTGGACTAGGACTAGGACTAGGACTAAAGCAGGACTATGATCAAGACCAACACCAAGACGGATCAGAACAGGTCAGAACCAAGACCTGGACTAGGACCAGGACTAGGACTAGGACTAGGACTAAGACCAGGACTAAGACTAGGACCAGGACCAGCGACGCGCAGTCAGGGGAGGCACCAGTCCAAATGGGGAAAAAATACTTGAAGTCAATAAGACTAAATATTATATTTTTTGTATGTGACATATTAGTATTTGTCATATTTAGTTGATTTCGTGTGATGAGTTTTGAGGTTAAAAACCAAAAATCTCCAGGACTTGCTGATATAACTCAGGTCTACGGCGCTGGAGGCTCGTCTCACTCAGACCTGCGCAGACACATGAACAGGAGCGTTCATGCAGCGCGTTCACTCACTGTTTCTCCACAAAAAGTGATAAAATATGTTTGTAGATGGACTTTTTTCGAGTGCTTTGTCTTCTAATTGTCAAGAAAGAGAATATTATGTGAAAGTGAGCGCTTTTAGTGACTGAATTTGATAGTAAACAGAGTTTGTACAAAGCCAAGATGAGACAAGCCTCACGCTCCAGCTCTGCTTACGAGGGAAATCTGGCGGCTTTCTACGGCCAAAATACGATTAATACGATTAAATGTGTCTGTGTTAAACTTCACTGTTGGTTAAATAAAGCCTTAAGCAACTATATAAATCATCACGAGCAAATATTTAACAGCAAAGGTCTAAAAAACCGTAATAATCCGTCCCCAACTATCGTACAGTAGCAGTCATTATGTCTCCCGCACCACAGTGACGTCATCAGTCATTTAGCTCAGATGAATGAGTGACAGAGCCGCGGTGCGAAGGGTCTGGGGATCGAAACTCACGTCAAAATATATATTTTTTCTCATCTTTAATTTTGCGTGTAGAGACAAAATAGTTACGTAAGATTATATACCACTGTTTGATATACATGTCTGCAAAGTGAATAAAAAGACATTTTAAAGTGAAAATAAGCAACTAGACCTGTGTGGTTCACAGAGCCTCACCAGTTAGAAATCTCACCGCACGTTACTGCCCAGGACTAAGACTAAGACTAAGGCAGGACTAATGCCAGGACTAATGCCGGACTAAAACATGACTAACCCAGGACTAACCGCGGTCTAACTCTGGTCTAACTCGGTCTAACTCTCAGATCCTCAGACCTGTTCTTGGACTCGACTCAGTCCTCAGAAAAGACTCTGGTCCATGAAGTCCAACTGGAGCCGGTCCAGAGAGTCCAGAGTCCGGACCAGGACCCGGACCTGGACCGAGACCGGGACTCGCCTCTGAAGACTGAGCCCGTCTCCATGGTAACCGCACGACTAACCACGCCCCCGGAGGAACAAGTCCCCGCCCCCTCACTGAACAGGTACCTCCCCCTTAGACTCCTCCCCCGTTCTCCTCAGACTCCTCCCCCTTTATCCTCAGACTCCTCCCCCTGCTTTGGTCTAAACTCGGTTTAAACCTGGTCTAATCCTGGTCTATAATCTGGGTCTAATCTGGGTCTAATCTGGGTCTAATCTGGGTCTAATCTGGGTCTAATCTTGGTCTAATCTGGGTCTAATCTTGGTCTTTTCCAGCAGGTTCTCGACTCCCAGTCCGATCCTGGAACCAAACGGAATCGCCTCCGGAACCTACCAGAAGACCCCGCCCACAGACACGCCCCCAGGAAGTGTTTACAGACAGGCCACGCCCACCGAGAGACCGGTCACGCCCACAGGAAGCACATTCAGACAGGCCACGCCCACGGGGAGGCAGCTCACGCCCACAGGAAGCACTTTCAGACAGGCCACGCCCCCGGAGAGACAGGTCACGCCCACGGGGAGACAGACCACGCCCACGGGGAGACAGACCACGCCCCTGGGGAGACAGACCACGCCCCCAAACAGCAGCCTGGGCAGAAGCAGTGTGAGAGAGCCGGTCCAGAGCTTTGTCAAAGGGTGAGTGTGTTCTGTCTGTCACACGAGGGCGGAGCTTTGAGGGCGGAGCTTTGGGGGCGGGGATGAGGGGTGGGGGGTTTCTAACTTTAGCCTTCTATCTGCCGTTCATCCTGCAGCAGCTCCATCCACCTCACGTCTTCTTTTAACCCTGTAACTCTAAGGCTAAAGACAAAACGAGTCTTTTATTGTTTATGTTAGTTTATCTTGACCTTTCATTCTGTCACATCGTGTTCTTATTATTTAAATGATTTCAATGAGTTCAATGCTTTCACTGAAATTAAGTCAGTCAGATGAATGAGTCCACCACATGACATCATCAGGTGTGTCGTGTCGTTTCAGAGCCGCGTCCAGAGACTCACTGCACCGAAGAACTCCTCCTGCTCAGTTCAGCCCCATCGAGCTTCCTCAGCCCAGGTCAGTCTCTTTGTATAACACTGTCCCATCGAGATCAGGTCAGACCCATCGAGATCAGGTCAGACCCATCGAGCTTCCTCAGCCCAGGTTAGTCTGTTTGTATAACACCATATGTCCCATCGAGATCAGACCTATCGAGATCAGACCTGTCGAGATCAGACCCATCGAGATCAGTCCTATCAAGATCAGGTCAGACCCATCGAGCTTCCTCAGCAAAGGTTAGTCTCTTTGTAGCACACCATATGTCCCATCGAGATCAGACCTATCGAGTTCTAGTCACTTCTTGAGGGTCGCACAGTCAGTAAAATACAATAGTTTTATTGAACCCAGGTTTGTTTGTGCTGGAATATAGAGGTTCTGCACTGACATCATTTTATTCCAAAAATGCTTCTCAACATTTAGAATGAGGCATTTCTTCAATGTATATCTTTGTTGTCGTGGCAACGGCTTGTCTCTAACAACAGTTGATGATTTAGGACATTTTAACTGCAACAAACAAACTCAAAAACATCTTTTTTAAGAAGAAAAAGGTCATAAGTTCAACTGTGTGTGATTTCAAAGCTAAAGTCTTGTTGTTTATCTGCTTTGCTACAACTGTTTTTACATGTCAGTTACAAACCCAGTGTCAGTAGACTTGTTGTTGTAGTTTATTTTTTCCTGTTTTAGCTGTTTATTGAACTCTTACAAGAGAAAATGTCCTTTCTCTCATTAACTCTCTCAGCATGAACATTTAGAATGAGTCATGTCTCCTAAAGAAACTCTAATCGGGTTAAACCATGTTTTCAGTAAAACACAGTGAACACAACTGTTACCTAGCAACCAAATGTGACCAAAACAAATTTGACAAATGATTCTAACTTAATGTAATTGTGTTAAATGATTGTTTAAACTGTCAGTTGTGTTTAAAGTGTCTTTTTGACGACTCTTGTGGAGGTAGAATGTTTTACTCAGATTACTTCCTGTCATTTTACTCTTTTATTTGTCAGTAGGGGTTATGCACTAACGTCTTCCGCACTCAGATAGACCTAGGCCGCTACATCCGGTGGCGTCGTTGCCATAGTGACAAAGTTGTTTACTCCAAAGGCGATGGACATCAGACGAGTCCTGAAGCAATCCTCTCAGAAAAAAGTTCTCTTTTGTCATCTGTTGTAGACATAGTGACGGCTGTAACAGCAAGAAAAGTGCCGCTTGGTTTTCATAATGAAAAGTGAGCGGACTACGCGAGCTCCGCCGAGATTCACTGTGCTGCTAAGCCCGGGCAGAGGCGCCGTGGGCCGGAGCTGTCTGGCAACACCGCGCGCTGTGTGCTCACTTCTTCACGGCCCAAAGCACCTCTGCCCGGGCTCATGAGCAGCGAGTCTCAGTCTGTGCGCGTAGTTCTCACTTTTATTATTTTTTCATGTGAAAACCTCCGTATGCGTGGAGCTCGCGTTGTTCGCTCACTTTTACAACTTTTCCTCATGAAAACCTGGTTCAAAGCGGCTCTTTTCTTGCTGTAACAGCCGTCGCTGCGTCTACAACAGATGACAAAAGAAAACATTTTTTTCTAAGAGGATTGCTTCAGCACAGAAAACCTCGTCTGATGTCCATCGCCTTTAGAGTAAACAGCTTTGTCCTATGGCAACTACGCCACCGGATGTAGCGGCCTCTGTCAGTCTGAGTGCGGAAGACGTTACTGCATAACCCCTATTTCTTCATAAACTGCAACTCAACTGTTAAACTCTGATCAATATTTATCACCAAAACGATCACATCAAACTAAGTCAGTATTAGAAAAACACTATAATCTGTCATATTTAACCCACGGGTCGCTCCGCGACATCTCATTTAATCACTTTTGTGTGACCGTCACCATGACAACTATAGGGCTGTAGTTCTTTAGTTGTTTAGTCGATAATCGGTCGATGGCCAAGAGTTTCTTTGGTCGACTACAGCGCTAGTGACAACGGATACACACTGATACACTTGCTTTGTTTAAACCAGAAACACTTTTATCCAGACCTTTTCACGATGTAAGACTCAACCACGTTAAAACGCTTTGTGTCGCTGCAGTAGCTACTTTCGTCAGCCGGTCTGGTCACTACTGTAGGCTAGTTTTTTAGTTGTCGATGGAGTCTTGGTCGATCAAAAACTTTACTAATTATCTTATTTAGAATGTAAGGATTTGTATTCAACAGTAACAGAATCATTGGTCTGATCTGACTTTTTTACACAAACACACTGTTTTCCTATTTACTTTCTGTTTAAAATAGTTTTGCTTGAACTATACGTGTTTATTGTCCTTTGAGCAAGTTTCAACGATTTTGATACAAAGGAATAGACTTGATTCAGAATCGATTTTTCATGATACGTGGTCCATTTTTTTTTTTTTAAAACTTTTCAGAAATTGTAACTTTTTTCCCCCAAAGTTGGTCTAAATGTTTGTCCTGTTCATGTGATCGGTGTTTGTTCAAATGAGTATTTAGCTTCCAGACCAGTTTTAGCTTTCAGATCACTTTTAGCTTCAAACTTAGCCACCCCTTTTTAAGTCGATTAATCGGTCGATGGGACATGTTTTTTAGTCAACCGAGAGTTTCTTTGGTCGACTGGTCACCACTCGTCCAATCAGATCAGTTTAGTTTTGTGACACATGAAGCGAAGCAGCCATTGGCCTCAGAGGAACAAACTTTTACCAAAACTGGATTATTTTTCTCTTTTTTCTGGTCACTTTAAAAAGAAAATAAACAAACAAACAACAGAAGAAACGTGACATTTTCAAAGAGTTTATTCAGAGACAAAGTGGCTCCATTAAATCAAAACTGTGACTTTTGTCCGGTTCAATCTGGATGAAGAAACATTGGAGTTTACAATCTGAACATATCTTATCATCATCATCATCATCATCAACCTCATCATCATCATCATCGGTCACAGACAAAAGGTCCAGAGTCTCAGGTCTCAGTCGGGTCGGTCCGGTCTCTGGTTTTCTGTTTTTTGGTCTTTTAGCAACATTTCGCTGGGTCTTTTTGGGGTCTTTTGTCAAGTCTTCAAAGGGAGTTAGGTTTTTTTTTTAGGTTATTTTCAGAGGAAGTGTTGTCGCTTTTGTCTGGTCTTAGTTCAGTCTTTTGTCAGGTCTTGTTGGGTCGTTTTGAGGTCTTGTGTTGGGTCTTCAAATGGTGTTTTGGGGTCTTTTCTGGGGTCATTTTTGTGGGTCATTTGTTGGGTCTTTGTTGAGTCTATGAAGGGTGTTTTGGGGTCTTTTGTCGAGTTTTTTAGGTTATTTTGAGATCTTTTTGGGAGGTTTTTTGGGTAAACTTTGCAGCTGTAGAGGCAAATGACCCTCGGAATGTTACCGGCTTTTGTCCGGTCTTTGTTGGGTCATTTTGAGGTCTTGTGTTGGGTCTTCAAATGGTGTTTTTGGTTCTTTTCTGGGGTCATTTGGTGGGTCATTTGTTGAGTTTTTGAAGGGTGTTTTGGGTCTTACATCAAGTTTTTTTTTAATGTTCTTTTGAGATCTTTTCGAGATCTTTTGAGATTTTTCGGGGTCACTTGGCAGGTCTTATGTTGGGTCTTTGTCCAGTCTTTAAAGAAAGTTTTGAGGTCTTTCAAAATCTTTTTAGGAGTGTTTTCGAGGGCTTGTTTGGGTATTTTCAAGGTCTTGACAAGGTCTTTCACAGATCTTTTCAGAGGTATTCTTTGCAGCGGTTGACCCTCAGAACGTCGTTGCTTTCTGTCAGGTCTTGTCTTTTGTCTGGTCTGTGTTGGATCTTGTTTGGGTCTTTTGTCAAGTCTTTTCGAGGACTTTTCGTGGTCGTTCAGAGGTCGTTCAGAGGTATTCTTTGCAGCTATAAAGGCGGTTGACCCTCAGAATGTAGTCGCTCTTTCTGGTCACTTGTCTGGTCTTTTATCTGGTCTTTTTGGGGTCTTTTCGAGGTCTTTTTAGAGGTAAGCGTTGCAGTTGAAGAGGCGGTTGACCCTCAGAACGTCGTTGCTTTTGTCAGGTCTTTGTTCGGTCTTTTGTCAGGTCTGTGTTGGGTCTTGTTGGGGTCTTTTCGAGGTCTTTACGAGGACTTTCAGAGGTGTTTTCAGAGGTATTCTTTGCAGCTGTAGAGGCGGTTGACCCTCAGAACGTCGTTGTCGCTCATCTCTGTGGCGTACCCGAACCTCATGTTGGGATCCGCGATGGCGACCAGTGTGGGAGACCTGTTCTTAGAGAAGGCGTAACTGCAAGAGAAAAGACCCACGTTAGTCCTGCTTTAGTCCTGGTTTAGTCCTGGTTTAGTCCTGCTTTTGTCCTGTTTTAGTCCTGCTTTAGTCCTGGTTTAGTCCTGCTTTTGTCCTGTTTTAGTCCTGGTTTAGTCCTGGTTCAGACCTGGTTCTAGTCCTGGTTTTAGTCCTGGTTCTAGTCATGGTTCAGACCTGCTTTAGTCCTGGTTTTAGTCCTGCTTTAGTCCTGGTTTAGACTTGGTTCTAGTCAAAGAGAGTCTGCACAAACGTCTGTCGGTTCAGTTCTCGTCACAGTTTAGTCCTGCTTTAGTCCTGGTTTTAGTCCTGGTTCAGACCTGGTTTAGTCCTGGTTCTAGTCATGGTTCAGACCTGGTTTTAGACCTGGTTCAGACCTGGTTCAGACCTGCTTTCGTCCTGTTTTAGACCTGGTTCTAGTCAAAGAGAATCTGCACAAACGTCTGTCGGTTCAGTTCTCGTCACAGTTTAGTCCTGCTTTAGTCCTGGTTTTAGTCCTGGTTTAGTCCTGGTTCAGACCTGGTTTTAGACCTGGTTTTAGACCTGGTATAATCCTGGTTCAGACTCACTTGTTGTACTGCATGATGGAGTTGAAGTCGTAAGGCGTCTGCAGGTTGTTGGTGTCGTACTTGTCAAAGTTGTTTTCTAGTCCTGGAAAACAGAAGCAAACAAGATGAATATCAGTCAGATGCCCTCCCACACAGCCAGATTCTGGGTCTGGACTCAGAGTTCAGACTGTGTGGGCGGAGTTTAAGCTGGCCACACACTACACGACTCTTTGCCTATTTTCCCGAATGTTATTTTCAGTCACGATTAGTGGAAGTTAAAGCTAGTCAAAGCTAGTCGAAGCTTGAAGCTAGTCGAAGCTAATCGAAGCTAGTTGAAGCTAGTCGAAGCTAGTCAAAGCTAGTCAAAGCTATAGTCGAAGCTAGTCGAAGCTAGTTGAAGCTAGTCGAAGCTAGTTGAAGCTAGTCGAAGCTAGTCGAAGCTATCGAAGCTATCGAAGCTAGTCAAAGCTAGTCGAAGCTAGTCGAAGCTAGTTGAAGCTAGTCGAAGCTATCGAAGCTAGTCAAAGCTAGTCGAAGCTAGTTGAAGCTAGTCAAAGCTAGTCGAAGCTAGTTGAAGCTAGTCGAAGCTAGTTGAAGCTTGAAGCTAGTCGAAGCTAGTTGAAGCTTGAAGCTAGTCGAAGCTAGTTGAAGCTAGTCGAAGCTAGTTGAAGCTAGTCAAAGCTATAGTCGAACTAGTCGAAGCTAGTGAAGCTAGTCGAAGCTAGTCGAAGCTAGTCGAAGCTAGTTGAAGCTAGTCGAAGCTATAGTCGAAACTAGTCGAAGCTAGTTGAAGCTAGTCGAAACTAGTCGAAGCTAGTTGAAGCTAGTCGAAGCTAGTCGAAGCTAGTTGAAGCTAGTCAAAGCTATAGTCGAACTAGTCGAAGCTAGTTGAAGCTAGTCGAAGCTAGTCGAAGCTAGTTGAAGCTAGCGAAGCTAGTTGAAGCTAGTCGAAGCTAGTTGAAGCTAGTCAAAGCTATAGTCGAAACTAGTCGAAGCTAGTCGAAGCTTGAAGCTAGTCGAAGCTAGTCGAAGCTAGTCGAAGCTAGTCGAAGCTAGTCGAAGCTAGTTGAAGCTTGAAGCTAGTCGAAGCTAGTTGAAGCTTGAAGCTAGTCGAAGCTAGTTGAAGCTAGTTGAAGCTAGTCGAAGCTTGAAGCTAGTCGAAGCTAGTCGAAGCTTGAAGCTAGTTGAAGCTAGTCGAAGCTTGAAGCTAGTTGAAGCTAGTCGAAGCTTGAAGCTAGTCGAAGCTAGTCGAAGCTAGTCGAAGCTTGAAGCTAGTTGAAGCTAGTTGAAGCTAGTTGAAGCTAGTTGAAGCTAGTTGAAGCTACTAGTTTTTAAACATGTTTGAGTTTTGCTCCGATGCTGTTTACTGTCTATGGCCCTGGTCCGCGCCCCCCCCCAGCCCGGCGGCCAATGAAAAGAGCCGAAGAGGCACTGGAAACAGCGTCTGAGATTAAACTTTCTGTTCATGTCTTTTCAGAAGAGACGTGCCGATAAAATGGTAAAGGTGAAGTAAATAGTGTGGAGGCAAGATTCACATTTTAATTAGTCACGTCATTTAATTATCATTAAGTCGTGGAGTGTGTGGCCAGCTTAGTTTGAAGTCTGTGGCATGTGGGTGGGGTTTTAGAGTGTGTGGGTGGAGTTTTAGAGGCACGTGGGCGGAGACATACCCTCTCTGATGTTCTGCGTCTGCACTCGGACGTAGTCGTCGCGGTCGGAGCGAGAGTGTTCGTGAGCGAAGCCCAGAGCGTGGAGCATCTCGTGTTGGATGATCTTTGTGGTGAGGCAGCCATTTTGAGACAGAGACACTTTCTGACTCCTCATCCGAGATTACATGTCACGCACCGGGGAGAGAGAGAGTTTACCGATGTACGACCAGCACCTAGGAGGGAGAGAGGATGAGAGGTTACCGATGTACGACCAGACTGGAGGAGAGAGAGAGGTATGACGGGGAGGGAGGGGACCGATGTACGACAGCACTGGAGGAGAGAGAGGGTTTACCGATGTACGACCAGCACCTGGAGGAGAGAGAGAGAGTTTACCGATGTACGACAGCACCTGGAGGAGAAGAGAGGTTTACCGATGTACACCAGCACCTGGAGAGAGAGAGAGGTTTACGATGAAGAGAGAGAATTACCGATGTCGACCGCACTGGAGGAGAGAGAGGGTTTACCGATTACGACAGCACTGGAGGAGAGAGAGGGTTAGTGCGATGTACGACCAGCACTGGAGGAGAGAGAGAGAGAGTTTACCGATGTACGACCAGCACCTGGAGGAGAGAGAGAGAGTTACCGATGTACGACCAGCACCTGGAGGAGAGAGAGAAGAGGTTTACCGATGTACGACCAGCACCTGGAGGAGAGAGAGAGAGTTTACCGATGTACGACCAGCACCTGGAGGAGAGAGAGAGAGTTTACCGATGTACGACCAGCACCTGGAGAGAGAGAGAGAGACGACCTAGGAAGAGATTTACCGATGTACGACCAGCACCTGGAGGAGAGAGAGAGGAGTTTACCGATGTACGACCAGCACCTGGAGGAGAGAGAGAGAGAGTTTACCGATGTACGACCAGCACCTGGAGAGAGAGAGAGAGAGTTTACCGATGTACGACAGCACCTGGAGGAGAGAGAGAGAGTTTACCGATGTACGACCAGCACTGGAGGAGAGAGAGAGAGAGTTTACCGATGTACGACCAGCACCTGGAGGAGAGAGAGAGAGTTTACCGATGTACGACCAGCACCTGGAGGAGAGAGAGAGAGAGTTTACCGATGTACGACCAGCACCTGGAGGAGAGAGAGAGAGAGTTTACCGATGTACGACCAGCACTGGAGGAGAGAGAGAGTTTACCGATGTACGACAGACTGGAGGAGAGAGAGAGAGAGTTTACCGATGTACGACCAGCACCTGGAGGAGAGAGAGAGTTTACCGATGGTACGACAGCACCTGAGGAGAGAGAGAAAGTTTACGAGTACGACCAACTGGAGGAGAGAGAGAGAGAGAATAGAGAGTAGAGAGAGAGAGAGGGAAAGAGTTAGGAGACGAGGGAGAAGGGGAGAGAGAGAAGGAGGGGGCAGGGAGGCGAGGAGGGAGAGAGGAAAGGGAGAGGAAAGAGGAGAGGAAGGAGGGAGAAAGGGGCAAGGAGAGAGGAGAGGGGAGAGAGAGAGAGAGAAAGGGGGGGGTAGGAAGAGGAGAAGTGGAGGGAAAGTGAGAGACAGAGAGAGGAAGAGGAAAGGAGGTGGAGAGAGAGAGGAGAGGGAGGAAAGGAGAGAAAGGAGGGAGAGGGGAGGAGAAAGAGAGAATAGAGAGGGAGAGAGAGAGGATGGAGAAAGGGGAGGAGGAAGAGGGAACGAGGGAGATAGGAAAGAGAGAGGGAGAGGTTTAGGAGGAAAAGAGGTGGAGGTAGAGGGAGGAGAAAGAGAGGGGAAGAGGAAAGAAGGGAGAGAGAGAAGAGGGAAGAGGAAACAAGGGAAAGGGAGAGAAGGAAACCAAAGGGGAGAGGAAGAAAGAGGAGAAAGAATAGGAGAGGGTGAAGGAGGAAGGAGAGAGTCAGTTTCCAGTAAAAATGTATTTGAATTCAAAACACGTGGG
Organism: Mugilogobius chulae; assembly: GCA_038363315.1. NCBI lineage: Eukaryota > Metazoa > Chordata > Actinopteri > Gobiiformes > Gobiidae > Mugilogobius > Mugilogobius chulae. Next base: position 59,709 of record JBBPFD010000676.1, read on the forward strand.
ATTTTCTATAAGTAAATCTATTGTAGAGCTTGTTTGACTCTAGTCCAGACGTAAGTAGTAAGTAATCTTTATTTGTACAGCTCATTTCACAGACACAGAGTCACAAAGCTTCACAGTGAGATGAACCCCTCCCTCAACACTCACTCAGTGACAGTAAACTGCCCTGGGGCAGCTCAGCAGAGAGATTCACCTAACACCAGGCGCCTCAACCTTCGACTACCACCAAGTGTTCCCTAACATGCATGTTACCCTTCTCTGGGGTAAATTTAGAGTGTTAAAGCGACTCTAGAGCACCACCCGTCTCCAGGGCAGATGTACAGGTGTTAAATGACTCTAGAGCAGATGTAGATGTGTTAAAGCGACTCTAGAGCACCACCCGTCTCCAGGGCAGATGTACAGGTGTTAAAGCGACTCTAGACTCACCCGTCTCCAGGGTAGATGTACAGGTGTTAAATGACTCTAGAGCAGATGTAGAGGTGTTAAAGTGACTCTAGAGCACTCACCCGTCTCCGGGTAGATGTACAGGTGTTAAATGACTCTAGAGCAGATGTAGAGGTGTTAAAGTGACTCTAGAGCACTCACCCATCCCCGGGGTAGATGTACAGGTGTTAAAGTGACTCTAGAGCAGATGTTAAGTGACTCTAGACTCACCCGTCTCCAGGGTAGATGTACAGGTGTTAAATGACTCTAGAGCAGTGTACAGGTGTTAAATGACTCTAGAGCACATGTTAAAGCGACTCTAGACTCACCCATCCCCGGGGTAGATGTACAGGTGTTAAAGTGACTCTAGACTCACCAGTCTCCGGGGTAGATGTACAGGTGTTAAAGTGACTCTAGAGCAGGTGTTAAAGCGACTCTAGACTCACCCATCCCCGGGGTAGATGTACAGGTGTTAAAGCGACTCTAGACTCACCCGTCTCCGGGGTAGATGTACAGGTGTTGGAGGTACCAGGTCATCCAGCTGCTGATGTGATAAAACCAGACGCAGGTTTTAGCTTCGATTTCCTTCAGAGCCGAGACGATCTTCTGCTTCTCCTCCGCAGCTGCGACACCACACACATAGAACACGTATAACAGGTTTAAGGCTGTAAGTACACGTGTTATTACTGGTATTATAAGTATTTAAACGTACTGTATCTGGAGCTGACGTGCACCGGGACAAACACTCGTCCTCTGTATTTGGACCAAGTACAGAACCAACAGACGTAAGAGTTTCTGCGCCGGTCCACCATGATGTCGCTCTCCATCAGACGAGACGCTGCACACACACACACAGTTATTACACACAGTTATTACACACTGTTATCACACTGAAGCAGGGTTGTTTTTTACTCACAGATGTCTTTATTCACGTTGGCCAGGATGTCGCTCACACTTTCTTCTTCCTCGCGTCTGAAAAACATAAAGAAAAGTTTTATTTTGAAAAGTCATTGAGGTGCGGCTGACTTCCTGTTTGTTGACCTCTGACCTGCAGGGTTCGGCTCCAGTGGGACGCCCCCCTGTGGAAAGAAGAAGAAACAGTTTTTTACTTTTGTAAGAAACTGACTTAAACAAGATTCAGACGAGATGTCGACTAAACTCTGATGATCAAAGATGGCGGCTGTGCTCACGGCCTTTAGCTTTAGCCTTGTTCTAGGTGCATTACAGGCTCTGGAACACGCACAGTTTTTCTCCATAATAGAGGTTATGCATTAACATCTTCCGGTCTCAGATAGACACAGGTCGTTACAATCCGGTGGTGTAGTTGCCATAGTGACACAGTTGTTTACTCCAAATGCGGGATTTTGGGCAAGTCCTGAAACAATCCTCTTCATTTTCTTTCGTCATCTGTTGTAGACGCAGCGACGGCTGTAACAGCAGGAAAAGAGCGGCTTCTGAACAGAGTTTTCATAAACCCAGGAAGACTTTCAAAGAGCCAAAAGCAAACCGCCCCCTGCAGCTCCTCTGCTCGGGATCATGCTCATAGTGAGTCTCTGTGTGTGCGCTTTAACTACTTTTCCTCATGAAGCTGACACAGCCGTCGCTGCATCTACAACAGATGACAAAATAGAATGTTTTTTTAAGAGGATTGTTTGAAGACTTGCCTAAAATCTATCGTCTGACGTCCATCACATTTAAACTAAACTGTGTCACTATGCAACTGTGCCTCTGTCTGTCTGAGACCTGCATAACTCCTATTCTTTGCACGAGGAGTGGGACGTTCTGACCAATCAGAGCGGGAGTTACAGTGTGAGCAGTGGTAGTCGAAGCTAAAGCTTAAAAAGACGTTTTATACGAAACTAAAAACCTTCTGAACCAGAAACAGTTTATGATGAAACTATAGGTCGCTGAACATGAGCAGTTTGTGTTTGTGTTGAGTTCTTTCAGTCTGTAGAGGGATGTTCAGCTGCAGGACTAAAGGAGCGACACTGGAGCTGATTTACAACAGACACAAGTAACAACGTCCAGAGAATAGAACAGATCCTGGGCTAAACACAAACTACACAACTACAGCTCTTTGTTTCTGTCGCCGCGGTGACGGGAGGCTGATGTCGCCGCGGTGACGGGAGCCTCCTGTTGCCGCGGTGACGGGAGGCTGATGTCGCTTCCAGGCGTATCAGGTTTACTTCAGCTTCCAAACTTCAGGTCGTGAACTTGAACTTGTTTTGTTCACAAAAGATTCTTCACATTTTGAACATTTCAAGTTTAATGATTTGAAACTATTTGTGACTCGGTTTGTGACGGAACCGGTTTGTGGAGTTTTACCGTGAGAACGAGCTTCAGTGAGTTTCAGAGTGGTCCAGAGAGTTTCACAGAGTTTCAGAGAGTTTCTTACATTTTCCTGAAACATCTGAACTTTTGCTTCACTTTGTCGGAGCTGCTGCTGTTGTGGATCAGAGTTTAGTGAAGCAGAGAGAATGACAAAAAGCAGAAACACACTCATCACTCTGAGGCTGCTGCAGGACGAGCCCACAGACCCAAACCAGCTCTGGGAAAAAGCGAATCATGAGCTCATCTCTGGGACAATCTGCTTTTCTGATGATTTCCCGTTTAATGCAACTGTGTTTTTGTGCAACCTACTTTTCTTAAAAGGAACCCCGAACATTTTTTAATGTTTGTTTTGGAGTTTTCCTTATATCATCAAGATATAAATACACACAAAAATAATCTGAAAAATCTACCGTTTTATTAAACTTTTAAGAAATATATTTTCACGGAAGACGCCATCATTGTTTACAACACAGTGCATTATGGGTAGTATGACGTCGAATCGTGTAACTACGAGGAAAGTTATGAAAGCTTAAACATTCTCCTTGTTTCCTCCTGAGACCAAAACACAACCAAAATACCAACAACACTACTGTACGCCATGTTTAACCAGACGAAACTACTGACGCTCCTGTTAACCAGACGAAACACTACTGACGCTCCTGTTAACCAGACGAAACACTACTGACGCTCCTGTTAACCAGACGAAACACTACTGACGCTCCTGTTAACCAGACGAAACACTACTGACGCTCCTGTTAACCAGACAAACACTACTGACGCTCCTGTTAACCAGACGAAACACTACTGACGCTCCTGTTAACCAGACGAAACACTACTGACGCTCCTGTTAACCAGACGAAACACTACTGACGCTCCTGTTAACCAGACGAAACACTACTGACGCTCCTGTTAACGCCAGACTGAAAAAAACACTACTGACGCTCCTGTTAACCAGACGAAACACTACTGACGCTCCTGTTAACCAGACGAAACACTACTGACGCTCCTGTTTAACCAGACGAAACACTACTGACGCTCCTGTTAACCAGACGAAACACTACTGACGCTCCTGTTAACCAGACGAAACACTACTGACGCTCCTGTTAACCAGACGAAACACTACTGACGCTCCTGTTAACCAGATCAAACTACTACGCTCCTGTTAACCAGACAACACTACTGACGCTCCTGTTAACCAGAAAAGACGCAAAGATCAACTACTGACGCTCCTGTTAACCAGAGAACACACCCCCTTTATTACTGACGCTCCTGTTAACCAGACGAACACTACTGACGCTCCTGTTAACCAGACGAAACACTACTGACGCTCCTGTTAACCAGACGAAACACTACTGACGCCCTGTTAACCAGACGAAACACTACTGACGCTCTGTTAACCAGACGAAACACTACTGACGCTCCTGTAACCAGACGAAAACACTACTGACGCTCCTGTTAACCAGATCAACGGTGCGTCTCACGACTGACGCTCACTGCGCCAGTGCGCCACACGATTCTGCGTCATCACCTCAAGATGGCGGCGCCCGTAATATCAGGAAGTTGTTGTAAACATGACAATTTTACGTCAAACGGCGAATTATGTTTACTTTAAGTTCTACTTTTTAGTAAGTATACCTACGCAAAGTAATTTGGATCTATTTATGTAAATATTCGGGGTTCCTTTTAACCTCAGAGTTGTTATTGGGCTTCTTTTTAAAGTCTTTTTGTGTCGTAAAAGAGATAAATTTTATCAATTTAAGGATGATTTACAAAACATTTATGAATGAAACATGGATTCTAAATGTCGTTATAAATGTGAGAGAAAATATGGCAACACAATGTTAAAATGATTAGGTTTAAAATATTGAAGTGCTGATCTCGTTTGTTTTAGGAGTTTTTGTAAAGTTTGGTCACTTGTTCTTCTCTGAAATCTGGCAACCCTGTCAGTCTTTGTCTTGTGAGTGAAGATGTTTTTATTTACCTCAAAGGAAACAGAAAACAGTCTAAGAATCCTGATCAAACCCAAACCATAAAGGCCCAGCCCTGCTCCAAAACGCAGATCTGCAGATCCTCTTTTATTATTCTAACAGAAGTCCCAATAATTAGAACTGATTCAGTGTAAAGTCCATTTGTCACAGACGCTTCACAACAGAAGAAACAAACGTGTGGATAGACTCAGATCTGGAGTTTCATCTGGATTTTGGTCTTTTTCTTGTTCAGATGTTTTTTCCTCGACAAACTCAGATTCTTTGACTTGTTTTGAGACGTTTCTGTCTTGTTTTGATTCAGATTTCAGATTTGCTCATTGATGTGAGTCGTTTTAACTCTCCTCAGTGTTAAATGTGATTCCAGCTCAATGTTCTTTAATCTGGTTAAAACAGTTTAAGTTTAGATGAACTGAGACAGAGAACAGATTGTCCTTTTGTCCTTTTCCTGAAGTAAAGCAGCTTCAGCAGAACTTTAACTTTGAGTTGTTTTTTTACTGGAGTATTTGTACTTTTCCTGGAGTATTTGTACTTTTCCTGGAGTATTTGTACTTTTCCTGGAGTATTTGTACTTTTACTGCAGCTGTGAACTTCAGGACTTTTACAGAAACATTTTCACTTTAGTCTGAAGTAAAAGTGTCTGATGTGAGTTGATTTAAAGTGACGCTGTGGAACTTTCTGAAGCTTCAGACTTTGGAACATCTTTAGAATTGTGTTTTTATGATTTGGCCCAGTAGGCCTACAATAATCCAAGTCAGTATTTTGAACCTGACTGTGATGACTTTGATCTGTTTGTTCACAATAGTTTTCTCTCACAGAGACACTTAAGAATAAAAACACGTTTTTTGTCATTTACATTTCTTTGTTGCTCTAATGGTGCGTTCCAGGAAACTGGGAACTGGGATATTTCGTACTTGTAAAATGCGCTGGAACGACACTCAAACTGGTTAATCCCAGTTGTGAACTGGGACCTGGTCGAGGAAGCCCCACTTCACATACGAGTTCAACAATAACCACAATACATTTATCTGAGGGGTTTAACTGACACAAAAACAATGTAAACATTGGTTACAGGTTATTTACCGTTACTTTTGTTTAGCCTAAAGGTTAGCATTAGCCATAATGTTTACATACGAGTTGATTAGGTAGGAACGCTTTGAACTGGGAACTGGTATTTTTAAGTGGGAAATTGTCCCAGTTCCCAGTTGCCTGGAACGCAGCATAAATCTGCAACTTTTCTCAGCCAAGAGCCACAACTAAAGTTAAATAAAACTATACAAGTCAAAAGTGAACATACGTGTGTTTTATGCATTCTTCTGCATTTTAGAGGCTTTACTGATGGAACATATTCAGAAACAAACACTGCTGCTTTTCAAACACAAAATCATCCTAATTCTCTTAAATTCAGCGACAGAAGCTGAACTCAAACAGAAAGATAAACGTTTGTTCTCACCGTGAGCGACATCATCAGTGACATCATCAGCCAGGCGGCGGCGAGGAGGCGGAGCTTCATCTTTGTCTTCAACTTTTTACAGTCTCGACGAAAATCTGAACCGAACAAGAGAATCTGAGCCTTTTATACCTGAGCAGGGGGCGGAGTCAATGTCCAGGGGGAGGAGTCAGGGGCCAGGGGGTGGAGTCAGGGGCCCGGGGCGGGGTCAATGTCCAGGGGGAGGAGTCAGGGGCCAGGGGGAGGAGTCAGGGGTTAGGGGAGTTAGGAGATTGAATCAGAATGGTTTTACAAAACATCGACGGAATGAGGGGCGGAGTCAGAGGAAGGGGCAGAGTCACGATGCCTTTACCAAACATGGGCGGAGTCATTTCTTCTGTTTACAGTCTTTGAAACATTTTTCAAATTTTTTGACTAAAACAAGTCTGATTCTTGTGAAAGTTTTTATGTTTGAGTCACTTTTTAGTTTTAAATGAGTTTATGACTTTATGTTTTAATGTATTTAATGTGTTAATGTAAAAGTCAGAACTGGGCTTTAATCCAAACATGGAGAGATCGAATCAAACTGAATCGTCAGTTATTTGTTTGTGGGTTTTGAATCAAAGATCAAAAACTGATCTTTTGTCAATAAAATGTGAGTTTAGAGAAAAAGTGAAACTCTGAGGCAGAATATTGATTTATAGTTTCAAAAAAATCTAATAAACGAGACATTAAAGGTTTAGTTTATGTTCATGAATGACATTTTTCATCTGGTTTTAAAAAGATGAATGCTGCGCTCTGATTGGCTGAGCTCTGATTGGCTGCGCTCTGATTGGTTGAGCTCCAGATTCACTTTGTTGTTTGTAAACGAAGTTTATTTAACCATAAACAAAATGAAAACCTGTGAATATGAACCATCTGTGGCCAACCTGTTTTGTCAAAGCTGATCCTGTCAGATCTTAGAAGCTAAGCAGGTGAGGGCCTGGTTAGTACTTGGATGGGAGACCGTTAGAACAGAGCCACAGTGAGACGACAGGAGTAGATTGTCGTTGTGTCGTTGGGCAAGACACTTAACCCACACTGCCTCAGTGTCTGTTACACTGGAGAGTGGATGTTAGATTGTAAAGCGCTTTGAGAGCCTGGAAAGGTGGAAAGCACTATATAAATAGACCATTTACCATTTAAGTGTGTTAGGATTTATGAGGAGTCAGACTTAAACCTGTTTTAAAGCCTCACTGTGGAACTTTTCAGCCGATAAGTAAAAACGGGACCGAGGCGTTGCCATGGTAACGAGTTTATTTCTGTCGCTGATAAACTGGACAAAAACGGTTTTATTTTCAGTCTGAACCTTTTCCAAAACTCAGACCTGACGTTATTTTAACAGCAGAGTTTACACGTTCCTCTCCTCGTGTCTGGGCGAGTTTCCTCCAGTTTCTCCACCGAACATTAACCTCGCTGCAGGTTCAGAACGCTCGGCGGTGGTCGGAGGTTGAGGCGACGAAACGCATTTGAATAACTTCACCTTTGGGTTTCTTTGGATTATTTCTGCAGCTGTAAATCTGAAGAATGTTGAACCATAAAAATACAACACAACTTCTCTGTCCTGATGAAGAAAGTTCTGCAGTGTTTTTATTTTCTCTCCAGGTAGATTTGTTCAGATGGAAGTGAAAGATTTGTGCTTTGACTTTGACTCTTGAAGCAGTTTAGACACAAACGTGAGAAAAGCCCAGACTTTCCTGTTTCTGTCAAACGTCACAAACACGTAACAGACTCTTTAATACATGTTCTGAGCGTGTTGTTGTTGTTTAAGCGCACTGGTGGGAAAAACCTGAACACGCGGCTCGTCTTTCACCTGTTCTCACCTGTCACTCACCTGTCACTCATCTATCACTCACCTGTCAGTCGTGTTTGTAATGTTTATGTAATCGAGCGTCAGACAGACTTTAACAGATTCCTTTGAGCTGCGAACATGCGTGTGAAGTGTTTTTGGTCTGGAGGATGTCGGGGCGTGAACAGGAGCAGCAGAAATAACGAGTTTGTCTGAGAAACTGAGGAGTTTAAGGCAAAAAAGAAAAACTTCTTAAATGTTTGAATTCACATTAAAACAGAATAAAACAGAAGTGATCTTGTTTCCACAACTACGGAAGTCCAGAGCTGCCAGTGTGGAGTAAACATTTTTTCCAGCTTTTCTCGTTATAACGACTTTATATTTACGTTCAAACGACTTTTTTTACGTTCAAACGACAATATATTCTCATTAAAACGACTTTTAATAAAAAATAGACAGCCCTTCCCACGATGCTCCGTTTATTAATCATCACAGACTAAACAGGATTCTTCAGTGTTACTGCTACATATAAGATCTCATGGCTCCTCTTTAGAAATACGTGAGCATCGCTTGATAGAAAATACACCGACTTTTGTCTTTCCTCATTTCTCCGCTGCCCTTTCTCATCTCTCTCTCTCTCTCTCTCTCTCTCTCTCTCTGTCTCTGTCTCTCTTCTCTCTCTCGTCTCTCTCTCTCTCTCTCTCTCTCTCCTCTCTCTCTCTCTCTCTCTCCTCCTCTCTCTCTCTCTCTCTCTCTGTCTCTCTCTCTCTCTCTCTCTCTCTCTCTCTCTCTCTCTCTCTCTCTCTCTCTCTCTCTCCTCTCCTCCTCTCTCTCTCTCTCTCTCCTCTCCTTCTCTCTCTCTCTCTCTCTCTCTCTCTCTCTCTCTCTCCCTCCTCTCTCTCTCTCCCTCCTCTCTCTCTCTCTCTCTCTCTCTCTCTCTCTCTCTCCCTCCTCTCTCTCTCTCTCTCCTCTCTCTCTCTCTCTCTCCTCTCTCCTCTCTCTCTCTCTCTCTCTCTCTCTCTCCTCTCCCTCCTCTCTCTCTCTCCCTCCTCTCTCTCTCTCCCTCCTCTCTCTCTCTCCCGTCTCTTCACAAAGGCCTAATTCTCGTCTCTGATTGGCCAGCGCCTCGTCTTTTTAACTTATTCAGATCTTATCCTGGTCCGGAGCAGGTTCTGAGTTGTCTCATGTTGCCATAGAGATCTGTCCCGATAGGAAGTGATCCAGACCAGACCAGGTTTAACCCAGAACTGACCTCACTAAACCCCAAATCTAGCTTCATAGTGCAGGGCTATGAGCTATCCTTGTGGTGCATCATGGGAAGAGCAGTCTGTTTATCATAAAAAAAGTCGTTTGAACGAGAATATATTTTTGTTTTAACGTAAATAAAAAGTCGTTATAACGAGAAAAGCTGGAAAAATGTTTACTCCACACTGGCAGCTCTGGACTTCCGTACACAACAAGTTGTTCAACAAACTGATCTTTGAGATTGACATTAAAAGTTGTATGGAGGATTTTCATAAATAGTTTGTTGTCAGTCTTGGTCAAAAACAGTTGCATAGATTTGTAACAGCCTTGTACTTACGCTAAACAAAAAAAGAATTATAAAATATATAAACTGTGGAGATGATAAATCCAGTAAAACGCTGACCAATAGATAACCAGGTACCTCGTTATCTATTGGCCTTTTAACTCAAGTAAACCCTCAGTGTTCCTCAGTACCTCATTGGTCCAGTTACAGTGAAGGGCCCTGAGAGGAGAAACACATGAGCATCATTTTGAAAAACAGCAAACAGTTGTTGGATTTGAAAAATCCTCCATACAACCTTTAATCCTGTTCTCTCCTCTCCCATTTCTCTCTCTCTCCCCCTCTCTCTCTCTAGCGCCCCCGGTGGTCGAGCAGGGGAGTACCGTTACGCTCAGGACCGCCTCTCTCACTTCGGTCTCTCTGATTCGTCGGCTCCGGTTTCGGTTTGGAGACTTTACGAGTGGCAGCAGCGGCACCAGTATCGCCACGGCAACCCCACGGCTCCGCTCTACAGCCCCGCCCCCTGCACCCCTTCGGGCCCCGCCCCCTGGCCGCCGCCGACCAATCCAGAGCCCCGACGCCTCGCTGCATCGAAGTCCCGCCCTCCGCCTCAGAAGTCCCGCCCTCTCTGCCCTCCGGACCAATCGGACGCAGACTTCACACGCCCATCGAGAGAGTGACAGTGAAACCGACCAATGAGAGAGCACCAGAGGGAGGGGCCTTCACAGCAGCGCCACGAAGGAGCCAATCACAGTTCTTCAAGGTAAAAGTCCTGCTTTAGTCCTGTTTTAGTCCTGTTTAGTCCTGTTTAGTCCTGTTTCTTTAGTCCTGTTTTAGTCCTGTTTAGTCCTGTTTAGTCCTGTTTAGTCCTGTTTAGTCCTGTTTTAGTCCAGGTTTAGTCCTGTTTTTAGTCCTGTTTTAGTCCTGTTTTAGTCTGTTTTAGTCCAGGTTTTAGTCCTGTTTTAGTCCTGTTTTAGTCCTGTTTTAGTCCTGGTTTTAGTCCAGGTTTAGTCCTGTTTTAGTCCTGTTTTAGTCTGTTTTAGTCCAGGTTTAGTCCTGTTTTAGTCCTGTTTTAGTCCAGGTTTAGTCCTGTTTTAGTCCTGTTTTAGTCCAGGTTTAGTCCATCTGTTTTAGTCCTGTTTTAGTCCAGGTTTAGTCCTGTTTTTAGTCCTGTTTAGTCCAGGTTTAGTCCTGGTTTAGTCCTGTTTTAGTCCTGGTTTTAGTCCAGGTTTAGTCCTGTTTAGTCCTGTTTTAGTCCTGTTTTAGTCCTGGTTTAGTCCTGTTTTAGTCCTGGTTTAGTCCTTTTTAGTCCTGTTTTAGTCCTGTTTAGTCTGTTTAGTCCTGGTTTAGTCCTGTTTTAGTCCTGGTTTAGTCCTGTTTTAGTCCTGTTTTAGTCCTGCTTTAGTCCTGGTTTAGTCCTGGTTTAGTCCCTTTTTTTAGTCCTGGTTTAGTCCTGGTTTAGTCCTGTTTAGTCCTGCTTTAGTCCTGGTTTAGTCCAGGTTTAGTCCAGGTTTAGTCTTGGTATTTTCTCAGTCTATTCTCTCTTTTGCAGGTGTTTATAACATGTCTTTTCTGTTTCAGGCGTCCACGTTGGAGCGCAGGTCACTTCCTGTCTCGGTCACATGACTCACACAGTTTCTGCTCCGAGTCTTCACGGCAAAACTGTGAGAAAACCTTTTTTTAGATCTGCTTTAGATCTGCTTTAGGATGGTTTGATGCCGGAGGCGTTTTAGGGGAATGTCCTGTGATTGGTCGATGCAGTAGAAGGCGACACGGTGGCGCCAGTGGTTAGCGCTTTTGCCTCATAGCAAGAAGTCCTGGGTTCAACTCCCAGTCGACCCGGGGCCTTTCTATGTGGAGTTTGCATGTTCTCTCCGTGTCTGCGTAGGTTTCCTCCTACCACTAAAAGTGTCCATTATGCCTCCCCAGGGCTAAAAGAGATTCTGAATCTAAATAAAGGTCAATTAATGAAATTAAAAAGCTGACGTTGCTCTTTGTGTGATGGATGGTACAATGAGATGTTTCTTTAGTGTTACATGTATTTGTGTGATGTACTTGTGTAGTTTTGTAGTATTTTCAGTACTTTTGTGATGTTCTTGCTGACGAGCTGACGTTGCTGTTTGCTGTCTTTTTTTTTTGTAGAGATGAGGAGTTTCTTTAGTGTTTCATGTTTTATTTGTAGTAGTCTCAGTATTTGCAGTATTGTAGTTTAGCGTGTTATATTTGTAGTATTGTGTGATATATTTGCAACCGGAGGAGTGATGTTACTGTTTGCTGTAGTGGATAGTAGAATAAGAAGTTTCTGTAGTATTTCTGTTGTATTACATGTTATATTTGTACAGTACAGTATTAGCAGTATAAAGTGTATATTTGGTAGTATTGTGAGTTCTTGCAGTCGGAGGAGCTGACGTTGCTCTGGTCAGTCTTTGTTGGTTGTTTTATGAGATTAGATGTTGCTGTTGTATTTCATGTATTTGTGTGATGTACTTGTGTAGTTTGTCATATTTTGACTATAACATGTTAGTATTGCAGTATCGAATATAAATGTAATTTCAGTATTTCAGTAGGTTGATTTTTGGCAGCCGGAGAGTGACGTGTGTTTGACCAGTTGCGTGATAGTCCAAAATGCGCCCTCAGGGGACATCCATCTGGTCGGGATAATCTCACCTGTTGTAGCACGCCACAGGTCGGGGGCGGGGCTCAGGGAAACCCCTCTGTGTGTTACTAAAGCTAAACAGATTTTAGACTCGATTTCCCAGAATGCACCTGAGCTTGTCTCGAACTGAGCGTGCCCAGAGCGTGTCATGTGACCTGAGCCTCAGTGTTTGGCCTGCTTTAGCCTGCTTTGGTCTGGTTTTGTCGCTGCTGTTGGTTCATCTGCTGCTGTGAACGATCAGAACATTCACCATGACGACGAGAAGCTTTTATGGTTTGTGCAGCGTTCAGTCTCGTTCTGCTTCCGCTCTCCGTGTTCCGTCGTGTTTCTGTCGTTTTTCATGTTTCTGAAGTGCCTCCACAGTCTGAGTTTGAGAATCCATCAGCTCGAGAAACCATTCCCATCATGCATCAGCTTTTACCAGTTGTATAAAGCTGGAGACCGGGAGACTCCTGCAGATCTGAGCTGCAGATCTGAGCTGCAGATCTGAGCCGCAGATCTACACCGTTCTTCTCCTTTTTGCCGTTTTATTTTTTCTGAAATAACGCAGCCTGCAGTTGAGAGAATGTAATAACTGAGGGAAAGCGCTGAAAACTCGGTTCAGAAGCCGCTCTTTTCCTGCTGTTACAGTTGTCGCTGCGTCTACAACAGATGACAAAGAGTATCGCTGTGTCCGAATGTCCACACTCGTTCCCTATCAGTATAGTCCTGCCCTGTTTAGTGACTAGTCAGTGACTCATTCATCTGGTCTTTGGGACAGGGAGCGCACTATTTTCAGCTGACGCGGGTCACGTGCTTCTCCCCTTAATGTAACGGTCGGCAAAAAAAGTCCGATAAAAATGAACTTTTGTAATAAATACTGACCAGGTCCGTCTGACACGAGCATATTTATGGACTACTAATCATAACACAAGTCTGGTTTAACTTGGACAGTACATTTAACCACAAACGGACTGGATAATTCCTCTTTTACAGCCCAAACTAAGGTTAGCAGCTAACGTTAGCATCTTTATGGCTAACAGCTTCAGTTATGAGTGTTTTGTTTATTCTCCGGCTCAACAGTGAGTTTAAGTTGCTCCTTAACGTCTTACTTCAGTCGTGTTGTTTACAGTTAAAGACCTGACGCTGTCCGTGTTGTTTTTTCTGGATTCTCACAATGAATTGTGGTTCATATTGACCGTTCTAGTGCCATCGATGCTCACTACTGTTACAGATGCATTGTGGATTTTTTGAGTCACTACTTTTTGACCCAATGGGCATTCGGACACCACTACAAAATGGCGTGACCCCTGAATAGTGACCTATATAGTAGTTAGGGCTCACATTCGGACACAGCCTACGTTTTTTTAAGAGGACTGTTTCAAAACTTTTCCAAAATCCACCGTCTGACGTCCATCACATTTGGAGTAAACGACTGTGTCACTATGGCAACCACGCCATCGGATGTAACGACCTGTGTCTATCTGAGACCGGAAGAACGTTAACGCATAACTCCTATTAAAGCTCAAATGAAAGTTTAGGAAAGGATTTGTGTAAAAGTTAACATAAAACGTAGAATCATTCTGTTTTTCCGGCTCAGATCTGCAGTTCTCGAGGTTCTCCCTGGTCTGCAGCTTTACCTTTCACTGTTACACTGGAGGCAAAGGGATTTTAATACTCTCTCTTTCTCCCTCACTCTCTTCTCTCTCTCTCTCTCTCTCTCTCTCTCTCTCTCTCTCTCTCAGGTGGAAGACTCGTACTTACAGTGAAGAAGGATCTGGAGTATTTGGATCTGAAGGTGAGACTGCAGCTGTTTCTGTTTAATCTGTTTGTTTCTGTCTCACCTGTTTCTAACCTGCGGCTCAGTAACTCTCTTCTGCATGTCTCTCTCTCTCTTCTCTCTGTCTTTTTTTCCTCCTCTTCCTGTGGCTGTCTCTCCCCCTCTCTTTTCTCTCCCTCTCTCTTCTTGCCCCCCCTCCTCTTCTCTCTCTTTCTCTCACCTCTGTGCTCCTTCTCTCCCTCTAACCTGTTATAACTCCTCCCTCCCTCTCCCTTCCTCTCTCCCTGTCCCCACTCTCTTCTATTTTCTTTCTCTCTCTCTCCTTGCCCCCCCCCCTCTCTCTCTTTTCTTTCTCTCCCCCTCAACCCCACTCCCCTCCATCCCCCTCTCTCTTCTCTTCTTTCTCTCTCTTGTTCTCTTGTATCAGATGCGTTCTCTGGAGCCTCTGATCTCTGCAGTCCACAGTCTGTTACTGCACTGCACTGCTGGGCCCCTCCGAGCCCCGGGGCCCCCCTCAGACCCCCCCACAGACCCCCCCAAAGCCTGGGCCCCCCCAAACCCCGAGGCCTCTCAGTCCAACGGCCCCCAGACCTTTGACTCAAGTAAGAATATTAGAACTGACACGAGCTGCACAGTCTGAGAAACACTGGACTAAAGCTGGTTTGTTCTGGTCCTGGTCCTGGTCTAGTCCTGGTACTGGTCTAGTCCTGGTCCAGGTCCGGTCTCAGACTCTGCAGTCCTGGTCAGGATCATGTCGGTCTAAATCACAGATCTTGTTCCTCAGTCTGAGTCGGAGTCTTAGGTTTAGATCAGAAGTGTCCAAACTGTGGCCTGTGGGCTAAATCTGGCCGGACAGAGGGTTTATTTTGGCCCACAAAGGTTCGCTGAGATTAAGATCTATCTGATTAAATGTTCTGTTGAAAAGTCATGTTCAGGTTTTAAACATAAAACACAAAAAACACTTTGCTTTAGAATGTGACACAAACTGGGATTTCCTCATTAAAACAATTTTTACTGTTTTGGTGAGTTTTCCAAGTTTGTGATTCAAAGTAACTCAGAGTGTGCAGTCAATCAATCAATCAGTCAATCAGTCAGTAAAGCTTTATATAAAAAGTGTTTTTCAGCTGCTGTATTAAAGCCGACTCACTAAAGCTAAATCCAGACGTCCACACTCTCCTAAAGCCTCGAGGCTCAGTGTTCAGTCTGTGGGTCGAATGTGTGAGTCACATGATACTATTGCTTTATCCTGCACACGTGTAAAGACGCACATGTACCATGACGCACTGTTCTTGTGCCTCAGTCAGTGCCACAGACGCCTTCGTGTTCTCTCCTCTCAGTCTCTTCTCTCTTCTCTAAATGACTCTGCTGTGAGTGTGGCCCAAACTCTGGAGCAGTTTAGTTTAATGGAAGGGTTTGTACATGAGGCACGTAAAAGAAATCAGTGAAGCAGAATCACAAAGTGCTGCTGCACTCGCACAGCAGAGTGTCTGGTGTTTGACGGCCTTTATAGAGAATTAAAATATGAACTCTATCAGCTTGTTTGTTTTAATCTGGAGAAAAAAGAACAAAACTGTTTAAGAATCTGCAACAACAAGACTTTAGAGACAAACAAACAAACAAACACAAACATCAGACTCAAACTGAGGAATCAAACCATCAGCCATCGCTTCTCCACGGCAACGCCCCACCATTGTCTCCACGGCAACGCAGGCTCTGGACGGGCCAGCAGTGTCAGATGCCCTCCCACAGTGTGTCAGATCCCACGCTCGCCTCTCATTGGCCGCTCGTCTGTCCAAACCCTCAGAGCTCAGATAACTGTTGTTCACCTGATTTTGTGTGTTCCTCAGGTGGGAGGAGCCAGAGCGCTGACAGAGGCGGGAAAACCAGTGAGAGCGGCCGAGAGCGACATCGACGTGAGTCTGAACTAAACCTGGAGTCACAGATAAACAGACGTGACTGTTTTAAACACAAATAATATCAGATAAACCCAAACGTCCAAACCCAGGCACAGGGCAGAGTTTCTACGTTTAAAGTGCCATGACCGGTTGAACTCATCTCTAACAGACGTAGTTAAGATCATTTTATTTAAGGTTTTACAAATTCCTTCCAATTTTCCATGTACTTCCTGTTCATAGATGATGACATCACACTGGGTGGTTGCCTAGCGATCGTGGAATAAACTGGGCCACAGACTTTTTTAACTTGAACCATAAACATACGCTAGAACTCCTTTTTGTGTTAAATGTGTGTTTACAAGGCCGTGAAAATCTGTCTTTTAACTGAAAAGTCTTTGTCTCCAGTGTGATGTCATCAGTTTAGAACTCTGATCTACTTCCTGTTGTGTTTTCAACAGAATTTCGTTTCTTTCTCCACAAACTTGTTCTTGATTAACGTAAAACTGTCATTTATAATTACAACAGGTGTTATTCTACTAAATTATATGAAAATTAGAAAAACGTAAAAATCTGTCATAGGCAGATTATTACGTTTTTCTCATTATTAACCCTTTATGGTCCTGTTCAGTTCTTCACAGCAACATTTCTGTAAATGTACCAGAATTAGCTCAAAAGGCTCTTTTAGTAGCTTAAAAACAAATACAATAGTAATACACAGTGGCGTGCTGGGATCATTTTTCAGCCCGGGAAAATCAGACCTAGATTGGCCCATTTGTTTATTGAGTCATGTGACGTAGCTGGTAGTTGAGTGGTTAAGAACTGTGCATTTAAACTTTTGCCCTTTCAGCTCCACGTTCGAGTCCTGCTCAGGAAACCTCTCTCTTTATTTTTTTTAACCAATATCTACTCCACCTCTCATACATTCTCTTCTCCAGTAGTAAACTGCTTAGTTTTAGTCACAACATGGTCATAGTCCGACTTTCCTCCTCCTGACCTCTGACCTGTCCTCTGCTCCACAGCAGTGCGCGCTCATACACACACATGAAGGACGCGCTCTTACACACACACACATGAAGGACGCGCTCTTACACACACACACACACGAAGGACGCGCTCACACAAACACATAAAGCGCGTTCTGGCCACTGTTCTGACCCACAAAGACAAACTTGTGTCTGAATCTTTGTCTTGTTTTGTGTGGAAATGCGCTCCGCTCCGCCGCGGTGATTCGCGTGTATAAATCTGCTGAAGTGTTGTTTATCAGTCGTTTTTGTTCGTAACTCTGAGAATATACAACGGATTTACTTGAAACAAAGTTTGACTGAGAGCTTATGGTACGTGGAGCATGGTTGGGGGCTCCAAAATGTGTCAAGAGTCTTTGATTATGCGCTATGTGCTGTTAATTACATCATAGACGAGGCATCAGCTGGCTCCGCCTCTCCCACTGTGCGCACATTTACCTGTTGCAGCTGTATGGACCGGGCCTCTCTCTCTCCCTCTCTCTCTCTTCAACCACGGAGGCCACCGGCCCAAAGTCACGCGGCCCACCGGGAAACGTCCCGATTAGCCAGCACGCCCTTGGTAATATACAATTTAAAACTGTAGAGCCTCTATACAATAAAGAAATATATACATACAATGTGCAATAGAAATATAAATACAATGTGCAGTTTGGATGATTCAAAAGACACTTTTTCCACCTGTATGTTAATCACAGGCAGTTCCTGCAGTCTCAGTGAAGAAGAAGCTTTTCCTCAGTGAGACAACACAGTTTCCTCTGACTTCAGCAGATCTTACATTTACAAACTGTTCAAGACACATTCAGACACTTCATCAGGTTCAAAGCTTCTGGTTTTCAAGACCATTTCAATCATGAGTTTATTTTTGTATAAAGGTTAATAGGAAATGACCAAACATCTATTTTTTAGATATTTCACGGCAAAGTAGAATGTTTTAGAAGAGAAAGCTGGCCTCATAGAAAATAAAACCAGTTTATGTTTGTAAAAATCTGGAGCTGCGTCCAAAACAACCACTGCAAAGGGATTTAAAGAGACTCCTGATTTAAGTCCAAATGTCACTTCATTTCAACAATGTTTTATATATATTTTTATTCTACTTAACAAAAACCTGACCCTGTTGTGATTTGAGCCGCTGTGTTTGACTCCGCAGAGGCTGAATCGTGACTTTGAATCGTCTCAAGCTGCAGATCTGAATCGTTCTAAACTTTTACTCGTCACAATCATAATTCTAAACGTGTTTGTTTGTTTGTTTCCAGGTGAAGCTGAGTCGTTTGTGTGAACAGGACAAAAGTCTGAAGGATTTAGAGTCGAAGGTCCGAGCTCTGCAGCAGGACAAGGTTTGTTTAAGGCTTTTCTAAATACGTCTCACACAGAATTCATGTTTTACAGATTTAAACAAACACAAACATCAGACACAGTTTTCTCTCTGACGACTGGGAGAACTTCTTGTTTTGTAGATAAAACAAGGATGTTCTAAAGAGACTGTAACCTTTACCTGAGCCTTTGAATCCTGTTTGGTTTGAGTGAATAACACTTAAGTCTTTGTGGTTCCTCAGGGGTCAGAGCTGGGTCCTGTGTTCTTCACTCTCTCTGTTCAGATCAGTTTCATCTCATATTTATGGTGATGAGTTCCTGTTGTTTCACTCGTTCTGTCCAGAGAAAATCTTAAAGTCTTAAAGCCATCAGGACAAACTGTCTGCAGCTGAAAAAAACTGCGAATAATGAGAAAAACACTCAGCCCAGAGCCTCACAAAAGCCAGAAATATGATCTGTACACCTCACTTTACATGAAGGAACCATGACTAACCCCCCCTCCATGTACACCCCTCCTTCTCACCCCCCCCCCCTCTCTCTACCCCCCTTTCACAGAGGAGCTGGAGGCCATCTGACTCTCCTCTCTCTCTCTTTCAGGAGGAGCTGGAGGCCATCTTGACTCTCTCTCTTCTCTCTCTTTCAGGAGGAGCTGGAGGCCATCTTGACTCTCTCTCTTCTCTCTCTTTCAGGAGGAGCTGGAGGCCATCTTGACTCTCTCTTCTCTCTCTTTCAGGAGGAGCTGGAGGCCATCTTGACTCTCTCTTCTCTCTCTTTCAGGAGGAGCTGGAGGCCATCTTGACTCTCTCTTCTCTCTCTTTCAGGAGGAGCTGGAGGCCATTTGACTCTCCTCCTCGAGACTCTCTTGCTCTCTCTCTTCCTCTTTCAGGAGGAGCTGGAGGCCATCTTGACTCTCTCTCTTCTCTCTCTTTCAGGAGGAGCTGGAGGCCATCTTGACTCTCTCTCACCAACAGTTGGAGCTTTTCTCGATCAAACGTCTCGACACAAAATCTCTCTTCATCAGAAGATTCTTCAGGAGGATCTGGTCCAAGTCCGGGCCCAGCTCTCCAGGACCTGCTCCGTGAGTCCAGACTTAGACCAGACCAGACCCAGACTAAAACCTAGACATAGACTTAAGGCCTATTCATACTTCATAAGAAGTAAGAAGTTTGTTTGTCTCGCTCTGGCCCTGTAAGAACAAGAACAAAGTTTATTTATACTTCAGCAGACGCTGCAGCCAAAGTCCTCTAGACTCCGCCCCTGAGCCCTAACAACCGCTGCCACGTGGTTGCTATGCAGATTTTGATCACAGAGAGCTCAGTTAACTCGTATGAGGAAGATTCTCTGCATTTTCTGCTGCAGATACACACACACTGTACAGAACAGATGAAACTCTCGCTCCATCAGGTCTGTCTGTTATCCTCTGCTGTGTTTAACCTGCAGCAGAAGCAGGACCCTGATCCTGCCCGTGCTGCCGCGGAGGAGTTTGGACCTCATCTGTAGCTCGTATTTTGTTAATTATTCAATGTTCTATTAAAAAACTTGAATGTGGACAAATAAAAGACAGACTGGGGATGTTATCAGGTGACAGCTTTACTTTACACTGACTGGGGGAGATGAGCCTCATGTTCAGCTGCGGGCAGGGCAGCACCGTACTGTCAAAAGATTCAACAGTGGATTCTACGAGAAATCCCGCCACTTTGGAAAAATTAGCCAATCAGAGCCGAGCTGGTGCACAGCTCTGACCAACAAAGTTCTGCTGATGAACAAGAACAACCTGCACGAACTGAAGAAGAACGGCTGTAGAAACAAAATGACATCATTATGTTTGTCTAGCTTGAGCGGCCGAAGTATGAATTGGCCTAAAAACCCAGATCCAGACCAAGACCAAACAGACCAGGACCCAGACCAGACCAGACACCAGGACCTGCTCTGTGAGTCTAACCCGTCTGCAGACTGTGGGAGTTTCTTCTGGACTAAACCAGGACTAAACCGGTCTGGATCTGTATTTACAGTGTCATACTTGTGTTTCAGGACTTGACTCGAGCTCTGGAGGAGTTTATTCTTCTGGAAAAGTCGGTGGAACATCTGAGATCAGCTCTGCAGAAGCAGATGGACCTGAGCTCCACGACACAGGTCAGACACAATAAAAGGACCCTGACACAATGAAAGGACACGCTGAACAAGAAAGGACACTTGACACAATAAAGGACACTCGACACAATAAAAGATAAAGGACACTCTGAACAATCGACACTGAAAGGGACACTCTGACACAATAAAAAGGCGTTAAAGTGTGAGCAGAGAGCTGTGTGTTTGTGTTTACATGTTTTGTTTGTTTGTTTTGTTTGTTTTGCAGAGCGAGGACAGAGTGAAGAGAGAGCTGTGTGTGGTTTGTGTTTACATGTTTGTTGTTTGTTTGTTTGTTTGCAAGGAGAGAGAGAGCGAAGAGAGAGCTTGTGTGTTTGTGTTTTACAATGTTTGGTTTGTTTGTTTTTGTTTGTTTGCAGACAGCGTAGAGAGCAAGAGCTGAAGAGAGAGCTGTGTGGTTTGGTGGTTTACATGTTTTTGTTTGTTTGTTTGTTTGCAGAGCGAGAGAGCAGAGCTGAAGAGAGAGCTGTGTGTTTGTGTTTACATGTTGTTTGTTTGTTTGTTTGTTTGTTTGTTGTTTCCAGAGCGAGAGAGCAGAGCTGAAGAGAGAGCTGTGGAGAGTGGAGGACGTTCTGTCTGGACTGAACAGAAACAGAAACAGTCTGGAGACACAAACAGGTTTAAATACTTTACATGTTTACACATTTATTTACTAGGACTGGGACGAGCTGATCCTGATCCTGATCCTGATCCTGATCCTGTTTTGTGTCTTTGAGCAGCTGTAGGTAAAACGTCTCCTCCACACACAGACTATTGGAGCGACTTATTCTGACAGAAAACAGTCTAAACTCTGTCCCAGGTTTGATTTCATAATGCCAGGACCAATACTGACAGAGAGAATTAAGGCTCTTTCACACCAACACAACCCCCAGTCTCTGTCAGTAGGAGGAGGGACACACTGTCTGTTCACGTCTCTATGAGGCACCGATGTGAAAGAACATTCAGACAAACACGACCCAAACACCAACAGTCAAACAAACACAGAGTGAGCATGTGTGTGATGTAATGTTTGACCAAAAGGACCAAACATAAGTTACACGTGAGTAGTAGTTGTCAAACTTTGACGTCAAACAGATGTTTCTAGTCTTACCTCACGGATTAAGCTCAACTGGTATTTCCCTCCACAGTCCAGCCTTCGTACTGCGGTCCCCGTAACTCCCCCGTGTTTTCCTCCAAATAGAACCATTCTCCTTCGTAGTTACGTCTGTTTGACCAGTGTAAATAACAACAATCCATGCTCAAATAAATACTGTTTTTCCGTAAGCGTTATTTTCGGTTTTCCACACTATATTCCTGCTCACTGATTGGCTGGTTCTCCTGTGGCCACGGGCCAATCAAACAGCTGCATTTGTGGCAACTGGCGACACCGACTTTACCTGCAAGTCTTCAAAAACCCTCCTCCACGACCTCTGACCCCCGACAAACCCATTTACACCAAACACACGTGAGCCGCCTGTCAAACTGGTTCAGACGGACGACCCTCGACTGGTGTGAAAGAGCCTTTAGTCCTAAACATTGTAAAAGTTAAATAAGTGTGGAGAACCTTGGTAAACCAAATTCTGATTATTGCAAACTCATTTCTACAACAGAATAAAGACGACCAGCACAAATAAAATAGTGTCAAACGAAATCGTTATTTTTCTTGTAAAATAGCTTCTTTTTATGGCTTCAACTTTAATCTCAGAAAAAATATAACCGTTTTTCTAGTAAATTCGTAACTTTATTAAGCTTCAACTTTATTTTCATAAAATTATTAGTTTAATCTCAAAATGAACATTTTATTATGGTAATTTTACGAGAAAAAAAACTAAATATTATCAGGACTTGGACTTGAGTCAAATGTTTGTATTAAAACACACAACAGATTTAAATATCTATAACAATGTTCCCACATGTTTATGTAGTTATCGATCCAGAAAAAAACAGGAATCGTGATCGGTTCTACATATATAATGTAAACAAACGCACGTTCCGGTGTCTACCAGAAGCTTCGTCCATAATTCACACAAAGGCTCATGGGGGCTGGGAATAAGGTGGATAAACTGCCTCATCACGTCCACTGTTTATATGTTTTTATGAAGTTACAACATTTGAAATAGTTTAAGACCCAGAGAGAAGACTCAGTTGTTTGAAACGACTCAAAAGCTGTCATTTTGATTGATTTATCTTTAAACACACCGAAAAGATTTAAACAAGTTTGACCTTTAACCTGTGTGCTGTGCTGTGATTGGTCGACAGAGAGGAAGTCGGGTGTGTGGCCTGAGCAGAGCGACAGCAGCTGGGTAAGTCCAGACCTCAGACCTGGTCTCGGTCCGGTCCAGATCCTCCTGACTCCGCCCCCTTTCTCTCCACAGCCCTCCCCCTCCGTGTCACCCCCCTCCGCCCCCCCGCGCCCCCCCCTGCCCTGCGGTTTCTACGACGACGACGACCCTCGACCCGAAGTCCCGCCTCTTCCCCGAGAAGCCGCCGTGATTCGCCACACGTCTGTGAGAGGCCTGAAGCGCCAATCAGACGAGAGGAGGCGGGACCGAGACGCCGGGACTGGAAGGTGAGACCACGCCCACACCGAGGCTTAGACCACGCCCACACCAAGGCTTAGAACACGCCCACACCAAGGTTTAGACCACGCCCACACCAAGGCTTAGACCACGCCCGCACCGAGGCTTAGAACACGCCCACATCAACGCTTAGACCACGCCCACACCAAGGCTTAGACCACGCCCGCACCGAGGCTTAGAACACGCCCACATCAACGCTTAGACCACGCCCACACCAAGGCTTAGACCACGCCCACACCAAGGCTTAGAACACGCCCACATCATGGAAATTATAATTCTACATTTTCATTTCATTTATTTATTTATTTATTAGGACAGTGTACAATTCCATTAAGCAGAGTGGCAGAGATGCTTGTACCAGACTTTAGCTTCACAGCTCATTTCCATCTGTCGTCCTCAGGGGAGGGGTCAACATATAAACAATACAAGTTAAAATGCAATTTATATACTCAGTTCATTCATCCAGTTGCCATTCTATACATCATAATTCACCCTCACACTTATCCTCACTGTTTCTAGCAATAAGAAGAACCCAGACAAAAACACGCTCATTTAAATTGTGACAACCCAATGTTAAACACATGCTGTTGTCCCAGTATTTCTGCCCCCACCGTCCTCACAACCCATTACACATGCACACGCCCCTTACCCTCCTGCTCACGCCCCTTACCCTCCTGCTCACGCCCTTTATTCTCCTGCTCACGCCCCTTACCCTCCTGCTCACGCCCCTTACCCTCCTGCTCACGCCCCATCCGCCCATCGTTCGCGCTTGAATTCAACCAATTTCCTTCAGATACTGACAGTCCCAGCCTGGTCAGAAGTGTGAGAGCAGCAGCCGACAAAACAGCTACTTACCAGTTTCACCGCAGCAATCAGAGGCCGTCATTCCCTCCTGCATCTGCATCTACACCGGTATATCCAAAGCAGTAACGCTGTCATCCCCGGCATCTCTCCATACACTCCTCGTACCGCCAAAACAGTTCAACCCGGCGACTCCAACTCTCATCCAACACATCCTAAGAATCCGCCACGAACCCGGAAACTCGGTGCGTGCGCCAGCGGTGACGTCAACACGTCAGGCCACCAACAATAACAGCTTGGTTTAAGCCTGCTGATGGTTTTGCTGACCATCCTGATTTGATGCGTCAGACCAGTTAAAGTGACTTGCTGTGGAGCAACTTGAGTGGGGCTATAACTTTAAAGTGGATCTTCGCCACAAACGGACACTAGGGGGCGCTATTTGCATTTGTTGTTTTGTTTGTTTATTTTGGGTTGAATACAAAGACTTATTTATCACTTTATTTGGTGCTACATTTGTCTTTTATTTTTATGACTTGTCTTGTCTTTTCTGTACAAAGGGTGTACATTCACACTGTATGTCCTTGTGTGAGGGTAAACAGAATATTCCAAACCAATACAATAACATCAAAATAATCAACACACACCATAAAATCCTACATGTCAGGAGGGAGACCTGACTGACACCTCTTAAACTCAACAATCCCACCAAGCATAAACAATACCACCTCAAACCGTCACAAAATATGTACATTCACATCTTACAACAGTTCACATTCTCTCCTAAAAGTGCCTGCATGGTTGGCCCTCTAAAAACCTGAATAAAGATTTACATGTTAAACACACTACAGGAAAAGCACTCATCCGATGCATACAGGACACTGGCTTTGGCCGGTGTCTCGTGTCCATCCAGCTGTGGGACATCATCAGCGTATGTTCTGTGAGCTGAGGAGGTTGTTCCGGTTTACACTTGTTTTGGATCGCCGCAGCGTCTCTTGTAGCTCCTGGAGCCACTTAAATAAAACCAAAAACCTTCGGTCCGTGCTGCCGTCTTGTGTCATCGCCGTCAGAAAGACGAGGCACGAGCATGCGCAGTACAAACAGAATTATTTTTAAGCCGAATAAAACGGTTACATGAGAAAGGAAGAAAATGATTATTATATCAGAATTAAATTATCTTTATTCGGAATGAAAGCCGTCATGTAAACAGGACAAACAGAGCTGTCAGTTCAGATTCTCCAGGATCAGGTTTATCGTCTCTGTATTTATCAAACTGGAGTTCAGATTCAAAACACTGACGCCTAAAGGGTTAACTGAATATTAACAAACCATCAGCAGTCTGCCACAGTCAAACAAAAGAGTAAAATGTATTCTCTCTTTCTAAAAGGACCAATAAGGACCACATCTGGCCCCTGGGCCGCTGTTTGCTCAGCTCTGGATGAACTGACTAAGAACCTACAGCCCCAGAAACACTGACACACAGACAGACAGAGAAAGAACCCTCTGAGGGCGAAACACACAGACAGAGAGAGAAAGAAACCTCTGAGGGCGAAACACACAGACAGACAGAGAAAGAAACCTCTGAGGGCGAAACACACAGACAGACAGAGAAAGAAACCTCTGAGGGCGAAACACACAGACAGAGAGAGAAAGAAACCTCTGAGGGCGAAACACACAGACAGACAGAGAAAGAAACCTCTGAGGGCGAAACACACAGACAGAGAGAGAAACCTCTGAGGGCGAAACACACAGACAGAGAGAGAAAGAAACCTCTGAGGGCGAAACACACACACAGACAGAGAAAGAAACCTCTGAGGGCGAAACACACAGACAGACAGAGAAAGAAACCTCTGAGGCGAAACACACAGACAGAGAAAGAAACCTCTGAGGGCGAAACACACAGACAGAGAGAGAAACCTCTGAGGGCGAAACACACAGACAGAGAAAGAACCCTCTGAGGGCGAAACACACAGACAGACAGAGAAAGAAACCTCTGAGGGCGAAACACACAGACAGACAGAGTTTAACGTCGAACAGCAGCAGGACGTTTGTCAGCACAAAACCAAAGAGAAGAAAGATCAAAACAACAGGATTAACAAAACAGATTTACCAGATTTTTGTATTTTTCTTGTTCGTTGTTACACTTTTTAGTCTCTGCAGAAGTGTTAAAGTTCTGACCTGGTTCTGACCCGGTTCTGACCTGGTTCTGACCTGGTTCTGACCCGGTTCTGACCTGGTTCTGACCCAGTTCTGACCTGGTTCTGACCTGGTTCTGACCTGGTTCTGACCCAGTTCTGACCTGGTTCTGACCTGGTTTTGACCCAGTTCTGACCTCGGTTCTGACCCAGTTCTTCTCAGTTTCAGGCAGATCTTCGTTCGTTCCTGAGTGAACCAGACTTACCTGTGGAGTCTCAAAACTCAGGTCAGAACTAAAGGTTTTATCAAGTTTATCATGTTTAATTGTCAGTGTTCGGGTCTGGTCTGGACTGGTCTGGTCCGGTCTGGTCTGGACTGGTCTGGTCCGGTCTGGTCTGGTCTAAAGATAAATCCTCTGTCCTGTGTGTGTTTTCAGGTCTGAGCAGGTCTACGTCTGGACTGAACCAGAGCTCTGTGTCGGCTTTTGTGACTCTGAGGAGACGAGACACTGTCAAGGTCAGTCTGAACCAGGTCTGAACCAGGTCTGAACCAGGTCTGAACCAGGTCTGAACCAGGTCTGAACCAGGTCTGGTCCAGGTCTGAACCAGATCTGAACCAGGTCTGAACTTACTATATTCACAGAGAGAAGCATGTGACACACTGTATTGAAATAACTCAGCCTACAACCTGTACATCTGAAATCTGAGTCATATTTTACTTTGGAACATTCCAGTTAGCTCTTCTTAATGACAGAAAACTTATTATGGCGGAAAATTTTATTTTGAACAATGATTCAATTAAACCTGCTTAAGTTTGTTTCACACATTGGATTTTGTAAACTGATTAGTTTTACCAGGCAAACCTGACAGTGGTGTTTCCATTTCACTTTTGTGCAAAACTTATCGACAAACTTCAAATGTCGAAAAAGTTCATTTTTGCATTTAGGGTGTTTCCATTAAATCATTATTTTTTTTTAATTCTCTGCATTTCCTCGCGACTGTTTAATGATCCAAACATGACGATAAGTGTAAATAACAGCCCATTTTTACTTTAGTTTGATTCGTATTGTGAACAAACAGCTTCTATTCTCGTACAGGCCCTTGTAACTGTCCATGGTGCTGAAGGCACTAAACTTATTAATAATAATTAGGTAAATACTTAAAGGTGCACTGAGCAATTTTTTGGGGGTGAAATGTCAACTACACACTTCAGTAGAAGTAGACACTTAAAAGCATATTTTGGGACATTCTGAATGAGGATAAATACGTTTTAGGCCATAATAACACAGTTAAATTAACAACTTTTTTCATAGAAACATGCAAGAGAAGGCCCTCCTCCAGTTCAAATAACAGTTCATTTTGTGGCCATAGAAACCCGCTCAAAGTAAAGACTTACATTTTTATTATTCATTTAGTAAGTAAGTAATCTTTATTTGTATACACAAATAAGTCACAAAGCTTCACAGTGAGATGAACCCCTCCCCTCCCCACTCAGACTGCCCTGGGGCAACTCAGCGGAGGAGAGTCACCTAACACCTGGCGCCTCAACCTCCGACTATCACCAAGTGTTCCCTAACATGCATGTTATCAGTTGGTTTATAAACCGGAGTGCCCTGAGGAAACCACCCAGACACAGGAGGAACATGCAAACTCCACACAGAAAGATCCAGGCCTGAGCGGGAATCGAACCCACGACCTTCTTGCTGTGAGGCCAGAGCGCTAACCACTCTGCCGCCAATTTAGTGCAACAAAGAAATCCAAATGACAAAAACATGCTTTATGTCACATCTATTTTCAGTCAAAAAGTTACACAGTGCACCTTTAAGTAAACTGACAGATTGAAAGAATGATGCTTGTATTATTCATGCAGAATTCTTAGACCAGAAAAAATGCGTAGTAATACGTGAATGCTTGGATGTTAACGCTGAAATCCAGACAGACGGCGGCGTGTCCAAGTTCAGACCCAAGATTCAGTCCGAGTCCTGATCTGAGACCCAGCCTGCACAAACATTGTCGTGTCTGCTCAGAGCGTGTAAAAGAAGAGAATAAAAACATTCCGTCTCCTCGTCTGTCCAAAACCTCTAATACAGTCTACAGATCCATGGGCCCTGCTCCACGTTTGTTCATCTTCTAACACCACTTCTTTGATTTTGTCTGGATCAACCTCTTGTTTGACTCTTACATATCAAAAAAGTGTTTCAATTGCAGTTTTGTGAAATTAATCTTTTTCGACTCGCCCAGAAACCCACCTTTTGAAATCGCAAAAACATTTTATCGATAAACAGGTGTTTTGTTTTGTTTTTCGAAATTGGCGCCAGAAATGGGATTAGTTTGTAAAAGTTTGATCTGAAACACAAAGTGAAACTGATAAATCCTCGTGTTTGTGTTTCAGGAGCGTCCGAAGAGCTCGATGGAATGCTCCGCCTCCTCCTCGGCGCTGGACTCTGATTGGTCGGCTGTGGGCCAATCGCGCGGCAGGATGAGCGCGGGACGAACAGGCGCAACGTCTCCAGCAGAGGGCGCTGCTGCTGCGGGACAGAGGCAGGAGCCCGGGCCAATCAGAACGCGGCTCCGCCCAGGTGTGTGCCCGAGCCCCGCCCCTCAAAGCCACGCCCCTCAAAGCTCCGCCCCCGACGCCCAAACGCAGCAGCAGCAGAAACCGATCGGAGCAACTGCGACGAGAGCTGAACCAGAGGACGTTTGTGCAGACTCACTTTGACTGAAACCAGGTCTAAACTAGGACTAGAACCAGGTCTGAACCGGGTCTGAACCAGGTCTGAACCAGGACTAACCCAGGACTACAACAGGACCAGAACCAGGACAAGACCAGGTCTAAAACAGGATTCAACTGCGACGAGAACTGAACCAGAGGACGTTTGTGCAGACTCACTTTGACTGAAAGCAGGTCTAAACTAGGACTAGAACCAGTCTGAACAGGACTAACCCAGGACTAACCAGGACTACAGCAGGACCAGACCGACAAGAACCTGGACTAAAAACAGGACTCAACTGCGACGAGAACTGAACCAGAGGACGTTTTTGCAGACTCACTTGACTGAAACCAGGTCTAAACCAGGTCTGAGCCAGGTCTGAACCAGGACTAAACCAGGACTAAACCAGGACTAAAACTAAGAACTATAACTGGACCAAATAGATCTTAGACTGACTTAAGTCCAGTTCATTGTCGATAAAATGTCAGAAGTTTGTTGGTGACTTTGGAAAGTATTCATCTAAACCCCGCCCCCTTTGATCATCTAAACCCCGCCCCCTTTTATGCTCTACACCAGTGGTTCCCAAAGTGGGGGTCACGTGATGATTTAATTAATGATGTAATTTTCCAATTTTGACTTAGTATTTAATCTGTTTTTTTACCGGAACCATCATGATGACTGAAATTTGGTCATATAAAGCGATAAACTAAAATAAATGAATTTTATCTCAATTTTGATGGTTTTCCAGCTTGAAATGATCAGAGACATCTAATCAGTTTTACAGTGGGGGTCGTGAGTTGGTTACATAGTTATTTTGGGGGTCCCGGTGTAAAAAGTTTGAGAACAGACCCGTCTGTCCTCTAGACCCGCCTCTTTGATCCTCTAGACCCCGCCTCTTTGATCCTCTAGACCCCGCCTCTTTAAATGTAATTTTGTTATTCGTGCTCAGTTTTTAGCAAGTTTTAAACAAATATTCAGAAACCCTTTTATTCCGAAGTGTGAGACAAGTTCAGGAGGTTCTTGGGACAAAAAGAACTTCTGCTCTAAACACTGAACAGTCCTCGGTGAAGGAACCTGGCCCAGAGCAGAACCAGTTCAAGTTTGTATTTACATCTAAACTCACAGTTCAACACAGAATCTGACTTTTGTGAAGCTGCAGGTCTGTCAGCCGAACACGAGGAGTTAGTTTTTACTCTGTGAGATGAAAGTTTCTGCAGAAGCGACTGGCCTCGTGTTTCTGTTCTTTCAGTTCGAAGTTCACCAACAAACAGACAAACTCAGACTGAACGACTGGAACTGGACTTAAACTGGACTCAGAACTGGACTTAAACTGGACTCAGAACTGGACTTAAACTGGACCAGAACTGACTTAAACTGGACTCAAAGGACTTAAACTGGACTCAGAACTGGACTTAAACTGGACTCAGAACTGACTTAAACTGGACTCAGAACTGGACCAGGATCAGACCAAAATCAGATCAAAACTGAAACTGAACCAAACTAGAATCAGACCAGAACTGAATCAAAACCAGACCAAGACTGAACTATAACAAGACCAAAAGCTGCAGACTTAGAACCAGACCAGACTCAGACTCAGACCAGAACCAGACGGATTCCTAAACCAGAAGTGTGACGTTTTTCTTTTGCTCTGATGAGAAACAAAAGACTCAAACACAAAACCACAGCTTTAGAAACAAACCTCACTGCCAAAGGTCAAAGGTGAGAGTGTGAAGCAGGCCCCGCCCACAGGCCCCACAGGTCCCGCCCACAGGCCCACAGGCCCCGCCCTCAGGCCCACAGGCTCCGCCCACAGCCTCAGTGAGTCTGTGAAAGTGATGTTTGTAGATTTAGCTGCTTCTTCTTCTTGTTCTTTACTGCAGAATGTAAAACCACAGACTCGTGCCAAACGCCCGTGTTTCTCAACCTGAGGTCAGAGGTCATACAGGGGTCATGCACATGTGACACGGTAAAAACTGTGGAAACAATGTGTGAGACTTTCAGTGGCAGTGACTTACAGAATAGGACTCCTTTAATAAAGCTTTTAAAACAGTGTCAAACTCAAATGGAGAAGAGGGCGAATCGATCGAAGTCAGAGTTGGTCGAGAGCAGCATTTTGTTATATTGAAATATGGCAATTATGCTACATAAAGCTTATTATAACACATTTAGATTAAATTAGATTATATTGTCTTGTCTGTCCTTTCAAGGACATTTTGGACAAATTGTTAGAAATGTGTTGCATTCCAGTGCATTTTAGAGATTTTATATTCATATCTCAAAAATATAAGCCTGGTAAAGATCAGCAGAGAGGGCTGAGTCAGCGCTAAGATGCAGTGCATTGTGGGACCTGTAGTTCAAATGAATGTGTGCTTTTATCAACAGTAATACTTAGAAATCATCCTGCGGGTTTGACACTCGTTTTAAGACATGAAAATCTGCTAAAAGTCCAGATTTCTGTCATCAGTGGCTAAAAGTCTCGATGTGTCTGACGCCAAAGTGTCGCTGAGGAGCAAACATAATAAACCGTGAGTTTACCCAGCGACGTGGAGCTGTAAGAGACGATCCGCAGGCTTTACACAAACACAACGATCCGCAGCAGCGACAAAAGAACATTTATAACATAACGAACTCTGTAAAACGAGCTTCTGACGTCTGAAGGTTGAGAATCACGGCTTAGAAGAATCTTTATATTTGTAGATTTTTGCTTTGAATCAGAAAAGTGCCTTTTTAATAAGAATATAAGAATAATAAAGTGTTTTTATTTTTATTTTTGTGGAGAGAAAATGAAGAATCAATAATGAAACGACAAAGACGATTGTAAAAGTTCAGACTTCACCAAATCAATGTTTTTATAACGTTTTATATCAATATTTATGACATTATTATTATTATCAATCAGTGCCTCGTCCAATCAAACGTCTGCTTTTGTTTGACACATTTAAACTCTTTACTTTTATAACAAATGAAATATATTATTATTTTATTAAATCAGATTTTCTATGTTTTGTTTAAATTTTAAATATAAATCTTAAATAATAATAATAACTCTAGATTTTTACCGAAGTTGTTTTTTTGTGAGATTTGCTGAAGTCTGAAGAGTTAGCTCGATGCTAACGTGGCCTTTGTTCTGAATGGGAGATGCTAACAGCGCTAACTGCATGAGTTTGTCTGGACTAACCTCCGAACTCCAGCTCCCAGCAGGCTTTGGGGTTTGTCCCAGGATGCACCAGGGCTTTCCCAGGATGCACCAGGCCTTTCCCAGGATGCACCAGGGCTTTCCCAGGATGCACCAGGGCTTTCCCAGGATGCACCAGGCCTTTCCCAGGATGCACCAGGGCTGTCCCCAGGATGCACCAGGGCTTTCCCAGGATGCACCAGGCCTTTCCCAGGATGCACCAGGGCTTTCCCAGGATGCACCAGGCCTTTGGGGGTTAAACAGCAATAGGCCCTGTCCCAATATCCACCCTTCCACCCTTGTGGCCCTCAGAAGTGCGTTCCCGCTGTGGGGCGGTAGTGCGTAGGGCGTCCCAATTGTCCCAAACGGCCTTTAGCCCCGCCCACTTCACGCCCTCTATCCGCACTTTGGTGAAGCCCGCATGGAAGCGGACTTCGCTGAAGTGTATTACCCAGAGTTCTTTGCCGCATGTAGAAAAATTACGATGTGAGTTTTCTCTTAAAGTGACAGTGACTTAAAAATATAACAAACATTAAATAACATCCAGAAATCAAAGTAAATACAATCAAATGAATGTTGCTTATTAATTCAGCTGAAAATATGTTGTATGAATGTAATCTATGTAAAACAAAAATATAATATTGACAGAATATAACACTTTTAATACAAACATAAGCAGAACTCCACTGCTCTAATTTGTTTTAGGCAAAATCAGTAAATGATCCAAACTAAAGTGAGCTGTGGCAGCAGTTTAATAACACAGCTGTTTGACTTGATCACATCAGTGAAGTGTGGACTGTCCCATTTCAAACATTTACCTGTCCTGCACACTTGTGCAAGTGCACACTTGGCGCACTTTCAGAAAATGCACACTTTAGTGAAGTATGTAGTGTGTAGTGTGAGTATTGGGACAGGGCCATAGTTTCAGACTCAGAGGAGGTTTTTGTGTTTTTGGAGCAGAGTTCAGACGTTTGTGTGAAGTTTGTTTTTGTAGATTTTACTTTGAATAAAACGACTGTGGCTTCACCGACTCGTCTCTGTCACTAACGACACAAACACTTTAACATCTGGTAGATACAACGTTAAAGGGGCTGTACTGTGTAAGATTGAGAGGTGTTTTAATGATCACATATAGTCCACAAACATTTAAATCATATTTATTCTTTACAACATGAATACTTAAGAGAGCACTGTTAACCAATCACATCAGTGATACATTTATACGTATTTGAAATGTTTTATTACGGCCGGAATGTGAATATTGACTCTAGATGTCAGTATGGTAAATAGGCAAACTGCACTGGAACTGCTCCCCCTGGTGTCACTTTATTTATTTTTTCTTACACAATGCCCTTTTAAGTTAGTGACTAAACGTGGTTAAAAGTTCAGAAAACTCTTGTAAAGTCAGATGTTTTTATTGGAGTTAAATCCAGCGCTGCACTGTGTCTCTTTTCTCTAACCTTCCCTCTCTCTCTTTTTCTCCCTCTCCTCTCTTTCTCTTCCCCTTTCTGTCTCTTCTGTCTTTCTCCTCTTTTACCTTCTCTCACTTTTTCTCTCATTCCTCTCTTCTCTCTCTCTCTTTTTCTCTCTATCCTCTCTCCCCGCCTCTCTCGCTCTCTCTCTGTCTCTTTCTTTCTCTCTTCTCTCTCTTTTCATTCTCCCTCTCTCTCCTCTCTCTCCTCTCTCTCTCTCTCTCTCTCTCATTCTCCCTCTTTCTCTCTCTCTCTCTCTCTCCTCCCTCTCTCTCTCATTCTCCCTCTCTCTCATTCTCCCTCTTTCTCTCTCTCATTCTCCCTCTCTCTCATTCTCCCTCTTTCTCTCCCTCCTCTCTCTCTCCTCTCTCTCTCTGTCTCTCTCTCATTCTCCCTCTTTCTCCCTCTCTCTCCACCCCCCCTCTCTCTTTTTCTCCTCTTAAATCATTTACAAAGAGAATTCCCAGTTATCAAAAGCTCTAGAGTAAATCAGCTGCAGTAACCATGGAGACACACGCTGTAGTAACTTTAGTTTTCTGTGTTAAAAGAACAACAGGTGATACAGGTTTGTTTTATAATGACAAAAATTACATTATGTATATTTCTTTGTATTTTTAGAACATTCTGCAAAACCATGTGATCATGTGACTGTGATCATGTGACTGTGATCATGTGACTGTGATCATGTGACATCAGCTTTTTAAACATAAGTTACAAATGTCGTCTTTTCCACTAAAAAGTGTGGAGCAGACGCAGCACTTTGTCAAACATCAGACTTCTCTGTTCTGTCTGAATTAAAATCTTCAGCTTTTAATCTTTACTGAACAGCTGAAGAATCTAAACACGTAGCTAAATGCAGCAAAAGATGAAAACATTTGGATTTGTGAGAGAAAAGTCAGATTTAAAACATTTAAAATACATTTCAGGTCCGTCTCCTTTAACACTTTAACCTCAGAGTTGTAAAGAGTTATTTATTCTGCTGTTGGATTGTTCTGTTTGTGTATTTTGTTTGTTCTCTCTGCGTTAACGCGCTCGTTCTGCCCGTGTGGATCCGCTGCAGTTCTGCCTGTGACCAGGAGGTGGCGCTCTGCTGCTGCATGGCTCTGATTTAACCAAGTAACAAACTCTTCTTCTTCTTCTGTTTTTCATCACAAACTCTCACACCAGATCATTTATGTTCACTTTAAAACATCAAACTAATGCTAATGTAAGAACTGACTGGCCCCGCCCCTTTGTAGTGACAAGCCCCGCCCCTTTACACGGATAAACCCCGCCCTCTTACAGTTATATATGACATCATCACATTTTATTAAAAGTGTTTTATTGTTTGATCGTAAAAGCTGTTTGTGTCTGCTTCAGGGTTTGATTGGCAGCGGGAGCGGCCAATGACAGAGGGTCAGAGCGACGAGGGGCGGGGCCACGGTGAAGCGGTCCAATCGCTGCGACGGAGGCGGAGCCAGAGCCGTTTGAGCTGGACATCTGTAAACAGGTCAGAATTTAACTCTGAACTGTGTGAGTGTTGTGTTTGAGACTCCGCCCACTGCTGACAACGCCACTGGACACTGACCACGCACACTGACCACGCCCACAGTCAGCTGACCACGCCCACTGCACACTGACCACGCCCACTGCCTGTCTCCATGGTGATGTCACTGTTTTGTCTGGAATGTTCCCTGCTGCAGCGATTTGACTTGAAAAAGCAGCTTTATCACAGTGAGCGACTCGCCTCTCCACAGATCTGACCTGTAACTAGACCTGGTATGGTACATGCTCATCTCCATGGAGATAACTCACTTTAAACCCAGACTGTGGAACATTCTCTAGACAAAGCAACATCTCGTCCTAAAGAAAACAGGATTATAACCAGTTTAAATCAGTCTGTGTGAGGATTGTAACGGTTTAGGTCAGACTCTGTGAGCATTGTAACTGGTTTAAGTCTGTGTGAGGATTGTAACCGGTCTTGCTTCGGTCCACAGCTGCAGAAACCAGACTTGGTCCAGATCCCGAGAGACTGAGACCAGATCCAGAGGAAGTCCTGAGTCCAGAAGAAGAAGACTGAGACGAGAGAAAGTCCAGAGGATCCGGACTGTCATCAGCAAAGCCAGGTCTGGGACTGGGTCTGGGACTGAACCAGGTCTGAAACAGGTCTGGGTCTGGGACTAGAACTGGTCTGGGACTACAGGACTAAACCAGGACTAGAACAGGACTGGGACTGGTCTGGGTCTAGAACAGGTCTGGAACTGGGACTGAACCAGGACTAAAACAGGTCTGAACCAGGTCTAGAACTGGGACTGGGTCTAGAACTGGGACTAAACCAGGTCTAAACCAGGTCTGGGACTGGGACTAAACCAGGTCTAAACCAGGTCTAAACCAGGACTAAACCAGGTCTGGGACTAAACCAGGTCTAAACCAGGTCTAAACAGGACTAACCAGGTCTGGGACTAAACCAGGTCTAAACCAGGACTAAACCAGGTCTAAACCAGGTCTAAACCAGGTTCTAAACCAGGTCTGGGACTGGGACTAACCAGGCTAACCAGGTCTAAACCAGTCTAAACCAGGTCTGGACTAAACAGGTCTAAACCAGGACTAAACCAGGTCTAAACCAGGTCTGGGACTGGACTAAACCGGTCTAAACCAGGTTAAACAGGACTAAAGGTCTGGGACTAAACAGGTCTAAACCAGGACTAAACCAGGTCTAAACCAGGTCTAAACCAGGTCTAAAACCAGGTCTGGGACTGGACTAAACCAGATAAACAGGTCTAAACCAGGTCTAAACCAGGTCTGGGACTAAACCAGGTCTAAACCAGGTCTAAACCAGGACTAAACCAGGACTAAACCAGGTCTAAACCAGGACTAAACCAGGTCTGGGACTGGGTCTGCAGCTTTAGAAACCACAAAGTTATTAAAACATTTGCTGAATTGTAAATGATTCACCTTATTCTGCCCGCCCACTTTCCCCTGCAGCTCACTTCCTGTTTAGCTTCGTTTATCCTGGAACATTTTATTTATCTGTTTGAGTTTGACCCACGAGACAATCAGACGTGTCAAAGCTGCAACAAGTTCATTTATTAATCACAACAAATCGATTATTGAAATCTTTTATCAATAATCATTTAAAATCATTTATTCTATTGATCGTTAACAGGTTTAAGCACAAACAGATTCCAAACGTCCCTGATCCGTGTAAAAGCTTCAGATTAAACAGAAAAATGTTTAAATTGAGTGTCTTTGGTGTAAAAACTAGTTTATAGAGCAGAGTATGGTCATTTTTTTTATATAAATGATTAAAAAGCTAAAACAAACACATTAAAAACACAAATGCTTTCTTTATAAAATGTTTCTTTGTTAGTGTTATTTTTTTAGAATCTGAGGCTTGTTTGAGCAGTTTTTTTATTAGATTATTGATCAGAATCTACGTTTGACAAACCTCAAGTCTCCAGGACCTCGGACTCATTCAAGTCTCTTTAGTGTCTGATCAACTCATCGATCGATCGATCCGAACTGTAACTGATCCAGCTCTAAACGTGTAAGCCGCTTTAACATCTGAACAGGACGTGCACTGGAGAGAAAAGTGGGCGGGGCAGAATAAGGTGAACAGGAAACAGTCGTGTTCTGGATCTGGACTTTAATAACTCTCTGAGAGTTTTTAGTGTGAGTGTTTCTGTAGCAGGACGATCTTTAACTGTTCAGCTTCATAATAAAGTGACTTCTGATGTTTGTCTGATTCTGTCGTCGTGTCAGACTCTGATGTGACATTTCCTCTCAGACTTTCATTAGTTAAACGTGTCTTTTTGTGTTTGTGTTTCAGTTCTCAGGTCGTCTCGTCTGGACTGGATTTGTCTGAACTCGACAAAGTTTTACAGCAACAACAGAGACTCAGCAAACAGGCTTCAGTCAGAGGACGACTCCTCAACAACTGGACTGAACCTGGTCTGAAACTGGGTCTGAACCGGGACTAAAACTGGGTCTAAACTGGGTCTGAACCAGGACTGAAACTGGGACTAAACTGGGTCTGAACAGGACTGAAACTGGTCTGAAACTGGGTCTGAACCAGGACTGAAACTGGGACTAAACTGGGTCTGAACCAGGACTGAAACTGGACTAAACTGGTCTGAACCAGGACTGAAACTGGACTGAAACTGAACTAACTAGGACTAAAACTGGGTCTAAACTGGGTCTGAACCAGGACTAAAACTGGACTAAAACTGGGTCTAAACCAGGACTGAAACTGGTCTAAACCAGGACTGAAACTGGGTCTAAACTGGGTCTGAACCAGGACTGAAACATGGTCTAAACTGGGTCTGAACCAGGACTAAAACTGGACTAAAACTGGGTCTAAACCAGGACTGAAACTGGGTCTAAACCAGGACTGAAACTGGTCTGAAACTGGGTCTGAACCAGGACTGAAACATGGTCTAAACTGGTCTGAACAAGGACTAAAACTGGACTGAAACATGGTCTAAACTGGGTCTGAACAAGGACTAAAACTGGGACTAAACCAGGACTGAAACTGGGTCTAAACTGGGTCTGAACAAGGACTAAAACTGGGACTAAACCAGGACTAAAACTGGACTGAAACATGGTCTAAACTGGGTCTGAACCAGGACTAAAACTGGTCTGAACTGGGTCTGAGCCAGGACTGAAACTGGTCTGAAACTGGGTCTGAACCAGGACTGAAACTGGGTCTAAACTGGGTCTGAACCAGGACTAAAACTGGGACTAAACTAGGACTGAACAAGGACTAAAACTGGTCTGAAACTGAGACTAACTAGGACTGAAACTGGACTAAAACTGAGACTAAACCAGGACTGAAACTGGGTCTAAACTGGGTCTGAACCAGGACTAAAACTGGGTCTGAACCAGGACTAAAACTGGGACTAAACTAGGACTGAACAAGGACTAAAACTGGTCTGAAACTGAGACTAACTAGGACTGAAACTGGACTAAAACTGAGACTAAACCAGGACTGAAACTGGGTCTAAACTGGGTCTGAACCAGGACTAAAACTGGGTCTGAACCAGGACTAAAACTGGTCTGAAACTGGGTCTGAACCAGGACTAAAACTGGGTCTGAACCAGGACTAAAACTGGGACTAAACCAGGACTAAAACTGGGTCTGAACAAGGACGGAAACTGAACTAAAACTGAACTAAAACACGGTCCAAACAGGACTAAAACAGGACTGAACCGGGACTGAAACTGGGTCTAAACTGGGTCTAAACTAGGACTGAAACTGGACTAAAACTGGGACTAAAACATCTTTGTTTTTAGATAAAATGATCTAATTTATCGACAGAAAACGACTGAACTTTGTGTTAAAGTTAATTACATAAACAAAAGTGTGACTTTAATAATTTTAATCTTTATTTAAGCCTCAGACTCTGTTTAGTTTGTCATATTTAATCACTAATAAAAGTCTGGAATCACAAGAACTTTCCTTTGTCTGTTTTTTATTTAGTTTTAATCCTAAAAACCTTCCCTGAGCAGCGTTCGCCTCTCCACAGATCAGAGGCGGTTCTGGCCTGCATGACTCCCAGTATACTGTATTTATTAACTAAATTCACTCTGTAATACAAAAATGTGCAGTTTATAAAATAATAAATAGAACTAAATAGAACTTTATCAAATATATATGGAAGAAAATAAATATTGTATAAACTCACAGCACTTAGCTGCTTAGCCTTTATATAAACCTTTTGCCTTGAACACAGAACAGTAAAAACTAAACATCAAGTGTTCAAATTTATGACTAAAGACACGACGATGTTAACATCCTCTGACCCGTCAACAACTTTCACTCTGACTTCGGACTAAACCGAGTTTAGTCGTTCTATTACTAAGCTAACACATTTTGCTTCTAAAATGCAGAATCAATGAAAAGCTTTGATGCATAAATGTATCATTCCAGATTGATGGGGATCAATAAAATGTGTTTTTCAGATCGTTTTGCCGTGACCCCACTCCTACGCAGCAACAGCTGGGAAATCATCCCTGTTTTTTACTTGGTTTAATCCAAGACGGCACCCAGAACCGTTTGTGAAGGGACGTGGCCGCCAGTAGAGGGTGCTGTTTCTCCTGGTATAGCTTGACCTGTTAACTGTACATTAGCTTGCATGTGTCCTGCGGCGCTGATGAAGGACTTTTGAATTTGGCGCGGACTTTTTCTCGGCAAAAACCACCACTGTCCCAGATCTGACACGTGGCTTATAAAAACTGTCAAACAAAACACATGAGCCTTTTTCAGTTGAATTTTATTTCCAAAAACAAAATAAAAAGGGACAAAATTAAACAGAAAAACGCCACATTTGTCCTTTAAACGTTTGTGAAGTTTGAGTTTGATAAAAGACGATCAGAACATTATTATTTAGATGAAACTCGGACCAAACACAAACCCGGACCGTCGCTGTCAGGAGTCTGGGTTTCTATTCTCACGTTTCAAACACAAACCTGGAGCTTCAGGAGGATTTGAAAAAGTTCATTTTGAAGCTTTTGTGCTGCTTTGATCTGGACTCGTCTGGTTTCTGGGACTCTGTGGTTTGTGAGAGTCTGGTTTATCTGACTCTGGTTCGTCTGAGTCTGGTTCATCTGACTCTGGTTCGTCTGATTCTTGTTCATCTGAGTCCCGGTCCTGATCCCGGTCCTGGTCTCGGTGGGTCTCAGGAGGTTCAGGCTCTGGAGGACGGTCTGGTTCAGGTTCTGGTTCAGGTTCAGGCTGGAGACAAACACAAGACAAATGAAGACAACGTTAGTTTTTTTTTTTTTAAAGTAGAGTTTAGATTCTGGATCCGAGACCGAGCCTGGCCCTGGCCCTGGTCTGGACCAACTTTCGGGCCCACATTCCCCATTTGGTTGTCGGACTGGTTTGGATCAAGACGCAGAGCCACACTGAAAATGTGCACTCTGCTGATGAAGGGCGATTTTAAGTTCTGTGTCCTCGCACAGGCTGACATTGGAGCTTCTGTCTAGAACTGATTTGACCTGCTCTGCAAACTGTCCAAACCAGCACAGAACCAGAATTAAACCAGGACTGGACCAGGACTGTCTGAACCATGAGTCACTGACATTAGATTTCCAGCATCAGGCCCAAAACAGAATTAACCCAAACCGAAAAAGGGACCAACTCAGATATAAGGTGCACCACCAGAAATAAACCTGTAAATAACAAATGTATGTTTGGAAGATGTGTGAGGGCCGGATCAGACCTTTGGAGGGCCATATTTGCCCCCCGGGCCTTTAGAATAGGCCTGGTCTAGTCAGTCTCACCAATCACAACCAGATCACAGATCAGCTGAGTGACTTTGAGCGCATCAGCACTAGAATAGTGTGAACTAGGCATGGGACGATATTAAAATTTACACTCACGATTATTGTGACCAAAATAATCGCGATTAACGATATTATCACAATAATTTACTAAACGTAAAAGTGCACAGATTCAAAATCACTGAAATATTTATTAGTGCACAATATGTATGTGTCTGAACAACTAGTATTGTATTTTGGTCTAAGTACAATCAATAATGATTCAAAGTGAACAAATGTTTACAATGTTGAGCAAAATCTACTAACTTTGTCTCAGAGTCATTAATTAACTTTAACACATGAAGCTTTTCTGTGTTTAACCATAAAACAGCTTTTACTGGGTTCACAGCGTCAGATTTTAGATGCTCTTATGAAGACACAGACGCGCGCTGCTGCTTTAATTGCGATTAATTGCGATTACGATTATCACGATTATGAAAAAAACGCCACAATTATTAATTGCGACCCTTAATTATCGCGATTAGCGATAATATCGTATATCGTCTCATCCCTAGTGTGAACATGGTGATAGTGTTGCTGAAAGCTTTTCTGAATGGCTCAAGAAGCTCTGGAAAAGAAACAAATGACAGAGGCTCCAATGGCAGCGTCAACGAGGACGTAACGCGCAGGGACGTAACGCGGCGAGACGTAACGCGGCGAGGACGTAACGCGGCGAGGACGTAACGCGGCGAGGACGTAACGCGGCGAGGACGTAACGCGGCGAGGACGTAAACGTGACGAGGACGTGACGAGGACGTAACTTGACGAGAACGTGACGTGACGAGGACGTAACGTGAGGAGGACGTGATTCACTCAGCGAAAAGTCACGTGACCAGGACAAACGAGGCTTCATTACGTCAGCGCTTCATTTCGAGGAAAAGACTGATTCTTCTCCTGAATAAAATCTCAAACATTTGTCCTTCCTTACTTTCTGTTACAAAAACATGTTACCTCTTTGATCGGGATGCACCGATCCGATACTGGATCGGGTATCGGATCCATGATATCGGTTCAGCCACGATATCATAGGTTTTTGAACATAATGAGACTAATTTTAATAAGGCTTGGTGTTGATCCATAACGTTTCACTATTATTGGGCATTTTATTCAGATTAAGTTGTTTTAAGTGTGAACTTGTACTAATAAACAACGAGTTTATCATAACACAATACTGACCAATGTATTTAAGTTTTTTATTAAGAAAGAAGCATTTCAAGTTCCTTTCACTGGTATCGGTTTGATATTAGAGTATCGGCAGATATCAAAGCCAAAATATCGGGATCGATATCGGACTGAAAAAACCTGGATCGGATGCATCCCTACTCTTTGATACAAGCAACAAGCACTGATACAGACTATAATCTTACCCAACAACTCCCCAGCAGACGTGAGAAAATAAAGGCGTTTTAATTAGCATAGCACTTTGCACATCTACTGTCTGTTCCAGCTTTTACACCATAGTTCATAAAAAACTCACCATAAACAATCATTCCATTGAGGCTGGGGTTAGGTTGGCTACGGAAAGCTCAAGTACTGCGAACCTCTACTAATATGTTTTGGTATCCACGAATTTCGTGAACAGCTGGAAAAATTCTAGTAGAGGTTGGCAGTACTGGCTTTCAGTAGTAAACAAGCATAATAAAAAATAAATAATAAAAAAAAAAAAATGATATATCATTAACATTATTTAAATTAAATAATCTTTGAATAAAACGAAGATCAGAAGT
This sequence comes from Mugilogobius chulae, assembly GCA_038363315.1. Lineage (NCBI taxonomy): Eukaryota > Metazoa > Chordata > Actinopteri > Gobiiformes > Gobiidae > Mugilogobius > Mugilogobius chulae. The sequence goes on from JBBPFD010000676.1 coordinate 101,895, forward strand.
TATGTTAAATGTTTAGACCCCAACTTCCACACATATAAATGTCAGTTTCTAAAAACACTTTCTGCTTAGAAACAGGAGGTCATTCAGTGGTCTCATAGGAGATTCAGTTTCTACAACACTAAGTTTTAAATTCAAGTAGAAAGATAAACAAACAAACGACTTTTTTCTTTGTTAAAAGCTGAAGGTAAATGTTTGTTATTGAGGCTGATTTCACTGTTTTACCAGCCGTGTCGGATCGGACGGAGTTTGTTTGATCATCCTAAAGAGATCTGAGAGAGACCTTGGTCCTGGATCTGGACTCTTACCTCACTAAATCCCAGCCGCTGGTTAAAGTCCGTAGGTCGCAAGTGTCCTGGTCCTGGTCTTTTAGTCTTAGTCCTGGTTCAGACTCTTACCTCACTAAATCCCCACAGTCTCCTGGTCCTGGTCTTAGTCCTAGTCTTAGTCTGGTCCAGACTCTTACCTCACTAAATCCCAGTCCACAGTCTTAGTCCTGGTCCTGGTCTTAGTCCTAGTCTAGTCCTGGTTCAGGACTCTTACCTCACTAAATCCCAGTCTGGTCCTGGTCCTGGTCTTAGTCCTGGTCCTGGTCCAGACTCTTACCTCACTAAATCCCAGTCCTGGTCCTAGTCTTAGTCCTGGTCCAGACTCTTACCGTCACTAAAGCCCAGTCTCCTGGTCCTGGTCTTAGTCCTGGTCCAGACTCTTACCTCACTAAATCCAGTCCACAGTGGCGTCGGTTTCGTCCTGACAGTTTTCCGTCGAGTCCTTGTTGAAACTGATCCTCCAGCTCTCGGTTCATGCGCCGGTCCTCCAGACCTGAGAGGGTAATAACATGTTTTATAACACACACACACACGTTTATAACACACACAGGTTATTATAAGCCGGTGTGTGTTTGCTGAATGTCTGACCTGTGCGGAAGTGTGAGGTGGACTTGTGATCTCCGATGACCAGACGTCCTGTGTGTTCTTTCTGAAAACACAAACACGTCTCCGTCAGGATCAGGTCTGTATCTGCTCATTTAAAATATTAATGATTATCGATTAACCTTAATCAATGATCTTAACGTCCCTAAAACCACAGACAGATCTTTCCTCTAGTTTAGAGTCGGGTAACGAGCTTTTTGGACACTGCAGCTCTCAGGTTCTTTATGTCTGGAGTAGAACTACATTGTTGTATTTCTGAGCTGTTCTCTTGTTTTCTGTGATAATACCTTAGTTTGAGTACACACATATCTGAATGTATTTCTGACCTGAATCTTCTCTTTATTTACTATAATCCTGGTTCTTATCCTAAATAGTCTATATAAAATATTCTAGTTTGAGTACACAGGTTGAACGTCTTTCAGACCTCGCTGCTCTGGTTTTCTGTATAATCTTAGTTTGAGTACACAGGTATTTGAAAGTGTTTGGGACCTCACTGTTCTCTTGTTTTCTATAATATCCTGGTTCTATCCTAAAGTCTATATAAAAGTATTCCAGACCTTGCTGCTCTTGGTTTTCTTAAATATTCTAGTTTGAGTACACAGGTATTTGAAAGTCTTGATTATCTTCAGTGTCACTAGATTCCACAGAATCGTTCTGGATTTGGTCAAACTCCGACCTCCAAGACTGGACAAAGATGTGTAACCCAGGAATTCATGTTGGGGCTTAGTTACCTGTTTACCATGAGACAAACACTAAATTTTTGTAACTGGTTGACATGAGTGACATCCCGATGGCTAGCCTAAAAATGATGAAATGTTCTTCCATGATCTATTTTTCAAAAAAAAAATGAATTTAAATAAAAGTATGAAGCCAATCCCTTAATTTCTCTAGATACAAATACAGCTTTCTTCCTTTGGCCAAATAAATGTAAAATACCACGAGACAGAAAAAACGGTGCGTGTAAATGTGTGAGACAAAGAAACAGTGAAAAAAACTAAAAACGTCTAGATTAGACTACTAACATTCGTCTGTGAAGTGTCTAAAGTCAACCGCTGATCCTTCCTCCGTGTCTTTACTACATGATACAAACACTAAAGTAGTTAGACGTGTTCTGAGTTTACAATCGATAACCTCATTATTTCATGTACCTTTTCACCGAAACAGCGCACGGGAATGACGTATGTCAAGTATCTATAACTGCAAATGCGCGATGTCATTTCTTTAAAACTATTTTAATAAAACTACAATACTCCAAGTATTTGTCCTGTATTTATAAAGATGATATTATAAATGTTTTAGGGTAAAATGTGATTATACCAGGGCACTTTAAGAAAGAACAGGGAAAAACAAGTCAGCCTTAAGGCAGCTTTGATTTACAAAACCAGACATAAAAATGAGTTAAGCTGCAACAAGATTAAAACAAACAAATCCATTTCTACAACAGAAAACACCCAAATACAAGTGCCACCACCAATAAGACTTTGTATGGGAATAGACTAGAACATTCAATCCAAATGCAAACTAAGTGATATTAAACCTGTTAGTATTATTCTTAACAATCCACTTTTATCATAAAATCACAGATAAATACATACCTTAAACATCTGGACTGTTAGGACCTTCAGTGTTGGAGTAACTCATTACAAAAGTCACTAGTCACTGTAATATATTCTACTTTTCAGTATCTACATAGATATCTAAACGTTTAAACTCACAATAGTTTTATATTATTTGTGTGTTTGGATAAAAGTGTTTGGGACCTTGCTGCTCTCTTGTTTTCTATAATATCTCAGCTCTATTCCAGTTCTATTCTAGAGTATTTCTAAAAGTATTCTGGACCTTGCTGCTCTCTTGTTTTTTTTATTCTGGTTATTTCTAAGTTATATAAGTATTCGGACCTTGCTGGCTCCCATGAGTCGGAGGAACTTCTGTTTTCTCTCGTCGCTTCCCAGATCTGCAGAATCCCACTGAGACGCTCCTCCGTCCTGAGACACAAAGGTCAGAGTTTAGTTTTCAGAAACACAAACAAACATCAGACACTTGGACACATGATTTTGTTCTTATTTAACAGAATAAATACATCTGCAAAGTCTGTAGTTCAATAATCAAGTGTATTCTCTTGAAGAAGCATCAGATCAAACAACCCTAACAACCTAATTCTAAGTAGTTTGTATCATTAAGTTATTTTTACAATAACTTGTTCAGACAAGATTAAGTCAGTCCAACAGAAATGTGTTTTAGGTTTAGGTTTTATTTGCACACAAACAGTAAACAATAACTTGTAGATTACAAATTAAAAAAAAAATAAAAACATTTCTGTGCTGGAGAGAGTGAGAAGACCAAACAGGTCCCCACAAAACACACAAGCACAACAGACATGAAATAAGCAAAGCAATCATTGAGTTTACCAAACAATCGATCATTTAATACATTTAATTTGCAATAATTTATTTATTAAATATTTATAATTTTGTATCAACAATTCATATATTAGACATTTTTTGAGTTAACCTCAGTTTTAGTTGTTTTTAAAAGACTTTAACGTTGAAATGGATTTAAGAGTAGAGTCTAGATTATTCCTCTGTACTTCAGGACCAAGTGAGGACCAACACTGTGTGTGGTAAAAAGTAAAAAAAGAAAGTGTATTTATTTTGTCCGTATTGTATATTTTAAATGTTAAATGATCATTTACCAATGAAACAAACAGAAAATATCAAGTTTTGGTTCAAATAATAAAACGACTGACGACCATTGTAGTTTTCATTTCCTGTTTTTCCCCGAAGCATCAATTAGATAAATGAAAATGTCTGTAAATGATCACTAAAGTGCAGATACAACTTCACGTTTTAATTCTTGTTTTAAATAAACTTCTTTTTTGTATTTTCAGCGTTAGATCAGTTAAACTATTATTTCTATAAACATTTTGAGAAATTAGTTGTTTTATTATTGACATTTTGTGGTAAAAATGCTTCTGTCTCTGAAGTAAAACCTCGTTTCTAAATGTTTTAAACTTTGTTAAAGCCAAACAAACTTAAACATTAGACACCAAGAAACTGTTTTTTAAAATTGCTATGTAGGATTTTCTTATAATTCTTTATGCAAATGCACCAGTTTGTCCTTTAAAACATGAACTAAAATGATTACTTTATTATTCAACAGCGAGTTAAATTATTATATTAAATGTTTTATGTTAAACTGTTTACATCTTTATTGTTTTAAAAGCACAAACTTGAAACAAAGGCAGAATCCTGAGCAGTGTAAACAGCAGCTTTAGCTTTAGCCTCGTTAGCTCCGAGGCTAAATTACCGCCTCTTTTCCGCGTTATTTCTCATTTATTTAAATTTGTGTCAAACCTGCGCGGGAGAAGCGGCTCTTTTCGCGCCGTGTTTTTCCTCCGACGAAGACATTTTAGACCGAAACACAAAAAGAAGCTCGAAAAGTCAGTGGAAAAACATCCCAAACGGAGCTAATGCTAAAGCTAAACGCATCTGCCTCACTGCGGCTTCCGGGGACGTCACATCCGGTGCGGCGGAAACAAACGAAACAGCGCCGCTCCGTGGAGACTCGTGCGTCCGCTGAAAGAAGAAGAAAATAGAACAAAATAAGACTTTTTAAATTTATATATTTTATATTTTATGATTATATTACATTTTATGAATCGAAATGTATAAATTTATTAAAGAACAAAATGTAAAACGTGCACTTTTTATCAACACAAAATCTCCAAAATAATAAACAAAAAACTGAATTTCATTAACACGGAAAACTAACTAACTGACTGACTGACTGACTGACTAAATAAATAAATAAATAAACAAGCTTAAAAAAGCTTAAAATATATTTTATTATAAAGTAAATTACTAAATCCCCGTGTAGTTCTCAGCAGGAGGCAGGAGGTGGCGACAGAGAGTTGTGTTTGTGGAATATTTCTAACTTTAATTTTCAAAAACTATTTATTCTAAAGTCTGACTAAATCAAACTGGAAATAATTAAAAGAAAGAAAGAAACAAACAAGTCAAACAAACAGGTAAATACAAACACACTTTTAGTTTATTATTTGTAAGAAATATTTTATTAAAAACTATCCATCCTTCCTTATCTCCTTCTTTGTTTCTTCCCTTGTTTCCATTTTTCCTCCTTTATTCTTTTATTACTTGACTTCTTTATGTCTTCTTCCTTCTCTCCTCTCTTGTTTTCATTCTTTTCTCCTTCTCTGTTTTTCTCTACTTTAGTTTCCTTCTCTTTTCTTGGTTCCTTCCTTCCTTCCTTCCTTCCTTCCTTCCTTCCTTCCTTCCTCGTCTCCTTCCTTGTCTCCTTTCCTCATCTCATTCCTTGTTCCCTTTCATGTCTCCCCTCTCGTTTCCTTCCTTGTCTCCTTCACTATTAGTTTACTTACTTCTTTCATTCTTTCTCCCCTTTTTTTTTCCTTGTCTCCTTTCTTCCCTCTTTTCTTATTTCCTTCCATCTCTCCATTTTCCCTCCTCTCTTCTCTCATTCCTTGTCCCTCTCTCTCCTTCCTTTTTGTTCTTCCTTCCTCTCTTTTCTTGCCTCCTTCTTCATCTCCTTCCTTGTTCCCTTGTCTTTTTTTCTCCTTCCTTTCCTTGTTCCTTTTCATTTCTCCTCTCTTGCTTCCTTCCTTGTGCTCTTTTGTTGTCTCTTTTCTCCTATCTTTTTTATTTCCTTCCCCACCTCCTTTATTCTCTTCTTCCTTGTTTCCTTTATCTCTCCTTCTTTCCTTTCCTTGTTCCTTCCTTCCCTCTTTCCTTTTTTCTCATTCCTTTTCTCCTTCATTCCTTCCTTCCTCGTCTTCCTTGTATTCTTTCCTTGTCTCATTCCTTTCCTCCTTCCTTTTCTTCATTGTTTCTTTCCTTTTCTCCTTCCTTCTCTTCTTTTTTCCTTCCTTGTCTTTTACCTTGTGTCCTTTATCTCTCCTTTATCTCTCCTTCCCTTGTCTCCTTTACTTCCCTCCTATTTCCTCTCCTTCTCTTGTCTCCTTCCCTCTTTTCTTGCCTCCTTTACATTTCCTTCTCTCCTTCCCTTGTCTCCTTCTCTGTCTCTTTTATCTCTCCTTTCCTTCCCTCCTTCACTCGTCTCCTTCTCGTTGTGGGCGGAGTCTTGTCACTTTCACTCTTTACGGCTCTCATCCTTCAGTTTGTCTTGAGAAACTCCGGAGGAACTTTACCAAAGAAAAACCACAAAACCAAACAAAACAAATTAAATTAAATTAAATAAACGAGTGAAAGTGAAGCGGAAGTGACGCGTCTGAAGATGCTTCTGCTTCTTTTGGATTTTAATCGGATTTCTCTCGGATTTTCTCTTTTATTTTGACCCAAACCGGATTGTCTGGAGCCGAAAGTCGAGGTAAGTCTGTTACATTTGTCTTTTTAAATGTATTTAGTGAAAGTTTGACGGATTTATTTGGACAAAGTTAAAACACGTGGAGGCGGATCAGACGCGGCGCGATGCGAAACACGCGCGAAAAACATGTTAAAATAAAAAAAATAATCTGATTTTTGACTCATTAAGACTTTATTTTAAACGTTTAAACTCACAATAGTTTTATAATATTTGTGTGTTTGGATCAATCTGAGACGAAACGAGGATTTGTGCAGAAAAAAAAAAACACAAAATCTTCATTTAGACTAAAAACACAAGATTTAAACCTGATTAAAGAAGCTCGAGTGAAGTTATTTTGACTTTAATGTAAAAAACACAAACACAAAACAGTTTTATAGTTTTAATCACATATTTTAATGATATTTTCTGTTTTTGATTCTTTTGAAAGAGAAAAAGATCTTTAAATATGATGAATGTTTGTTATGAATACGTTTATAACTTAAAAATAATGATCAAATAATCCCACTTTTCTGCAGCACAATCCGACATTTTATAAAAGTCTAAAGACAAAGTCACAATAAATCAGCTCAAAACAATCTAATACATAAAAGATTAAATGACTTGAATAAAAACCTGTTTGTTTGGCTCTGACAGTTTGTGAAATATAAAGTTATAAATAATCTGAGATGATTATAAAGAAACAAAGATAATGACACTTCAGTCATTTTATATTTATTTATTATTTATTTATTTATTTATTTATTTATTTATTATTTTTATTTATTTATTTATTTATTATATTTATTTATTTATTTATTTATTTAATATTTATTTTATATTTATTTATTTATTTATGTATTTATTTATGTATTTATTTATTTTATATTTATTTATTTTATATTTATTTATTTATTTTATATTTATTTATTTATGTATTTTTGTATTTATTTATTTATGTATTTATGTATTTATTTATTTATTTATTTATTTTATATTTTTTTATGTATTTATGTATTTATGTATTTATTTATTTTATATTTATTTATGTATTTATTTATGTATTTATTTATTTATTTATTTATTTATTTATTTATTTTATTTTTTTTTTATTTTTTTATTTTTTTATTTCTTTACTTATTTCAGGGACAGTGCATATTAATGAACATTTGCATGTAAATATGCCAGAATTAGCCCCACAGACAGATGTAACCTGTCAACCTACAGGAAGTAAAAAAACACAACAATATCATTACAGAGTTAGAATACAGTGTAAAATCCTTCTAATATACAATTATATACAGTCACCTATGTTCATATACTCAGGCACAAGAATTTTAATGATTTGTATTAAAATATTTATATCAAGTGTGACAGGAGCTGAAGGTTTTTACATCCACACTGTAAAAAAAGAACATATTAATGTTAAAGTCTCATTTAAGATGTTTTAATAAACCCAAGTGACTTGTTTTTAAGGTATTTTCTCCTGATTGATCTTCTCTAGAGATAAAACTGATTTAAGTAAATGTGTTTCTGTTTTAATTGTTTGAATCAAGAAAAGATTTGATTAAAATCTTGTCCAGAGAACTTGAAACTAACACAACAGGTTAGTCACATGTTTTACTCAGATTATTCACTGAAAAGACGACGTTTGTACCTTAAAATCAGACACATGTTGTGAAAGGTCTTTTCTGCAGTGAACACGTGTCTGACTTTTATTTAAACTGTTTATTCTCTTTGTTTCTTCACTAAAGCTCCATCTGTAAACTATAATCATCATTAATAATCATGTTTACAGTTATGATTTTATTCCTCCTGAACAGCAGCAGTGTTCGTGTAACTTCTGTGTTTGTGTATCAGATCTCTTTAATCTAGAATCATCGTCAATAATCACATTTAAATCATCTGCAGCAGAAACTCTTTTGTTTGTGAAATCTGCAGGAAAAGTGGATTGAAATGATCCTGAGCAGCTCAAAGCAGCAGCAGTAGTGTAAATGTAAATATAAGTACAAGTACTGTAGCATCTGTAGTATCTGCAGTGTCAGAGGTCAGCGTTTGTACTGTTTATTGTGGTGTCTGTAGTATCTGTAGTATCTGTAGTATTTGTAGTATTTGTAGTATTTGTAGTATTTGTAGTATTTGTAGTACCCGTAATTTCTGGCCTATAAGCCGCTACTTTTTTCTCAAGCTTTGTACACTGCGGCTTATACGGCAACGCAGCGAAATGATCGATTCTTATATCGTACTATTAACAAGTGCGGCCTATATATGTATTTTATCATTTGTCTTACTTAAATCTAGTGGGTGCGGCTTATATTCAGGTGCAGCTCAATAGGGCAGAAATTACAGTATTTGTAGTATGTGTAGTATTTGTAGTATTTGTAGTATGTGTATTATCAGAGCGTGTTTGTTTTTGTTGTGTGTTGGTTCTGTAGTTGTGTATTTCAGTATTAGAGGTGAGCCCAGGTCATTGTCTGTTTTCCACTGACACCAGTTTGTTTGTTAAAAAGAATCAGTCTAATATATATTAATACCAGAGGTCACATGAGGTCAGAGTTGTGAGTGTATTAACTGTAGTAAAAGTATAAATATGAGGAGAATATAAATAGAAAACGTATTTCTATTTCTTTGACCAGACTCTAGGTCCATCCTCAGCTCCTTCATAAGAAACAAAAATAAAACATCACAACATGAGACAGTTCTGTGACTCATACATTTATATTTAATATTTAAGGTGACTTCAGGTCAGACTGGAGAGTGTAAGAACTGTAATAATAGTATAAGTGTAATATAATGTTTAAGGTGAGCTGAGGTCAGACTGGAGAGTGTAAGAACTGTAGTAATAGTATAAGTATAATATAATTATCTTTAAGGCAATATTGTAAATTGTATGCTCAGGCAAATATGTTGATGAGAAAGTTTAGTTTGTGTTCCTACAAAGTGAAATGCTCTTTGTTCAGAGCCTATTGTTCTCCATTGTATACTGCTCCTCTGTGGTGGAACTACAGATATGGAACCTTTCGAAAACTAATAGTTGCCTACAATGATGCTTTTAGACTTCTGTTGCGGGTGCCCAGGTGGCACAGCGCTAGTCAGCTGTTTGTGAATGCTCACATTCCCACCTGTGAAGCACTTCTAAGACACCTGACTTATAAACTCATGCAGCGTTTGGACAAGTCTGACAATACAATTATAAAAACTCTGACCAACCCTCAGTTGAGCTCATGCCGCTACACCTCTGCTTTGAGAAGCACTGGGCAAAGAGACTCTCTAACTGTACTGTTCTGTAATGTACTTTTTAATTGTACTTTTTAATTTTGCTTTCTTTTACTTAAATATGGACCATTTTGTGTCTGAAATAAAGATTATATCTTTAAGGTGAGTTGAGGTCAGACTGGTGTGTGTATTAACTGTAGTAATAGTATAAGTATAATATAATAATGTTTAAGGTGAGTTGAGGTCAGACTGGTGAGAGTCAGATAAAGGTGGAGCTGTTTCTGTTTGTTCTGATAAAACTGTGTCTGAGTCTGATAAACTCTGTAATACACACGATCCTCTATGACACAATATACTGTAACTGTACACAATATATACACACATGATACTGTACACACAATACACACATGTACACAACACACACTCTAATACTGTAATACACAATATACTGTAACTGTACACAATATATACACACTCACATATACACACATGATACTGTACACAATATATACACACTCACATATACACACATGATACTGTACACACAATACACACATGTACACAACACACACTCTAATACTGTAATACACAATATACTGTAACTGTACACAACACACACACACACACACACAATATACAAGGGTTACCTCGACACACACAAGTACTGCAATACTGTAATACACATGATACACAAGTAGGTCTGGGCAATATTGTGATAAAAATTGAAACGTGAGTTCATCTCTGTGACAATCTGTTTTTTTGCTGCATCTGTCTGTTTAAATACAAAGATTATTTTTTCTAACCTCTTACTCTTAGTCTCAGAGTTGCTAAATCCAAGTCTTCACAGTGACTTTGGGCTTCATTTTTGAAGTCTTATTTGGACTGTGCTTTAGTTCATGAAAGGAACCAATATTGGCAATTTTTCAGGTTGGATTTATCAATTTATAAAACTGTAGCCTGGATTTTTAGCAGGTTTTCATGTCTAAAAGTCGCTGTTTATGTGAGAAAAACACATGAGCACTTGTTTTGCAGCAACACACAATGTTCTAATTGATTGATTCCTTTATTAACTTATATTGAAGGGCTGAGGTTGCTTGTTTCTGGCAAATCTGGCAACACTGGTCAGACTTTGACAGCTGGAAATAGCTGTTAATAGTGAATTATATATAATAATTACCTCAAAGACAATAGGAAAATAAACTTCAAGAATCGCGATAAAATCGAAATCGTGATGTGGCTACAAAAAAATCGTGATGATAATTTTTGCCGTATCGCCCAGCCCTATTGACCCTATTTTGTCCCGCCCACTTGGCTTGGAAATGCACTTCCTGTTTAGCTCTGTTAAGGTAGCTAACGTGTTTGTTTGTCTGTCTTGTGGTGCAATTTAATTAAATATAATGACAGTTGGGGTTGGGGTGCACGGTAGCTTGGGGTGCACGGTAGCAGAGTGGTTAGAGCTCTGGCTTCCCAATAAGGAGGTCGTGGGTTCGACTCCCGGGTCGGACCATATCAACATCTCACGATCTCTCTGGGTGGAGTTTGCATGTTCTCCCCGTGTCACCGTGGGTTTTCTCCGGGTACTCCGGTTTCCTCCCACCTCCAAAACATGCATGTTTAGGTTAATTGGGCATCACTGTAAATGTCCCTTAGTGAGTGAATGAGAGAGTGAATGTTTGTCTGTCTAACCCTGCGATGAGTTGGCCACTGTCCAGGGTGTTCCCCGCCTAAGGCCCAAAGTCACTGGGATAGGCTCCAGTCACCCGCGACCCCAAACGGGATTAAGCGGTAGAAAATGAATGAATGAATAATGACAGTTAAAATAAACCCATCGACTGAAATCTACAGGCTAAATGCAGCTAAACAGGAAGTGCACGTCCTAGAAAAGTGGGCGGGACAAAATAGGGTCAATACACAATATACTGTACACAATACACACACACAGATACACACTCATACGACTCTAAACACACACACTTCCACTCGTCTGACCTTTGAGACACTTGAATCCTGGGACACAGATATGTTCGTTAAAAGAGATTCTTTTTATTAAAAGTGAATGTAATAAACCTGAGGAAACATAAAGGTTTATATCTCTGAGATGTGACTATAAAGTCTGATCAATATAACATAATGTTACACAATGTAATGTGTTAATATAAAAGTGGACAGACAGTAAATGTGTTTTTATTCTTCTATTTGAATAAAACACAGAAAGACCTGGACGACTCTGACCCAGACTTTGGCCCAGAACCTCCAGAGTCTGACACAGCTGGTGTAAAGAACAAACAAACAAGAAAAATAACTATAATGTTTATTATTGTGAAGATAATCTGAATATCGTCCACTCTCTGTCGTATTGTTCGTTTGCATCGTTACATCTCTGATCATCACCGACCAAGATTCTGTCGACCAATCAAAAGACTAAAGACCTGCAGATAAAAGTCTAGAGCCACTGATTGATCCACTGAAAGGGGCGTGGCCTGTAGCAGAAGTTAATATTATCTTTGATCTGATCTAATCTGTGCTTGAAAAGAATAGAATGTTGTAGAGTTCTTGCAAAAACAACAATTTAAACAGAAAATTAAAGTAGACTTATTCTGAGTTTTAACCTGTTACATCAGTGTTTCTCGTCATTAGTTTACCTAAAGTTATATTTTAATTGATTCCTGCAGGTTTGACTAATCTTGTCCTGCAGCTGATGCTTCAGAGTCTTCACCTTCCACCTAGCCCCGCCCACTAGATTTATGTTTACTCAAACACTAGGATGACAAGTAAAACATGTTCAAGGTTCTAAAGAGTCATGTCGACACTTTCCAACAACAAAACACAGTCATTCTTAAATCTGTGGCCTTTAAATTTAACTTTAACAATGAAGATCTGCCGTTTTAAACTGTTTCTGAGCTGTTTTAGCTCATTTCTGTGTTTTGTAATGAATAAAATATGAATTATTGATCCACTTCTGCCAGAGTTTCTTCTTAAATATAAAGAAAAATCACAAAAACAGAAGCAGTGTTTGTAAAAGTCAGATTCTGTCTCAACTCTTCAGAGAAATTTCATTATAAACACTTCTAATCTAAACAAACCAGGATCAGACAAACCAGGATCAGACAAACCAGGATCAGACAAACCAGGATCAGACAAACCAGGATCAGACAAACCAGGATCAGACAAACCAGGATCAGACAAACCAGGATCAGACAAACCAGGATCAGACAAACCAGTGTCAGACAAACCAGTTCCTCCTCCGCTGCAGCAGAAGCAGATGGACAAATGAATCTTTCACTGGTGTCGTTCTAAAAGCTTTGTTCTCACTTTGTTTGGCTCAATTATTCAAGACTCCATTATTCATGCTTAATATCATTATTTCATGTTAATATCATTATTTCATGTTTATAATGTTAATATTTATGTTTGTTTCAGTTTAAACTTTAGAAGGAAACAGACTCAGAGACACGTTTGACTTTTACTAAGAGTCAGAGGGTTTAGTGTAGAGCTGCAACAAACGATTATTTTTGTGATCAATTAGTTGGGCAATTTTTCTTTCGATTCATTGATCAGTTGTTTAGAATGCAAAGTGACTTGACAAGATTTTTGGCAAATTTGAGCTGAGGTAACACCGCTTAAGGACGTCCTGGAAATGTAGATTTTAGGGTCAAAAGTATCGAAATTTAAATATTCACTAAATCTTCATTTGAACAAGCTTTGATAAAAAAAATCACATTAACCAGATAAAGTTTGACATTTTCAGAGGAGTTTTAGAAAAATCCTGAGCTTTATCAAAACCAAAATGTTTTAAAAAGAAAGTATTTGTATTTTGTGCTATTGTATAGAAAGTTTAATTTATGTGGCTCTATATTTAGTGTAAGAATCAAATCTATTTTGTATCATAACAAACAAGTTTTTACATCAAAAACACTGGTGTCTGTTCAATCTGAGGCTCAACTTAACCATTATTCCATTACTAAACTAGTTGACGATTATTTCACTACTCGATTATTTGTGATTAATCGATTAACTTGTTGCAGCCCTAAATTAGTTCAGCTTCAGTGGTGTTTCTGAGCAGGATTGTGACGCTCTTCTTCATGTTTAGTGTTGGTAAAAGTCTTTGTGTGAGTTTTCATGTGTCTCTGCAGGATTGTTTAGTTCAGCTTTAGGATTGTGACGCTCTTCTTCATGTTTAGTGTTGGTAAAAGTCTTTGTGTTTGTGCAGAAACATGTGTGAGATTAAAGATGGATCAGGAACAGCTGCAGCTTCAATAATTCACCTTTAAACAAAGACAAAGTCACTCAGAGCAGCAGAGAGACGACAGGACAGGAGGCTTAAACCAGTCCCTGTTCTTCTCACTACCTCTGCAGCTCCTTCACTTCACTCTCTTCAACTTCTGTTATTCACATTTCCCTACAGGGACAATAAAGTGTACCTTAACTTAACTAACTTAAAATTTGGTAGGTCTGGGCAATATCGTGATAAAAGACGTCATTTCGGTCTGCGCAGGAGGAGTTGTGTTAAAACGTAAAAAGACGTTTTATATGAAACTAAAACCTTTTGAACTGAAACAAGTTTATGACTTTATTTTCGATTCAAACCTGGATAAATGAGATACTTGTGTCTGTTTCAGATGTTTTCTGTTCCATCGTTTTTCTCTGAGTCTGAAGAAGAAGAAGATGAACTCTGCAGCCAATCACAGGAGCCGCAGCAGCCACATGACCCGCCCACACAGCCAATCACAGCAGAGCGTCCAGAGCCAATCACAGCAGAGCGTCTCCAGAGCCAATCACAGCAGAGGAGTCCGTCACATGTTTTCTCTCCTGAACCAGTCGACCAATGGGATGAGTTCAGACTTAAGACCAGGTCTGGACCAGGATTTGACCCGGTTTCACCTGGACTCTGCCCTGTGGAGTCTGCAGAGAGACCTGGACCAGGACTGGTTCAGACTTTGACTTCGTCTCCAGTTCAGACTCTGTCCTGTGACTCTCGCAGACAGACTTCTGCAGGACTAGACCAGGACCAGGACTAGACTCTCGCAGACTAACTCCTGTAGAACCTGGACCAGACCAGCTCAGACTCAGACCCCGGTTCAGACCCTGGTCTCAGACTCTCGTAGACTAGAACCTGGACCAGGCCGGACCAGGACCAGACCAGCCAGGACCAGGACCAGGACCAGGACAGGACAGGCCAGGACCTGGACCAGGACCAGGACCGGCCCAGGACCAGGCCCAGGACCTGGACAGGACCAGGACAGGCCCAGCCCAGCCCAGGCCAGACTCGCAGACTGTCTCTGGCAACGTAGTAGATTCTCTGAAGCAGAAGCGACTGGAGGAGCTGCAGCGCCACCACCTGGACACACGTGAGTCTCATTAAATCGATTCAATTCAAACTTTTTCACGCAGTGTTCTCTGATTTAGTCCTTTTGTTTTTAGTGTTTTTTGGGGACTATCTCCTTTTGCTTTGCTTGGCACCAGATGCATCTTGAACAATGAATTAGGATATAAAATTATTCATCTTGAAAAAACCATATTAAATTTATATTAAAAAATTTTTTGATTGACCACTAGTCTTTTATTTTTTTTTTTTTTAGTACCTGTTAGTATCTTGCTGCTGCATTTGAACTATTGAAAACTTTTTATTGAGCTTTTAGGACACGCTGCAAGCAGGGAGTTACAGTAGTCTAACCTCGACGTGACAAAGGCATGGATAGTTTTTCAGCATCATTTTTAGGCAGTAGATTTATCATTCTGCTGATGTTTTACACGCTTGGCTAATATGTGCTTTGAATGAGAGCTCTTGGTCAAATAAGACTCCAAGGTTTCTTACAGTCGAGCTGGAGGCTACACTGACATTGTCCAGTGTGATTATCTGCTCAGTTAGAGAGTCTCGCAGGTGTTTAGGGCCGAGTAAAATCACTTCTGTTTTATCAGGATTAAGGAGTAGGTAGTTAAGGCTCATCCAGGTTTTTATATCCTTCACACAGGCACTGAGTCTCCTCGTCTCCTCTCTCCTAACCCCTTGTCTCCTAGTCTCCTAACTCCTCGTTTCCTTGTCTCCTCAGCTGATACGAGTCTGCTCTGTGAAGTGGCGTCTCTGAGGAAACGTTTGTCTGAATCTCTGGAGGAAAAACACAAAATGTCTGAAAATCAAAACTGAAACAGAAACAGAATCTGGAGCTTCTGAGACTTCAACAACAACAGGTTTGTGTTTGTTTACTGTTACCACGGCAACAACAACAACAATTAATTAATACACACACTCACACACACGGAGTCTCAGGTGGCTCCGGGGCCTCGGGTGCAGACTCCTGGTTCAGGTGATTTAAAGTGACAGGTGCAAAAACTGATCAATATTATTTGAAGAGAAAAACCAAATGACTCTTTGGTCTGATCTTTCATAATAAAGTTTATTATTTCTGTGTTTATTTCCAGATTGTTCGACAGCAGCAGCAGCTTCTACAACAACAGCACAAGATCAGCCTCTTACAGCACCACCTGCAGGTCAGGAGGGTTATTACACTATTAATTACACTTTAATACATGTAATCTGTAACACATTATGTTTATGTTTGTTTGTTTGTTTGTTTCAGCTGCAGAGTCACATGACTCCGGTGATGATCCCAGTGTTTCCTCCAGAACAGCGCCACCTACAGTCAGCCTTCAGGAGCGGTCAGTCTGGTTATAGTCCTAGATCAGGTCTGAGTCTCCTCAGGACCTGCTTTAGGGGCAGTTTATACGACAACGAGTTTTTATGAATCTGTGACGTTTCCATGTCAAATTGTTTTCTCTTTTACACGACAACGAGCTACGTGTTCATTGAATCTTTGTTCCACTGGACACGATTCAAGAGGTAGTTTCACCGAGGACGTTCAGTGGAGACACCGCGGTGTAAACAGGAAAACACTGTTGTCAATGAAGACGGTCACTGATACCCACGCAGTAGCCACTACTTTAACACAGTAGAAGAAGACTGCACAGTCACCAAACATGTCTCTTAAACCAAAGCTCCTTTCATTCTCATAAAGTAAAGCCAATGTGTCCAGCTTTCTTACCTGCTACTGCAGAGGAGACACAAAACTAATCCAAGGCCTCTCTGGTGTTGATTCAATGAATCCATTCAAATCCATGTGTTCAGAAAAATAAAAAAGCTTGAAGTGCTCCACAACAAGTATTATTCCATCGTGAACGCGCAGGACGGGGCAACACGGGGAGGACTGCTGCTTTTACCGGACAGGGACGCGCCGCAGACACACGGTAAATCGAGCCGTCTTCCCCATGTTTGTGTCCAGCTCTCGGCGATCTGCGTCTTCCACCGCGCACGACACCAGATAAACTGTGAGCACAAAACGTTACGACTGTGACGGTTTTCTGGGGAACGTTGTCTTGTAAACTAGGCCTTAGTCCAGTTTTAATCCGGTTATAGTCCAGGTCTGAGTCTAGAGTCTCCTCAGGACCTGCTGTAGTCCGGTTACAGTCCAGGTCCAGGTCTGGAGTCTCCTCAGGACCTGCTGTAGTCCGGTTACAGTCCAGGTTCCAGGTCTGGAGTCTCCTCAGGACCTGCTTTAGTCCAGTTACAGTCCAGGTCTGAGTCTAGAGTCTCCTCAGGACCTGCTTTAGTCCAGTTACAGTCCAGGTCCAGTCCAGGTTCAGGTCAAACACAGAAAAGCTCTCAGACTCAGCAGGAGACTCAGACCTGGACTGTAACCGGACTAGAGCAGGTTCAGTCAGACTCAGCAGGAGACCGAGTGGACCTGCTGAGACGACATGAGGAACAAAGACACACAGAGGGGACAGAGACAGAGAGGACATGAGGACAGTGGGAGGACAGACGTGTGTTTGGAGCAGAAAGTGTAAAAGTTTCAGTTTGAAGTGAAGCTGAGCTAAACAATCACATTTAAATTAAATCAGGTCTTTAAAAGGTCTGGTCCATAGACTGTGTCTGTCTAGGAGCTGGGTGTTAGAACCTGTCAATACAATACATATCCTGATACACATAAGTCCTGATCTAATTTCCTCATAATGTCAAGGTATATTTTAGAAAAAAAATCATAAAAATCTGCTAATTAGGTTTTTTAGTAATGCAGAAATAAATACAGTAAACTGATATTTATTTTCATCCACAATGTAGAACAAAACTAAAAGTATTGTATCTTAGCTGTAAAAACAGGTTTTGAATATAACCGTCTCTAAAATGTTAAAAATGTAAAATTGATTGTGTAGAAAAACAAAATGCAGAGGAATTGTATTTTTATTTTAGATACAAGTGTTTTACAAACAAGTCTTTGTTCAGTTCAACAGTTTTAATCCAGGTTCAGAAGTGTCAGTTGTATGAGTTTAATTGTCCTGATGCGTCTCCCTGTATCGGTTCACGTATTGCCACATATCCGATACCCAGGGTGCGATTTGCTGGGGGGGATGGGTGGGATTATCCCTACCTCTGGTTTGTCTGTCCCTTCTTCTGCTTTTATTTCGTATTATGTGTAGGGGGGATAATAAAAAAAACAAAGACTGTGTTTCAGACATCCATTTTTAGAGTGTTCTATCAATCCCAGCGTAGTCTCATTGATGTTTTTCCTTCTCCCGGTGCTTCTCCTTCGCTCGACAGGCAGCTCTCATAACAGCCAATAACGTCACACTTTCACACACAGTCCTTTTCTGATTGGCTATTGACCCTATTTTGTCCCGCCCACTTGGCTTGGAATGCACTTCCTGTTTAGCTCTGTTAAGGTAGCTAACGTGTTTGTTTGTCTGTCTTGTGGGGCAATTTTAATTAAATATAATGACAGTTAAAAAAAAAAACCATCGACTGAAATCTACAGGCTAAATGCAGCTAAACAGGAAGTGCAAGTCCTAGAAAAGTAGGCGGGACAAAATAGGGTCAATAGATGTTATGCAGGTGACATCACATCATTCTAAATGTTCATGCTGAGTGGTAGGATGCATTAGAGTCAATGGTTTATTTTTCTGTTTATCTGTTTATTGAACTGTTACCAGAGAAAGACATTTTCTCTGGTAACAGTTCAATAAACAGATAAAACAGGAAAAATAAACTACCACCACAAGTCTACTGAGCACTGGGTTTGTAACTGACATGTAAACAGAGAAAATCAAGTCAACAGTTGTAGCAAAGCAGATAAAACTTTAGCTTCTCACATTTATCAGACATTGAAATCACACACAGTTGAACTTATACCTTTTTCTTCTTTAAAAATATGTTTTGAGTCGTTTGTTGCAGTTAAAATGTCCTAAATCATCAACTGTTTTAGCAGACAAGTTTGTAGCAGAAAAGCCGTTGCCACGACAACAAAGAAATACATTGAAGAAATGCCTCATTCTAAATGTTGCTAAGCAAAATGATGTCACCTGCAGAACCTCTATAGGCTGTGTGCACGGAGTTTCAGTTGACTTGTGTACATTCAAAAATGCTAACTTCTGTACATACAACCACTTCCTGTTAGCGTTAGCATTTAGACACAACACAAGTGTCTCTGGTGAAATCTTCCTCTGATATGTAAAGTCTTTAACATGTTTTCTGTAACATTCACCACAACTGTCTGATCTAAAGAGGATTTATTAGTTTTAAACTGATGGAGTGAAAACCTCATAGAAGAGAATTGAACAGGAAGTGGTTGTATGTACAGGATGTAGTATTTTAAACCAAAACAAGACAACTGCACTCAGCCAATTCCTCTAAGTTTTTCTGCGCGCACAAGCGTAGTTTGAACATAGGCGCCGCTGCGCTGATCTGTCTTTTCACTCTCTTCTCTCTCTCAGCGCTGTCATTTAGACTCAGGTTTGGTCACTCGGAGCCGCTGTGCTGCTGCTCTGTCCTCTGCTGGTTTCAGAGCATTTCTGTTGCATTATACATTTATACAACATAATCACATTTACACGAGATCAGTAATGTTCTTCAACCAAAAGGAAAAGAAAACACGTCAAAATAATGTTCATTTAAAACTGAAAATCACATTAAAGTCAAAACGCCAGAATCCAGCCGTTTAATCGTCTCTTAAACTGTATTTCTGTCGTATTTAATCTGTTATTTATATTATAATCTTTAACACAAACACAGAAGAACATTTACAGTGAATGTACAAGAGTCTGATTCAGTCTCAACATAACAGATAAACAGAAGATGATTTCTCCTCAAACGTGTCATTTTCTCTCAAACCTGTGATTCTCTATTCACAACATGTTTAATATATTTATTATATTTATTATGTTTATTGTTTTTCATATTGAATCTTATTTGTTTGCTTCATCGGAGAAAATCACCACTTTTACCTCAAAGTCACCTGTTCAGTCAGAGAGAAACGCTGCAGGAATAATCAGACTCCTGCTGAGCAACGAATGACTACAAGAGAAGTAGAGGTCAGAGAGAGGTCAGAGGTCATCGGGAGGTCAGAGGTAAAGAGAGGTCATCAGAAAATCCCTGAGAAACTGAACCGCAGCAGCAGAAACACGTCACGTTCATGTTTGTAGATGTTTGTAGATGTTTGTAGATGTCGTAAGTCTGTCACTTTGTGCTTTTTACATCAGAGAGTTATTCTAGAGGGAGAGTTTCCATGGTAACAGCAGCAGGCCAGCTCCGGCGACCATCTTGTGCAGGGACAGTCTCGGACAAAAGGTTTTTACAGTCCCACATACAGTATATCTTTATGTGTGACTTTATTGACTTTTATCTGTTAGTTATGTGACAACAGGCCCCGCCCCCTCCCAGGCCACGCCCCCTTTTCTCTAATCATTATAATAACTAATTACTTTATGTTTTCAATCTGCTGATTTTGATTAGTGACCAGACCCTTTCACTTTTGTGTCGCCCATGTTTGTGTAAAATTACATTTGTTTGTTTGTTTGTTGTTTGTTTGTTTGTTTGTTTTCAGGAGACCTTCTGCACTTTTCTCCTTCGTCTCTGAACTCGACTGAACTCTGCGACAAACAGGTTTAAACACTTTTATAACAACTTCAGCTCAAAGATTAGGAAACATGCTGCTAGCTAATGCTAATGCTAATGCTAATGCTAAAATGTCTAATTAATGTCTAATTATGAAGTGAAAATAACACTACAAACGTTATGTCTCTTATACTGTATTTACTGAAAAATCAATAAATAATGTTAACGATCATTCTTAGTGTTTGAGCAGCAGCTTCTCTGTTGTAAAGAAACATTCTCTAAACTCTCTGCTCCCAGGACAGGTTATTGATCAGTGGACAGATTGATCGACAGGTGCTGATCAGTTTGATTGATGAGGCTGAGTCAGGCCCATCGAGACCTGAGTCTGAACAAAAAACCAGAGAAAGTTAAAGGAGAGAGAGAGAGAGAGAGAGAGAGGAGAGAGAGGAGAGAGAAGAGAGAGAGAGAAAGAGAGAGAGAGGAGAGAGAGGAGAGAGAGAGAGGAGAGGGAGAGAAAGAGGGGGAGGAGAGAGAGAGGAGGAGAGAGAGAGGAGGAGAGAGGAGAGAGAGAGAGAGAGAGAGGGGAGAGGAGGAGAGAGAGGAGAGGAGGAGAGGGGAGAGAGAGAGAGAGAGAGAGAGGGAGAGAGAGGAGGAGGAGGAGAGGAGAGAGAGAGGGAGAGAGAGGGGAGGGGAGAGAGGAGAGAGAGGAGAGAGAGAGAGAGGGAGAGAGGAGGGGAGAGAGAGGAGAGAGAGGAGAGAGAGGGGAGAGAGAGAGGGGAGAGAGGAGGGAGGAGAGAGAGGAGGAGAGAGAGGGAGAGAGAGAGGGAGAGAGAGAGGGGAGGAGAGGAGAGAGAGGAGGAGGAGAGAGAGGAGAGAGAGAGGGAGAGGAGAGAGAGAGGAGGAGAGAGAGGAGAGGAGGAGGAGGAGGAGAGGGAGAGAGAGGAGGAGAGAGGGAGAGAGAGAGAGAAGAGGGAAGAGAGGAGAAAGAGAGAGAGAGAGAGGAGAGAGAAGGGAGAGGAGAGAGAGGGAGAGGGAGAGAGAGGAGAGAAGAGGAGAGAGGAGAGAGAGGAGAAGAGGAGAGAGAGAGAGGAGAGAGAGGGAGAGAGAGAGAGGAGGAGAGAGGGAGAGAGAGAGAGAGAGAGGGCAGAGAGAGAGAGAGAGAGAGAGAGGGGAGGAGAGAGAGAGAGGAGAGAGAAGAGAGAGGAGAGAGAGACAGAGAGAGAGAGAGGAGAGAGGAAAGGAGAGAGGGAGGGAGAGAGGGAGAGGAAGAGAGAGAGAGGAGCTGTTGCCATGGCAGGCTTCGGCGGCCATTTTGTGACTGGAGCAGCAGAAACAAGTTAACTCTGACCTTGTCTCTTTATGGTTCTCACAGTGGGTCTGGACTCAGGTCTGTCCCAGGTCCGGACTCAGGCCAGGCTCAGTGTCGCCCCCTAGAGCTGTGAAGAGAGAGAGCGGCTCGCACCTGGAGGTCTGGAACTGGTCTAAGTTTAGTCCTGTTTTAGTCCTGTTTTAATCCGGGTTTAGTCCGGGTCTAGACCTGGTCTAGTTCTCAGACTCACTTTCTGTTCCAGGACGAAGACTCTGAGCCGCTGAATCTTTCCCACAAAAGTCTGGACTATCCCAGAACTCAACCAGGTCTGATCCAGGTCAAAGCCAGTCCAGACCAGATCCAGCACCAGCTCAGAGGTAAGTCCTGGTTTAGTCCTGCTTAGTCCTGGTTTAGTCCTGGTTTAGTCCTGCTTTAGTCCTGGTTTAGTCCTGGTTTAGTCCTGTTTTAGTCCTGGTTTAGTCCTGGTTTAGTCCTGCTTTAGTCCTGGTTTAGTCCTGGTTTAGTCCTGGTTTAGTCCTGGTTTAGTCCTGTTTTAGACCTGTTTTAGTCCTGTTTTAGTCCTGGTTTAGTCCTGCTTTAGTCCTATTTTAGACCTGTTTTAGTCCTGTTTTAGTCCTGGTTTAGACCTGTTTTAGTCCTGTTTTAGTCCTGGTTTAGTCCTGGTTTAGTCCTGCTTTAGTCCTGTTTTAGTCCTTTTAGTCCTGGTTTAGACCTGGTTTAGACCTGGTTTAGACCTGTTTTAGACCTGTTTTAGTCCCTGTTTTTAGTCCTGGTTTAGACCTGTTTTAGTCCTGCCTTTAGTCCTGTTTTAGTCCTGCTTTAGTCCTGTTTTAGTCCTGTTTTAGTCCTGGTTTAGACCTGTTTTAGACCTGGTTTAGACCTGGTTTATACCTGTTTTAGTCCTGCTTTAGTCCTGGTTTAGTCCTGCTTTAGTCCTGTTTTAGTCCTGGTTTAGACCTGGTTTAGACCTGTTTTAGACCTGTTTTAGACCTGTTTTAGTCCTGCTTTAGTCCTGGTTTAGTCCTGTTTTAGTCCTGGTTTAGTCCTGGTTTAGTCCTGGTTTAGTCCTGCTTTAGTCCTGCTTTAGTCCTGGTTTAGACCTGTTTTAGACCTGTTTTAGTCCTGCTTTAGTCCTGGTTTAGTCCTGCTTTAGTCCTGCTTTAGTCCTGCTTAGTCCTGCTTTAGTCCTGCTTTAGTCCTGCTTTAGTCCTGTTTTAGTCCTGGTTTAGTCCTGGTTTAGTCCTGGTTTAGTCCTGGTTTAGTCCTGTTTTAGTCCTGTTTTAGTCCTGGTTTAGTCCTGCTTTAGTCCTGCTTTAGTCCTGTTTTAGTCCTGTTTTAGTCCTGTTTTAGTCCTGCTTTAGTCCTGCTTTAGTCCTGCTTTAGACCTGTTTTAGTCCTGGTTTAGTCCTGTTTTAGTCCTGCTTTAGTCCTGCTTTAGTCCTGCTTTAGACCTGTTTTAGTCCTGCTTTAGTCCTGGTTCAGTCCTGGTTTAGACCTGTTTTAGTCCTGTTTTAGTCCAGTTAAGTCCTGGTTTAGTCCTGGTTAAACCCTGTCTCTCTGCTCCAGTTTCAGACCTGGTCTCGGGTCTGGACTCCTTTGGACCGAACCAGGACCGGTCTTCGGTTCTAAAAGTCCTTCCACAAAGTCTGGACTCATCGAGACCTGATCGGACCCGAGCAGGACCTTCAGAACCTGCTCCAGATCCAGGCTGAACCGGTCTACAGAGGCCTGGACCACATCGAGGTACGAGGTCTGGTCCAGGATCACGTCCAGATCCAGGACTTAGACTGACTCTGGTCTGTTCTGTTCCAGGAAACGCACTTCGAGTCCCTGAGCCGGATTAAACTCAGACCGGACCCAGAACTGGTCCAGAGAGTCCTGGACCTGAGGAGACCTGAGGAAGGTTAGGATCTAGACCTGGACTTAAAGTGGACTAAACCAGGACTAAAACAGGACTAAAACAGGACTAAAGCAGGACTAAAGCAGGACTAAAGCAGGACTAAACAGGACTAAAGCAGGACTAAAGCAGGACTAAAGAGGAAAAGAGATAAAACAGACTAAAGCAGACTAAAGCAGGACTAAAGCAGGACTAAAACAGGACTAAAGCAGGACTAAAGCAGGACTAAAACAGGACTAAAACAGGACTAAAAGCAGGACTAAAGCAGGACTAAACCAGGACTAAAACCAGGACTAAACAGGACTAAAGCAGGACTAAAACAGGACTAAAACAGGACTAAAGCAGGACTAAAGCAGGACTAAACCAGGACTAAAGCAGGACTAAAACAGGACTAAAACAGGACTAAACAGGACTAAAGCAGGACTAAAGCAGGACTAAAGCAGGACTAAAACAGGACTAAAACAGGACTAAACAGACTAAAGCAGGACTAAAGCAGGACTAAAGCAGGACTAAAACAGGACTAAGCAGGACTAAAGCAGGACTAAAGCAGGACTAAAGCAGGACTAAAGCAGGACTAAAACAGGACTAAACAGGACTAAAGCAGGACTAAAGCAGGACTAACAGAAAGCAGGACTAAAACAGGACTAAAGCAGGACTAAAGCAGGACTAAAAACAGGACTAAAGCAGGACTAAAGCAGGACTAAAGCAGGACTAACAGGAAAACAGGACTAAAATCAGGACTAAAAACTGGACTAAAACAGGACTAAAGCAGGGCTAAAGCAGGACTAAACCTGTTCTTTCTCTGCAGGTTTGGGTCTGTCCTCGGCCCGGGTGGTCCGGTCTTGCTCTGGGTCCAAGTCCAGGTCTGGGTCTGAGCCTCACATTAAACGTCCCATGAACGCGTTTATGGTTTGGGCCAAAGACGAAAGACGAAGAATCCTCCAGAACTTCCCCGACATGCACAACTCCAACATCTCCAAGATCCTGGGTAAGACCGGCTCTGGACCGGGACTGGGACTAGACCAGGACTAGGACTGGACCAGGACCGGCTCCAGACCAGGACTAGGACCGGACCAGGACTTGGACAGAAATAAACAATGTTTAAACACAGGTCTAAACTGGTCTAACCCTGGTCTTTTGGTCTCTGGTTCTCCGGTCTCTGGTCTAACTTCAGATCTAACCTGGTCTAACTTTAGTGTCCGCCTTTGGTCCCAGTTTCTGGTCTAACCTCTGTCTAACCTCGGTCTAAACCCGGTCTAACCTCGGTCTAAACCTAGTGTAACCGTCTTGGTCTAAGTCTCAGATCTAACCCTGGTCTTTGGTCTTTTGGTGTTTTGGTCCCAGGTTCTCGGTCCCTGGTCTAACCCCAGTCTTACTTTAGTCTGTCTGGACTCTGGCTCTGGTCTAACCCGGGTCTAAACCCTGGTCTCTATCTAGTCCCAGGTTCTTAGTCTAAACTCTGGTCTAAACTCGGTCTAAATCTGGTCTTTGGTCTGTCTTCTCTCAGGTTCTCGGTGGAAGTCCATGTCCCACCAGCAGAAGTCTCGTGGGTCCTGGTCTCTGGTCTAAACTCGGTCTAAACCTGGTTTAAACCTGGTCTTTGGTCTCTCTTCTTTCAGGTTCTCAGTGGAAGTCCATGTCCCAACAGCAGAAGGCTCCTGGGTCTCAGTGTCTGGTCTAAACCTGGTCTAAACTCGGTCTAAACCTGGTCTAAACCTGGTCTAAACCTGGTCTAAACCTGGTCTAAACCTGGTCTTTGGTCTTATACTCGCAGGTTCTCGGTGGAAGTCCATGTCCCACCAGCAGAAGGCTCCTGGGTCCTGGTCTCTGGTCTAAACTCGGTCTAAACCTGGTCTAAACCTGGTCTAAACCTGGTCTAAACCTGGTCTAAAACCTGGTCTAAACCTAGTCGTTGGTCTCTCTTCTCTCAGGTTCTCGGTGGAAGTCCATGTCCCACCAGCAGAAGGCGCCGTTCTACGCTGAACAGGCTCGTCTCAGTAAAGTTCACCTGGAGAAGTATCCGGACTACAAGTACAAGCCCCGCCCCAAACGCACCTGCTTCCTGGAGGGGCGGAGACTGCGCATCGGCGAATACAAGCAGCTGCTGCGGAGCCGGCGGCTGGAGGGGCGGGGCTTGTGTGAGGAGGGGCGGGGCTTGTGTGAGGAGAGGTGAGAGGGGCGGGGCTTGTGTGAGGAGAGGTGAGGAGGGGCGGGGCTTGTGCCAGGAGGGGCGGGGCTTGTGTGAATGATCTGAAACACTCTGAGAATCGATCCACAGCAGCAGTAATAATAATAATTCTGTGTCTCTTCAGGCTCCGCCCACATCTGACCCTGGACAGCTGCGCTAACGTTAGCCTGGTTAGCAGCAGCAGCGACGCCGGCGTTTATCCCGCTTGTGCCGTCTCCGTGGCAACGGCACAAACGACAACAACAACGGCACAAACGACGACGGCAGCAGCAGAAGTGTCTCCAGACTGTTCGAGTGAAGCTCAGAGTCCACAGACGTCTCCCTCGCTTCAGACCGAACTGTTCCAGGCCAGGACCAGGACAGACTCTGGAGCGGACCGGACTAACGAGACTAACGAGACTAACGAGGCTAACGAGGTTAACCAGGCTGATGTTCCCGACGAGGAGATGGACGTCTGCGCTGACTCTGAGGACGAGACGCTCAGGTCAGACTTGTGCAGCGACCAGGAAACAGACTGAACAGAACTACAGGAAGTAAAACTGAAAAACTACAGGAAGTACAGGTCTAAAACTACAGGAAGTGAAGCTGAAAAACTACAACAGAACTACAGGAAGTGAAAGTCAAAAACTACAACAGAACTACAGGAAGTGAAGCTCTAAAACTACAACAGAACTACAGGAAGTGAAGCAGACTACAACAGCGCCTATCTTGTGTTTCCCTGGACTTCCTGCTCTGATCCTGGAAGAATTGACCCTTTTTAAAATGTTTAATTGATTGATTGACCTTTATTTAACCAGTGAAGTCCCACTGAGATTCAGAATCTCTTTTGTCCTGGGGGAAGGGTCAGGGGAGGTTTAATGGACATGTTTTTAGTTAGACACGATGTGAACACGATGTGAAGGGCGAACAACATTATTAGACTCATTTCCTCGTGAACAGAAACATTTACAACAGATTTGTGCCGAGGGAAAGTGGTTTTAAGTTATTTAATTGTAAAATAAATAAAGTGTAATCCCTTTATGCAAGGCCAAAGATCATTTTGGGGGGTTGAAAAGTTGTGAAAATAAAAAGAAATGTGACTTTAGTTAAAGCTCTGTCACTCGTGTCGTTCACTGACTGTGAGGACAGTTCACCAGCTCCAGTCACTGTGCTCTGGATTTGTTCAAAGTCACGCAGATTCATGTGGATTCTCATGAGAATGTTCATATTATGACTTGAGTCTCATCAGACGCTGCGACCTCCGACAAAAACAGACTCAGATTCTTTCTACACCTTCGCACGACTCTCGGACGTGAACTTGCACTGCTCTGACGTCCCAGGAAGCTATGGTTCTAAGCACTTTCTAAAGTCCTTTTTGCACGGCCTAATATTTACCTAAGGACGTCTGTAAACTTTAAATGACCCCACGACCTCTGAGTTTTATTACTGGCGTTCGCACGGACATATTCGAGGTCTGTAATTTTTTTTTTTCCAGAAATAGTGACAAATAGACAACGACCTTTTACTTCATTCAGTAAGTTTGTTTTAACATGAATTAGCTAAACTTACCTGAGCTGTAAATGTGTCTCCTCGTCACGTATCGTTTATCAGAATCACATCCACAACAACACATTTATTATGAAACAACCGAAGACTCTCTTTTAATCCATTTACACTGATAAAATCATCCAAACTCTGCAGGGTTCTGTCCACTGTTCTGTCCAAACTTTTTCCCAAACATCCATCTTCTCGACCTTCTGTTGCTACGACAACGAGGTTGTTGTACTTCAGGTTCACGGGACTTTTAATCATAGTTTGATTAATTTTAAGCGTTTTAATCGTAGAAAAAAGGACAATTTCATTTGAAAATGACCCGTAAACAATGGTAATAATAATTTTGTTTAAATCTGAAGGTAAAATAAGCCTCAGAGTCATTATTTATTCATTTATAAAACATTCACGGATTGAAAACACAGACACACAAATCAAATGAGGACGTCTGAGTTTGGAGAATTACTTGCCTGACCAGTCAGCCCCTCCTACATTCTGTTTTAATGCAGAAGGGTCTGAAACTGAAGAGATAGCCAACGATTTCGTCGTCCAAAGTTAGGACGATCCAATCACAAACGCCCCCTCCTCCCCCTCCCCTCCGCAATTTCAAAACTTTTTTCTAACCGTTTCAAAATAACCAAGACGGCGGACGTAGCTGATAGATCATTATTTTCAGCTATAGCTTCGGTTTTAAACAATTAGGGACGTATCAATCAAACCGTAGCAGCAAACCGCGTTCAGGGCCTTCATATAGATCAATGCTCCATTGAAAAAATCCTTGCGCTACATATTTACTATAACAACCTGTTTAGCGCGTCGCTGCATCGGGGGAATTTCCGGGTTTTCTGTGATTGGTTGATTCCGCGCTCGGAAAGCCCGTCCTCGAAATTGATCCCCCGGCGCTCTGATCCCAGACCCTTACGTCTTTGCACAGTGTCTGTCAAAGCGTGTAGGGACTGGCTGGTCAGGCAAGAGAATTACAGGAGAAACTTTACAAACATGAACGATTCACACGAGAGAAGAAACTCAGACGACGTCCAGAATTATGACATTTTACATGAGGTCTGAGGTAAACAAAACGCCGTGTGAACAGGACTTAAGTCTTATGAGAGTCGCCTCAAACCGAACTCACAGTGAACAGCGGCAGTGGGTCCTTGGCTGTTTCCTAAAGCCTATAGGTACCTTATACTTGTCTCCAGAGTCAGTTCCTCCAAGCGCTCGGACACAAGTCTGCGTCTGATGTTTTCTGTTTACAGTGAGATGATGATGATGTTTATTGTTGTGGCTCATTATCTGATGTTTTCTCTGTTTTATGTGTTTTCTCTCAGTTTGATGTTTTCTGTGGACGATTCTCAAGAGCTTGATAAAGAAACATCAAAGAAAAAGATTAAAAATGAATGAACCAAAGACATAATCGTGTTTACACTCAGCCTCACTCATACACTTTATTTATTTATTTATTTATTTATTTAGACTGTGGTGGTTCTTTGTTTTGAATGGACTTTATTCATGTTTAAATATAAAACCTGATTCTTTGTTATAAATAAAATATAAAAAGGTTGAATGTTTGAGTTAAAGCTGCACTTTTAATGTTTAAATCAAACACATTTTAACGTCCTGTTTGTTTGTTTGTTTTGCACTTTCAGGTACTTAAGATTCACTGTGACTTTTATTTATTTTAATCTTAAAGGATAAAATACTTGTGTCTGACATTAACAGTGTTTTAAAAGAGTTTAAACTTGAAATATTAAAGAGTTTGAAGTGAAACTAAAGCCTCAGTGTGGAACTTTCACTGAGAATCGTCAGGTTTTTAAGTTATAAATGTTGTTTTTCACTTTGATCCTGAGCTGCTTCTGAAACTGAACATAATCAATAATATTTAAATGTTTCTGAAGTGTTTTGTTCTGATTGTGAGTTTAAATAAAGTTGGACAAAAGCCTGTTTCATTCAGCTTTATTAAATATTCATGTTTTTGTTGAACATTCAGACTTTGATCTGCAGCTCCAGGCGTCTCATCGACTCGAAACATTAAACACAAAGACTCTGCCGTCGATCAATAAACCTGATCAGGATCTGTAGTATTTATATTTGTAACGACACAGACGATTCTTTCATCAGGAGGAACAAGTTTGGGCTTAAAAACAAGCTGTGATTGGCTCAGACTGAAGCTCCGCCCACATGGACTCAAACAGCCGTTGCTATGACAACACAGTTTTAAAAAGGCTAATGCTAGATAGTCAGGTCCGGAGGGATGATGGTTAAGTTTGGGAGAATGGGTAAGTTTAGGAAAAAGGTTTGGGTAAAGGTTAAGATAAAAAATATAACATTTTAAGCGCGTTTAGCAACAGAAATAAACTCATTACCATGGCAACCAGCTCACTTCTGTCCCTTCGGACCTGACTATCTAGCACTAACCTTTTAAAAGATAAATGCTCAATAGAAAGAGGATTAGGGTTTGGCGAGCGAATAGATACATAGACACATAATTATTTATAATTTAATGTCTATGAGCGACTAAGTTTAGGAAACGTTTGAGTGAAGGTTACACTGCAAAAAAAAACTTTCAAAAATAAGAACATGTAGCTTGATTTGAGGTAAAAACGTCTGATTTCAAGTGAAAGAATCGGCCAGTGCAGTAGAACATGTGACTAACCTTTCTTAAAACAAGACAGTTTGATAGTTTCAAAGACTCTTGGCAAGATTTTTTAAGCAAATCTGTTCTTGATTCAAGCAATTATGGCTAAAACAATTTGTATTTTTATCTCTAGATAAGATAAATCAGGACCTCTTAAAACAAGTCAAATAATAGTAAGACTTGGTCTTAAAGGTGGTGTAGCTGATTTTCACACTGTGAACATGATTTATGTTTTAAATCTGACTAAATCTCATAAATGCTTCAGCACATATCCACATGTATTCATTTTAGTTGCAGATATGACTTACAAACATCTTTTTACAAACAACAAAGTGAAACTGGAGGAGGTCACACAAGCTCAGCCAATCAGAACGCAGCCTTCAGCTCCTGATTATAATTAAAACTCTTTATTATTCTACTCAGACAGTACTCAGTGGTCTCATTTTTTCACAAAGTGCTGCTTTTATCAACTACTTTTAGTGTAAAACACAAAGTATTCTGATCTGAAAGTGAAAAGTTAGCTACCCCACCTTTACGTGAAAAATCTTAAAATAATCTTTTATTATCATTCAAGTCATTTGATCAAAGTTAGATTTTCCTTTTTTGCAGTGAACAGTTTAGTTTCCTTAGCAACAGTGATAAACCAACCAATAATAAACAATAATAATAAACAAACACAAAAGTCTAAAGTGAATAATCAGAAACACAAAAGTCTGTTTAAACGTTTTACTAAGACAGAAGTGTGTCCTGGTCCTGGTCCTGGTCCTGGCCCTGGCCCTGGTCCTGGTCCTGGTCCTGGTCCTGGTTCTGGTCCTGGTCCTGGTCCAGCTGCAGATATTCGTCTCTTTTCTGGAAATAAAAGTCGAGTCGAGCTGCAGCGTAACTGAAACACAACAACAACAACACTCTTTAATCAGACACTTTTAAACAAAAGAAAAGAGAAGAGAGAGGGAGAGAGAGAGAGAGAGAGAGAGAGGAGAGAGAGAGAGAGAAAGAGAGAGAGAAAGAGAGAGAGAGGAGAGAGGGAGAGAGAGAGAGGGAGGGAGGGAGGGAGAGAGAGAGGGAGAGAGAGAGAGAGAAGAGAGAGGAGAGAGAGAGAGAGAAAGAGAGAGAGAGAGGAGAGAGAGAGAGAGAGAGAGAGAGAAAGAGAGAGGAGAGAGAGAGAGAGAAAGAGAGAGAGAGAGGAGAGAGAGAGAGGAGAGAGAGAGAGAGAAAGAGAGAGAGAGAGAGAGAGAGAGAGAGAGAAAGAGAGAGAGAGAGGGGAGAGAGAGGAGAGAGAGAGAGGAGAGAGAGAAGGAGAGAGAGAGAGGAGAGAGAGAAAGGAGAGAGAGAAAGGAGAGAGAGAGAGGAGAGAGAGAGAGGAGAGAGAGAGAGGAGAGAGAGAGGAGAGAGAGAGAGGAGAGAGAGAAAGGAGAGAGGGAGAGAGAGAAGAGAGAGAAAGGAGAGAGAGAGAGGAGAGAGAGAGAGAGGAGAGGGGTGGGGAGAGGAGGTAGAGAGAAACGTGTGAAGAGTCTGACCTGCTGAAGTCAAAGTCGATGGAGGAAAACTGAGCCTGAAGTACGGCCCACATCCCCCAGAACAGGTTCGACGCCTGAAACACACACACACACGATTACTCCTGATGCCCTCACACACACACACAGTTTTTCACTTTTCCACTGGAGTTTTGTTAAAGTGTATGACAAGTTTGAACGTTTAGTTCGTTTGAATAATCCCAGTTGTAATTATAAATGATAGTTTTAATCAAGAACAAGTTTGTGGAGAAAAATGTGAAAATGGGAAGTAGATCAGAGTTCACCTGATGACATCACACTGTGAGACAAAGATATTTTACATTTTCTCACAAGAAACTGATTTATATAACTCTGTAAACACATGTTTAACACAACAGTGAGTTCTAGTGGATTTTTATGGGTCAAGTAAAAAAAAAAATGATACATTTGAAGAGTTTGGGCCCAATTTATTAAATGGTTGCTAGGCAACTACCCAGCGTGATGTCATCATTGATGAACAGGAAGTACATTATTAAAGCTAAAAAATGTCAAACTGAAACGCAATTTGAAAAATGTTTAGTAAAACCTTAAATATAATGATCTTAACTACGTCTGTGTGAAATGAGTCCAACCTGTCATGGACACTTTAATATTCACCTAATGACTTTGTTTACCTCAAATATTCACAACCAAAAGTATAACTAACCCTTTAGCTACAAAAGTCTCCTTTTTGTATTAAATAAGGTTTTGGTTTTTTTTGCATTTAATTTAAATGACTTCTTTATGTTTCCTTTAAAATAATTCCATTTGAATTAGTTTAGTTTAAATTTCAGCAGTTTAAAAAATGAGCTGTCTCACTTTTCTTCTTAAAAACAAACTGTACGAAGCACGCAATGAAACAAAAATAAATAAATAAATTAAGAGTCAAATCAGGCTCTGGGACCAATCAGACCCATACACTTTCTCTAAACTTACAAAGAAAAAAGATTCCACACAACATTTCTATGTCACTTTTGTTTTGGCTCCGCCCACATGTTTGTGAGTCGTTTTAGTAATAAAACTATATTTCAAGTCAGTGACCTTCAGCTTCAGCAGAGGAAATGTCAAAACACAAACCCTGACTAATCTAAAGTCATTCAGGTGTTGTTCTCTTGTGCAGAGCTTGTTCTCACTCTGAGTCTCAGAGTTTCAGCTTCACAAAGAGAAACAGACTTGTGTTTGTGTTCGAAGTGAAAGAAACAGTTTGAGACGAGTTTAGTTTAGACGAGTGATGGAGAAAAGGCCGGGATGAGAAGAGGAGGCTTCTTCTGTGTCACATGTTTCTGATTCTCCTGAAAAGTCCCACAGTTTGACTTTAAACTGAGAGAAGAGACAGGTCAGATCTGTGGAGAGGCGAGTCTGTTCAAAGTTTTATCTGAGAGCACAGACAGTTTAAAGCCACTGTGGGACATTTCAGACACGACCTCAGAAAGTTCCAGAGAGCAGCTTTAAACCCAGAGACCACAGAGACTTTGTTCTGAGTGAAAATGTCTTTAAACTGTTTGAAATAATCGTCTCCATTTGGTCTAAACTCTGTCATTTCACTGTTTCACCTCCGAACAATGTGAAAGTAATAACACGACAGAGAAAGAACGGAGAGGAGCTGAAGTGAGCCAGAGAATAACGTGAGAGAGGAAATGAGACGTGGAGAAGGCGGCCATCTTAGCAGAAACGCTCCGGGTCACGCTCTGAAAATGGAGGACGATTTGTGGGTCAGAAATGTGTCTCTGCTCCGGCGATTTGAGTCAAACTGTGTTTTTACTGAAGAATCGGAGACGGAAAGAAGCGTTTAGACTGTTGGAGGTAAAAGAACGTCTCTGTCTTTGTCAGGAATGAACTTTTGTCTGTTTAAGAGTCGGATTTATCACAAAATACATCCTCTGTTTGTCCTGGAGGAGAAGGAGACGAGGAGACGATATGAGGAGAGAGGAGAGGAAGAAAGGAGAGAAGAGAGGAGACAAGGAGACAAGGAGAGAAGACAAGGAGAGAAGAGAGGAGACAAGGACAGAGGAGACAAGGAGAGAGGGAGGAGACAAGGAGAGAGGAGAGGAGACAAGGAGAGAGAGAGAGACAATGAGAGAGGAGACAAGGAGAGAAGAGAGGAGACAAGGAGAGAAAAGAGAAGGAGAGAGGAGAAGAGGAGAAGAGGAGAGAGGAGAGAAGGAAAGAAGAGAGGAGACAAGGAGAGAAGAGAGGAGACAAGGAGAGAGGAGACGAGGAGAGGAAGGAGGAGAGAGGAGAGGAGACAAGGAGAGGAGACAAGGAGAGAGGAGAGGAGACAAGGAGAGAAGAGAGGAGACTAGGAGAGAGGAGACAAGAGGGAGGAGAAAAGGAGAGAAGAGAGGAGACAAGGAGAGAGGAGAGGAGACAAGGAGAGAAGAGAGGAGACAAGGAGAGAGGAGAGGAGACAAGGAGAGAAGAGAAGAGGAGAGAGGAGAGGAGACAAGGAGACAAGGAGAGGAGACAAGGAGAGAAGAGAAGAGGAGAGAGGAGAGGAGACAAGGAGACAAGGAGAGGAGACAAGGAGAAGAGACAAGGAGAGAAGGAGTGAGGAGACAAGGAGAGAAGACCTCTTTTTCTTGTCTTCTTCCCTTGCTTCCTTCTTTTGTTTCCTTCCTTGCCTCCTTCCCTTGCTTCTTTTCCTTGTCTCCTCCCCTTACATCCTTCCCTTCCTTCCTTCCTTCTTTCCTTCCTTCCCTGCCTCCTTTTCTTGTTTCCTTCCCTTGCCTCCTTCCTTACCTCCTTCCCTTGATTCCTTCCCTTGCTTTCTTCCCTTGTTTCCTTCCCTTGATTCCTTCCCTTGCCTCCTTTTCTTGGTTCCTTCCCTTGCTTCTTTTCCTTGCTTCCTTCCTTCCTTCCCTTGCCTCCTTCTCTTGCCTCCTTCCCTAACCTTCTTCCCTTGTTTTCTTCCCTTGCTTCCTTCCTTTCCTTGTTTCCTTCCTTCCTTTGTTTCCTTGTCTTGTTTCCTTCCCTTCCCTTCTTCCCTTGTTTCCTGTTCTTGTTTCCTTCCTTATTTCCTTCCCTTGCCTCCTTTGAGCTTTACCGTGTTGATTGACAGCTGAAGAATGTAAGAAATAAGGAGACAAGGTGAGTTTGTATTTTCTGACCAATGAGAACTTGCAGACTTGGACGTAGAGGCGTGTCACTTCCTGCTGTGTGACGTCACTTCCTGTTTCCTGGTTGTAGTTCTGGAGGTAAGTCCTGATCCAGTCGTGTTGTAGTTCTGGGCTGGGGTATCGTCCGTAGTCCAGGTCGCTCACGCCTGTTTATCAGTATAAATACATGTAATTACCTGTAAATACATGTAAATATGTGTAATATAAGTGAGACCTGCGAACTCGTTGAAGTGGTTTCCGATGTCGAAGGCCTGGTAGTTAAAGTCGGCGTACTCAAAGTCGATGAACTTCACTGTTTCTGCAGAAAAAGACAAAGATCAGAGACAAAACGGATCATTCTGACGCGCTGGGTTTATATATATATATGTTAGTATTATTATCAGGATTATATTTCTTTACCCTGTCGTTTGTTGTTGTTTACCTCGTTGTTTGTTGTAGATGATGTTCTTGGTGAGCAGGTCGTTGTGACACAAAACCACCGGAGACTGAACTCGACTCAAACTGGATTTTAACAGATTCATCTCCCTCTTCAGAACCTCAGGACCTGGGACCGGACCGGACCAGAACCTGGACCTGGACCTGGACCAAAGAGAGAGACACAGACTGAGACCGGACCAGAACGGACCGGACCAGACCTGGACCTGGACCTGGACCAAAGAGAGAGACACAGACTGAGACCAGACCAGAACCTGGACCTGGACCAGAGAGAGACACCCCAGACCAGGACTAGGACTCAGCCTCGAGACACTCGTTGGACAACCTGATCAGTGCAGACGTGATTTCATGAGTTTTCTCGTTTTTCTGCCGCTCACACTTCAAACTGATCGATCTGATCCATTCGATTGGTGCAAACAAACCTACGACTCCGCTCACTTTAAACTTCACTGTTTCAGACATTTCTTACACATTTTCCAAATAAAACAAGTTTAAATCCTTTCAGACCTGACTGAGACCTTTTCATCCTAAAAACAAAACTTCAATTCAGTCTAATGTTTTATAGAAACCTTAATGTGAACTGTCTGCCACCTGACCGTGGGAGGGGAGTTTGTGTGCTGCCTGCCTGGGGCTTTATGCCTCTGGCAGGATTGTACATGGGATGTTTTAATTGCACTGTAAAGAACTTTGTGTTACACTGTTTGTATAAAAAGCGCTTTATAAAAAAAAGTTTGATTTGATTTGAAAGAGCAGTTCGATAACCCCTACGGACAGAGGAATAGAGCTTCTGCACTGACATCATTTGCTTAGCAACATTTAGAATGAGGCATTTCTTCAATGTATTTCTTTGTTGTCGTGGCAACGGCTTGTCTGCTACAAGCATGTTTGTTAACAACATGATTTAGGACATTTTAACAGCAACAAACGGACTCAAAAAGAAGAAAAAGGTCATAAGTTCAACTGTGTGTGATTTCAACGTCTGATAAATGTGAGAAGCTAAAGTCTTGTTGTTTATCTGCTTTGCTACAACTGTTGACTTGATTTTCTCTGTTTACATGTCAGTTACAAACCCAGTGCTCAGTAGACTTGTGGTGGGTTGAATTTGTTATCAAACTGTAGTTTAATTTTCCTGTTTTATCTGTTTATTGAACTCTTACAAGAGAAAATGTCCTTTCTCTCCATTGACTCTCATGTATCCACTCAGCATGAACATTTAGAATGATGTGATGTCACCTGCAGAACCTATTGAGGACCATTACGTCACCTGGATTGGCGTTGCCGGGGCCCCACCCTGGAGAGCGCCTGGTGGCCGGGCCTTTGCCCATGGGACCAGGCCGGGCTCAACCCTAACGCAGGACGTGGCCCATTAGAGCCTACAGAACACACATTCACTGAACAGAAGTGAGAGCTGAAGGACAGGGTCACCTCAGGGAAAGGTCTCAGCCTCAGACATGTTCTCTCTGATTGTTACACAAACACTCACCTGCTCTCTGATTGGCTGTGGATGCTTCTACTCTCCTCTGATTGGCTGTGGATGCTTCTGCTCTCCTCCGATTGGCTCTTCTGGATGAGACTGAGGAAGTGCTCCATCTTTTTCCACAAAAATGTTTTTTCAGACTCAGAGTTTTTGATCTGAACCGAGTGAAGCTTCGCCAACTGAGCCGCCACCAACCTGGAACAAGAGACCTGGTTTAGTCTGGTTTTAGACCTGGTTTAGTCTGGTTTTAGTCCTGGTTTAGTCCTGCTTTAGACCTGGTTTAGTCCTGGTTTAGACCTAGACCTGGTTTAGACCTGGTTTAGTCTAGTTTTAGTCCTGCTTTAGTCCTGCTTTAGTCTTGGTCCAAGTTCAGACCTGTACACTCATAGTTGATGCCGTTGTTGAAGCTGCAGTAGTCCTCATCCTGTCGGTCCTGTTGGTCCTGTCGGTCTCTAGTCTCAGTCCTGGTTTAGTCCTGGTCCTGACCTGTATATCCTGGGCTGTTCGAGCTGGTCCTGGCTCAGCGGCGCCCCCTGCAGATACTCGTAGCTGATGCCGTTGTTGAAGCTGCAGTAGATCTTTGGACCGCAGCCTTTGGACTCCAGGATCCGGACCGTCTGGACTTCTCTGGACCGGTCCACAAACAGGTCTGTGTTTCTGCCGAAGATCCGGACCAAGACCACGTCCTGGTCCTGCTCCTGGTCCTGCTCCTGGTCCCAGTCCCGGTCCTGGTCTGGACTCAGGAAACATCCGATCAGACGGTTTGTGATTCCTTCTGTAAAAGACTGAGACAGAACGAGGTGAAGTTTAAAGGAACATTCTGGAACATTTCACTTTTCTGTTGCAGGCAGCGTGACTCTTGACATGGACTCACTGTGAGAGATTTCTGCACTACACAAGTTCTACGCACGACAAAAAGAGTCACGTGTTACAAGAAACGACGTGTGAGCGTTGTGAAACCAAAGAATACAACCTGTCCCAGGCATCAGCGCGCTGAAGTGTAGAAACAGACCAATGGCTTCTGTTGTTGTGTTTATGTGTTTTCATCAGCTCCACACGTCCTGAGACACTGTTATGCTTGGTAATTCATTCTGTCTAAGCGTATGATCAGTTGTAATTAGCTATAAGCTTGTATCTGGCAGTTTGGGTCTTTCTAAACAATCTTTTGCTGCTGCTCAAATGATGTTTGTTGTGCTGATGTCAGACTGAGTCAGATGTTTACACTGGGGTACTAAGGGGGTATTTATTCATTGTGGGTTGCACTTGTGTTGTATGGATGCTCCAAACTGAATTTCGTTGTTCTTTTTGTGAAAATGACATTAAATATTCTGAATCTGAATCCTTGGGTCCTGCCTTGTCGTGGCGAAGGAGCTTGTGCATTCCGAGGACTCTGGAGACCTGGAGCGACCGGGAACCTGCTCCTGGTGGGGTAATCCTTGGCGGGCCGATCTCCAGGATAGGTTCCAGACAAACATTGACCTATGTCGGTACGCTGTAAGGCTAACAATCCACTCAGGAGAAATATTTTATGAAACTGACCAGAGAAGGACTGCCAAAACGGTACGAACCCCAGCTGCCCCGACCACGGTACAGATCACCTGTCGCAGCTGGATGTCCAGACACTCCTTCACCTCGGAGGCATTCACCTAAACACCTGGAGCCTCAACCTCCGACCAGCACAGAGCATGGTGCTCTTGGCGTGTGGGTTCATTTCTGCACACGTCCTTTTTGTTGCACGAACCCACTGATAACACTCACAAACGCCGCCGCACCCCAGACACATCGATCCTGACGCTGTGTCTGAGCGTCGTTTGAAGAAATAAAGATGGTTTCATGAACATGAGGCTGAAGATGTTTGAAAGTGTTTAATAATCCCAGAAGAACCTGTTTGAGCGGAGCAGGAGTGAGTCTGAGAAGAGAATGTAAGCCTCTGGTTGGTCCAAACTGATCACACGGTTCTTAGTGTCATGTCATCTTAGAAAAATGTCAAAACAATAAATTTGGAAAAAAAAAAATGTTTGTATAAAATAATACTAATATAATAATTTAACTTTCACTCAGTGAAACTAGACTCACATTTTATTATTGATTGATTGATGTCTCAGTCTTTTCTAAACAATACCACTGTGCTTCTGAGCTTCATAAACATTATTCTAAAGGCCAGCTCACACCAAAGCGCGGAGCGCCGCGGCACGTCTCTTGCCGCGCGCCAGACCCAACGTCAGCACTCACCAAATGCCGCGATGCTTCGCGTTGTTTTTCATCCATCTGCGATCATAATGAATGAGTAATATGATAATATGTCCTAAATAATGAAAGGCATTCCTCGTTCATCATGTTAATGAAGTAGCACCGACAAGTTAACTACTATACTTTATTTAAATCGTAGAAGAAGAAACTACGGGTGCTGGCAGGGTCATCTCTGGAGCGGCGCCGCGAAGGAAACAAACAAAACCGAATCACGGCGCGTTGTAAAGCGCCGCCGCGAGCCCGGTGTTTGTACTTCATAGAAATGAACGGAGGCGCCCAGTTTGCCTCACGGCAGAGCGTCCCGGTGTGCTCTGGCCTTAACACTGTTACAATCATGACATCACAAAGTGGAACAGAGCGTTTCAAACACAACAGCATGTTGTTACGTCTCTGCTGTTCTCACATCTGTCTCTGGTTTTCAGTAGATGATTTACTTTAAAACACGAGTAAAACATGTAAACCCGTCTGTCCCGGTCTGTCCCGGTTGAGTCTGGGTCAAACGTGTTGAGTCCTTCAGGTTCTCACCTTCAGTGTGATTCGCTCTGGGCTCCAGGTCGGTCGGAGTTTCTGCAGAAGAGTTAGAATCCCGGCGTCTGGATCGTTTTCGTTGATCCGTAAATCCAGGTGAGGCACTTCGGACAAAACACACTCCATCATCTCAACTAAACAAAAGTCTGAACAAAACGCTCCAACACTCTACAAAAGTCTAAAAAAACTCTGCAAAAAGTCTGAACAAAACTCTGCTAAAAGTCTGAGCTAAAGGTCTGAATATGTCTCCAAGAAACCAAAGCAAAACCTCCGATAAGAAGCTGCTTTTCCAGTTTCTCAAGATTCTGAACTGAAAATGTGACTTCAGCTGAACCTGGTCTTAACCTGGACTAAACCAGGTCTAAACCAGGTCAAAACCAGGACTAAACTCAGCCTAAACCTGGACTAAAACAGCTCTAATGCTAGACTAAAAGCTCAGACTAAACCAGGTCTATACCAGGTCTAAACCAGGTCTAAAGCAGGTCTATACCAGGTCTAAAAGCAGGACTAAACCAGGTTCAAAGCAGGACTAAAGCAGGTCTAAATCAGGTCTAAACTCAGACTAAACCTGGACTAAAACAGCTCTAATGCTAGACTAAAAGCTCAGACTAAACCAGGTCTATACCAGGTCTAAAAGCAGGACTAAAGCAGGTCTAAACCAGGACTAATCCCAGACTGAACGTGGACTTGTGTTGCCGTTTGCAGAGGTTCAACGCTCTTTCTGTCCGTTTCTGTCCAAAGTTTAACGTTTAACTAAAAGTGGAGAAAAGTTCAGCTCAGACCAGGCCTGGGACTGGACTTGGACTTGGACCTGGACCTGGACCAGGGTCAGATCGGACGGCAGCACAAACACAGTAAAGCCTCTACAAACACACTCAGACCTGCTGTGTCTTAACGTGTCATGAACCTGGCAGGAGGTTTTCTCTTGTTTTTAAGTTAGAATTATTTTTGTTTGTCCTGGTGGAACAGTCACGTTCTCTTTGTTCTTTTGGACAGCTTTTATAGTTTGTCCTGGTGGAACAGTCACGTTCTCTTTGTTCTTTTGGACAGCTTTTATAGTTTGTCCTGGTGGAACAGTCATGTTCTCTTTGTTCTTTTGGACAGCTTTTATAGTTTGTCCTGGTGGAACAGTCACGTTCTCTTTGTTCTTTTGGACAGCTTTTATAGTTTGTCCTGGTGGAACAGTCACGTTCTCTTTGTTCTTTTGGACAGCTTTTATAGTTTGTCCTGGTGGAACAGTCACGTTCTCTTTGTTCTTTTGGACAGCTTTTATAGTTTGTCCTGGTGGAACAGTCATGTTCTCTTTGTTCTTTGGACAGCTTTTATAGTTTGTCCTGGTGGAACTGGTCACGTTCTCTTTGTTCTTTTGGACAGCTTTTATAGTTTGTCCTGGTGGAACTGGTCACGTTCTCTTTGTTCTTTTGGACAGCTTTTATAGTTTGTCCTGGTGGAACTGGTCACGTCTCTTTGTTCTTTTGGACAGCTTTTATAGTTTGTCCTGGTGGAACAGTCACGTTCTCTTTGTTCTTTTGGACAGCTTTTATAGTTTGTCCTGGTGGAACAGTCACGTTCTCTTTGTTCTTTTGGACAGCTTTTATAGTTTGTCCTGGTGGAACTGGTCACGTTCTCTTTGTTCTTTTGGACAGCTTTTATAGTTTGTCCTGTGGAACTGGTCACGTTCTCTTTGTTCTTTTGGACAGCTTTTATAGTTTGTCCTGGTGGAACAGTCACGTTCTCTTTGTTCTTTTGGACAGCTTTTATAGTTTGTCCTGGTGGAACAGTCACATTCTCTTTGTTCTTTTGGACAGCTTTTATAGTTTGTCCTGGTGGAACAGTCACGTTCTCGTTGTTCTTTTGGACAGCTTTTATAGTTTGTCCTGGTGGAACAGTCACATTCTCTTTGTTCTTTTGGACAGCTTTTATAGTTTGTCCTGGTGGAACAGTCACGTTCTCTTTGTTCTTTTGGACAGCTTTTATAGTTTGTCCTGGTGGAACAGTCACGTTCTCTTTGTTCTTTTGGACAGCTTTTATAGTTTGTCCTGGTGGAACTGGTCACGTTCTCTTTGTTCTTTTGGACAGCTTTTATAGTTTGTCCTGGTGGAACAGTCACGTTCTCTTTGTTCTTTTGGACAGCTTTTATAGTTTGTCCTGGTGGAACAGTCACGTTCTCTTTTGGACAGCTTTTATAGTTTGTCCTGGTGGAACAGTCACGTTCTCTTTGTTCTTTTGGACAGCTTTTATAGTTTGTCCTGGTGGAACAGTCACAATCTCTTTGTTCTTTTGGACAGGTTTTAATAGTTTGTCCTGGTGGAACAGTCACGTTCTCGTTGTTCTTTTGGACAGCTTTTATAGTTTGGACTGGTGGCACCGGCTTCTACAGCTTTGTGGTGTCTTTAGCCTTTTCTTCTGTTTTACCGGCACCAGTCCGGGTTCATTTTTTTAAATAATTAAAAACAAGCAAACAAACAAACAAAAAAAGAACTCTTCTAAAGAAAAAAGAAAATTAAATAAACTTTGTTGAACTCCTCTGAGTCCAAGACCAGTCCAAATCCAAGACCTTAAAAAGTGATTTTGAGGCAGGTGTTAAGACCAAGACAGAGTACTTGAGTGTTTGTAGTCCTAAACAAAACTCTCCTCCATGTTTGTAGTCCTAAACAAAGCTCTCCTCCATGTTTGTAGTCCTAAACAAAACTCTCCTCCATGTTTGTAGTCCTAAACAAAGCTCTCCTCCATGTTTGTAGTCCTAAACAAAGCTCTCCTCCATGTTTGTAGTTCTAAACAAAGCTCTCCTCCATGTTTGTAGTCCTAACTGTGTAAGTCAGGGGTTCTCATACTTTTTCAGTCCAGGGACGCCTATCGGCTCAAAAATCTTCCAAGGACCCCCTGTCACTTTGGCTCTGGTATCACATTAAAATTCAGAAATTAAAGCTAAGTTTATGTCAAAGTTGAATAAATGGTTCATTTGGTCATTTTTACTGGTTTATTGTTTCTATTCAAAGCTATCTGTCTTTTTTATCTAAAACTCTATGTTTAAGATGGTAAATCATAAGAAATTGTTATATTGAAACCCTAACCCTAACCACTGGTGTAAGAGCCCAGAGTGAGGTGGCTCATTTCCATTCGACAAACAGGTTTGTTCGGCTTTATATTTGTAAAAACATGTTTTAATAATAACCCTTTTATTTTCAAGTCTCTTTAGATCAACTTTATGTTTTCCAAAGATCAAAGGGTAAATGACTGATCTGCAGATGTGAGTTTATTACTGAAGAGTTGGAAAAACACTTTAAATAAACCGCAGAGTCTTTTGTCCGACTGTGAGCGTCTGGTTTTACACTGAAGCTGCTTTTGTCTCTGACTCACGAGGAGCTGGAGCCGGTTTTGAGGATTTGACCCGAGGCTGGTCTCTGGGGGGGGGGGGGCTGTGAGGGGGGGTCTGAGTCCGGCTTTGGTCCAGTCCTGGTCCGGTCCGGGTCTTTTGTCTCTGACCTGAGGCTGGTCTCTGAGGGGGCTGTGAGGGGGGGTCTGAGTCCGGCTTTGGTCCAGTCCTGGTCCAGTCCAGGTCTTTTGTCTCTGCTGCAGGACGATCTGGAGCTGGTTTTGACCCGGGGCTGGTCTCTGGTCTCAGGGGGGTCTGAGTCCGGCTTTGGTCCAGTCCCGGTCCAGTCCGGGTCTTTAATCCGGTCTTTCGGGGGCAGCTCTGTGTGAAACGGTTCCTTTGTGAGGGAAATGAAATATGGATAAGTTCAGCCTCAAAAGAGGAAAAAGTTTGAAAAATTTAACACAAAAACAAAACTTCTGCTGCTTCAAACTGAGAATCTCTGCAGGATTTACACTTTTACTCTCTTCCACAAAACATTTAAATTAAAAACAAGAACATATCTGCAGGATTTACACTTTTACTCACTTCCACGTCCACAAAACTCCAACATTTAAATAAAAACAAGAAAAACATTGAATTAAAACACAAATTAAAACAGAATTCAAACATTTATAATAAAAGTATTGCACAAAAACAGAAAAGATTAAACACAAACTTAAACATGTCAAAGTGAATTTAAAGCTGCGCTGTGTAAACTTTTCTGATTAACCATGTGCTGTCGTCATGGAAACGAGGTCCAGTCACAGGTCGGATCTGTGGAGAGGAGAGCTGTGGTTTTAAAAAAGATGTTTAAGAACAAACTCAAATAAATAAATACGTTTAAAGCCAAACTGCGGGACATTTCGGGCGAACTCAGACCGTCTCCATGGAAACCAGCCGGAGGTGAGTTCAGGAGCAGACAAAGTTACGCAGCGAAGCTTTAAGTATCGCTCAAAAACAAAAGAAAGAGTGATTCAGCCTGACTCTGCCTGTCCTCCATCTTTGTAGTTTTATTAAGGCTTTGGGTTGTAGTCCTCCATCTTTGTAGTTTTATTAATGGTGCGTTCCAGGCAACTGGGAACTGGGCTATTTTCCACTTCCAACTTGTACAAATGCGCTGGAACGACACTCGAACTGGTAAATCCCACTTGTGAACTGGGACCTGGT
Source organism: Mugilogobius chulae (assembly GCA_038363315.1). Classification (NCBI taxonomy): domain Eukaryota; kingdom Metazoa; phylum Chordata; class Actinopteri; order Gobiiformes; family Gobiidae; genus Mugilogobius; species Mugilogobius chulae. The sequence goes on from JBBPFD010000676.1 coordinate 145,699, forward strand.
CGAGGAAGCCCCACTTCACATACGAGCTCAACAATTAACACAACACATTTATTTGGGTAGTTTAACTGACACAAAAACTATGTAAACATTGGTTACAAGTCATTTACCGTTACTTTTGTTTAGCCTAAAGGTTAGCATTAGCCATAATGTTTACGTTCGAGTTGATTAGGTTGGAACGCTTTGAACTGGGACCTGGTATTTTTCAGGTGGGAAATAACCCAGTTGCCTGGAACGCAGCATAAGGCTTTGGGTTGTAGTTCTCCATGTTTGTAGTCTTACACACAGAGCTTTGTAGTCCTTTTCTCTTCTGAACGTCTCTGATCTGTGATGTCATTGGTCAATCTCTCCTGAACTGAAAACACTCGGTTTCACCCTGTGATGTCATTAAGTGAGAGACAGGAAGTGCTCGGATAACTTTAGAAACCTTCATTAGAAGTATTTGAAATTAAAAGTGCAGCACATTCAGAGATATTTTTGAGCTTTGCAGATCTAAACCAGCTTAACTTCTGTTAACAGTTTACTTTGAAACAAACTTTGTGACATCACAGGGTGGAACAGAGCGTTTTTAGCTTTGGAAACACAGACAAACAAACAGGATTAATCAAACATCTGTGAATGAAACAAACTTCGACAAGATCCAGACTTTTCCAGGTCAAAACACAAACGAAATCCAAACTCAGCCAATCACAGAACAGGACACATGTCTTCTCCTCCATCTTTGTAGTTTTATCAAGGGTTTAGGTTGTAGTTTTTACACAAAACGCGCCTTCATGTTTGTAGGTTTTTGTATTTTTTATAAACAAAGTACTTCCTCCATGTTTGTAGTTTTTGTAGTCTTTAATTAGTTCTACACAGAAGACTCCTCCATATTTGTAGTTTTGATCTGTAGTCTTGTGAATTTTCTCCTCTGTAGGCGACAGTTCTTTCCTCCATGTTTGTAGTTTTCAAATACAGGGTTTGTAGTCCTAAACGGAGCTCTCCTCCATGTTTGTAGTCCTAAACTAAGCTCTCTTCCATGTTTGTAGTCCTAAATGAAGCTCTCCTCCATGTTTGTAGTCCTAAACTAAGCTCTCTTCCATGTTTGTAGTCCTAAACGAAGCTGTCCTCCATGTTTGTAGTCCTAAACGAAGCTCTCTTCCATGTTTGTAGTCCTAAATGAAGCTCTCCTCCATGTTTGTAGTCCTAAAACTAAGCTCTCTTCCATGTTTGTAGTCCTAAATGAAGCTCTCCTCCATGTTTGTAGTCTGCTTCTCCATGTTGTAGTCCTAAACGAAGCTCTCCTCCATGTTTGTAGTCCTAAAGGAAGCTCTCCTCCATGTTTGTAGTCCTAAACGAAGCTCTCTTCCATGTTGGAGCAAAGCAGGAATGAGTCGACGAGTCTGGGAGCGATGAGCTGCTGATGATCCGACAAATCCAGACTGTGAGGGCTTACAGAGGCCAGACGTCTCAGCGCCGCCTAAAAAGAGAGACGAGAGTTAGACCGGGACCAGGACTAGGACCAGGACCAGGACCAGGACCAGGACCAGGACCAGGACTAAACCAGGACCAGGACTAAAACAGGAGTAAAGAGTGTTTCTCACCAGACATGCGACCAGGACGGAGTCGGAGTTGTTTCTCTCGGTCGGGGAGCGACACAGTTCAATGAGACGAGGAACAGCTGAAAATAAAAACGTAGAGTTCGTTTGAATAATCAGATTTATTTAAATGTCTTTAGCTTTACATGATAACAGTGTTTCTGCAGTGACACCTGCTGATGTCGTTGTCATGGTGACGCGGCTGTTAAAGGTCCCGTAATATGCAAGATTATATATATTTAACATTATTTAAATGTGAGTGAGAGAGTGTGGTGGTTTGAACTAGAGCTGGGTGGTATGACCAAAAAGGTATATCATGGCATTTTAAAATTTTATCGGTGTCACAGTATTTGACAGTTTTTTTATCCACATACATGACAAGGTGTTGACCCAGTTTTTTAATAATTTAGAGAATAATGACTGCAGTAAATGGTCTTAAGAGCAGACTAGTATAAACCCAGGTTTGAATCGTCCCACAAAATGCTGCTTCTCCAAAGAGGTGACAAACAGTGACACTGTGACTGTAATGAAATGAACGCAGCCGCGCCCCGCCCCAGTCCGCCCTAGTCAGACCCCTTGCTCACCGTCTACACTCCAGTCCGCTCCGCAGGGCTCCGTAGCTCACCGCCTGTCTGCTGCCCTCCGATCCGCGGACTCGGGCAGAAAAGAAAACAGCCTTGATCCGCACTTTGGTCGGACGGCAACGAAGCCGAGGCGGAGCCCCGCAGCGGAAATAGAGAATGTGGAACGGTCTTCATTCATCCGGCTGTTGGAACAGAGCCACACGCAGCAGGACCAGCGCACCACGCTGCCACGTTCCGCCGCGCTTTGTTCCGGACACACACCGGTGTATGAAAAAATCATATCATTAAAAAAAAAACACCAGTGTCCAGTATGAAACGGTTTACCGCCCAGCCCTAGTTTCAACCCATTAATTAAATAAACACTTCAAAGTTTTAACACAAGCTCCCTTTGAGCTGCTGAAGCCAAAAACCTAAATAACAATGGGAAGTTGAAACTAAATAAAAGAAGTCTAGAGGTCTTGTCTCCGGGTCCCTTTAACACAGTTTGTACCTGGAGCCAGAATGAGGAGCTACGGCCCTGCGTCAGGTCTAAACTCTGATCTGATCAAACATTTGTTCTTTTAAGAGTTTGAAGGTTTGGTTTTGTTAAAGTTACTTCAGTCTTTACCGTTGAGTTTGATGTTTTTTTAAAAGGTTTATAGAGTAATGTCAGAGTTAGTTATTTACCGTTGAGTTTAGTTTAGTTGTGTTTAACAGAGATATAAGTTATAAAGTCTTTACCGTTGAGTTTAATGTTGTTGTGTTAGAGTTAGTTAAGAGTCTTTACCGTTGAGTTTAATGTTGTTGTGTTAGAGTTAGTTAAGAGTCTTTACCGTTGAGTTTAATGTTGTTATGTTAGAGTTAGTTAAGAGTCTTTACCGTTGAGTTTAATGTTGTTATGTTAGAGTTATGTTAGAGTTAGTTAAGAGTCTTTACCGTTGAGTTTAATGTTGTTTGTTGAGTTAGTTAGAGTCTTTACCGTTGAGTTTAATGTTGTTGTGTTAGAGTTAGTTAGAGTCTTTACCGTTGAGTTTAATGTTGTTGTGTTAGAGTTAGTTAAGAGTCTTTACCGTTGAGTTTAATGTTGTTGTGTTAGAGTTAGTTAAGAGTCTTTACCGTTGAGTTTAATGTTGTTGTGTTAGAGTTAGTTAAGAGTCTTTACCGTTGAGTTTAATGTTGTTGTGTTAGAGTTAGTTAAGAGTCTTTACCGTTGAGTTTAATGTTGTTGTGTTAGAGTTAGTTAAGAGTCTTTACCGTTGAGTTTAATGTTGTTGTGTTAGAGTTAGTTAAGAGTCTTTACCGTTGAGTTTAATGTTGTTGTGTTAGAGTTAGTTAAGAGTCTTTACCGTTGAGTTTAATGTTGTTGTGTTAGAGTTAGTTAAGAGTCTTTACCGTTGAGTTTAATGTTGTTATGTTAGAGTTAGTTAAGAGTCTTTACCGTTGAGTTTAATGTTGTTGTGTTAGAGTTAGTTAAGAGTCTTTACCGTTGAGTTTAATGTTGTTATGTTAGAGTTAGTCAAGAGTCTTTACCGTTGAGTTTAATGTTGTTGTGTTAGAGTTAGTTAAGAGTCTTTACCGTTGAGTTTAATGTTGTTGTGTTAGAGTTAGTTAAGAGTCTTTACCGTTGAGTTTAATGTTGTTGTGTTAGAGTTAGTTAAGAGTCTTTACCGTTGAGTTTAATGTTGTTATGTTAGAGTTAGTTAAGAGTCTTTACCGTTGAGTTTAATGTTGTTGTGTTAGAGTTAGTTAAGAGTCTTTACCGTTGAGTTTAATGTTGTTGTGTTAGAGTTAGTTAAGAGTCTTTACCGTTGAGTTTAATGTTGTTGTGTTAGAGTTAGTTAAGAGTCTTTACCGTTGAGTTTAATGTTGTTGTGTTAGAGTTAGTTAAAGAGTCTTTACCGTTGAGTTTAATGTTGTTGTGTTAGAGTTAGTTAAGAGTCTTTACCGTTGAGTTTAATGTTGTTGTGTTAGAGTTAGTTAAGAGTCTTTACCGTTGAGTTTAATGTTGTTGTGTTAGAGTTAGTTAAGAGTCTTTACCGTTGAGTTTAATGTTGTTGTGTTAGAGTTAGTTAGAGTCTTTACCGTTGAGTTTAATGGCGTTGTGGGCGAAGTCGGCGTCTCTGCTGAGGCGAGCCAGAGTCACGGCTGCTTTCTGCTGAACTCTCTCACACGCAGCGCCCTCCGATGGACTGGAGGAGGAGGGACGCTCCGACAGGAACACCAGGAGGCGCTCTACTCCTGAAAACATAAATATACACAATAACACTAAAGCTATCAAACTCTGCTCCTGAAAAATTGTCAGAATATAAAACTTTCTGACTTTGAATTTGCAAACACAAGGTGTGAAAAAAAATAACAGTGAAAACACTGATAAAACAAAAATATAACACATGATGAAGTGACAACACGTGTTTATAACTTCAGATCATTTTTACTTCTCTTTCTTTTTATAGAACTTGTACAATTAAAACTTTTAACCACAAACATTCTTCTGATGTGTCACTTCTTTATATTTTGCTGCATTGTTTTGATCGTCAGTGTGCCTCAGACTATTTTTTCTACTTGACAAACATTCTTCTCTTTATTTTCTTTCACTAAACATCTTATTTAAAGACGTTTTAAAACCAACAGAAGCCACAGTTTGAATCTGAAACATGTTTGTGACGTTTGGAGAAAGAAAAACTGTTTAGAAAAGAATTTAAAGTGATTCTGTTCAAAATAAATGAGAGTGAGATTATTGTGACAAAGAGAGAAATCTGCAGCAAACACAAGACAGTAACACGTCTCTGTCATCAGATCTGAAAGATTATAAAGTAAATGTGTTTGTTTCTGTTGTAACAGTGTGTTTGTGGTGCTGTGCTGCCCCCTGCTGCAGCTCACAGGAACTACACTGTCACACACACTTACACAGACAAACAGAAGAAATCAGATTCAGGTGAAATACAACTGAGAGTAAAAACCTTGTTCCTGCAAAAGCTCCTGAGAACACTGCTCCAGCACCGACAGGTTCGCCAGGATCGTTACTACCTGGATAAACAAACAAACAAACAAATAAACAAGCTCGTCACCAGCTGCACAAACAAATTTAAGGTCCTGTTCTGTGTGGTTTGGATCTTGTGATGTAACTGTCTGATCATAAACTTGTGTTTTATGTTCTTTTATGTTTTATTTCATGAACTCTGGTCTGGCTCTGGTCTGGTCTGAGTCTGGTCTGGGTCTGGGTCTGGGTGATTCTGTTAAATCTGCAGAAGTTTAAAGTCTCACTGTGGAACTTTTCAGACAAAACACAGACTTGACCTAAAGCAGTGTTTATGTACTTGAATGTTTGACCAAAAACATGATCTATTCTTTTATTGAAAGTATTTTAACATTTTCCTTTGTTTGCTGGTTCAATGGGTTGTCTGTTAAAAACTAAAACGGTCTTAGTAGCATAATTAAACTCTGCTCCAGACTTGGGGACTCTTTGGATGAAACAAACAACAAGGAAGGCTAAACATATTATAGTCCAACCAAAGCACATCCTAACCCCAGAGTTTTTATTGATGCCCTCAGGGAGGCGCTACAACAGCCTCGAGCAAAAACAAATCGATATTTGAAGTCTTTTGTACCTTCAGCCATTAAGCTGTTGAACACAGAAAGAAGCAGGGTTTGATGAACTAATTTATTTATTGAATGGCATTTGCAGCTGCAGAATTGTATTGATCCACTGTTGACTTGATCTCTACCATTGACTTGTGCTTTGCCTTGTTTGACATGTTTTTACTCATTTTTTATTTTATTTTTTATGTTGTCTGGTATGGTTGAAAGCAGCGAAAAGCTTCAAATGAATGGGCTGTGTGCACGGAATTTCAGTTGGCTTGCGATTGTTCAAAAATGCTAACTTCTGTACATACAACCATTTCCTGTTAGCGTTAGCATTTAGACACAATTATGTCTCTTTTTAAACACAGAAGTGTCTCTGATCAAATATTCCTCTGATATGTAAAGTCTTTAACATGTTTTCTGTAACATTCACCACAACTGTCTGATCTAAAGATGATTTATTAGTTTTAAACAGATGTAGTGAAAACCTCATTGAAGAGTATTGAACAGGAAGTCGTTATATGTACAGGATGTAGTATTTTAAACCAAAACAAGACAACTGCACTCAGCCAATTGCCCTTGGGGACAAATGAAGTTATCTGAATCTGAATCTAAAACGTGTTTCTGGACAGCAGCGGTCCACAAGCTTTGTCTCACACGCTGAGTCCCCTGAACTTGTGCTTTTATTCAAACAAACGGGGTTTTAAAGTCGAATATTGTCAAGTGAAGTTTTTGTATTTTCTTGTCTACTTGTTTAAAATGCCTCAAAAGTTTTTTTAAAATAATCACAAATAACATTTTAAAATCTATTAAAGTTTGAACCCCCATTGAGAGGGCTCGCGTACCCCTGGTTGGGAAACACTGTCCTAGAGGAGCCTGGTTGCCATGGAAACCTGGCTCCTTTAGCCGTGATGTTCCACAGTGAGGCATTAAACTGATGAACAGATCCATGAAGAACTAATGTTGTAACGTTTTATTCCCTCCAGAACGTTAAAGAGTGTCTCTTTAAAACCACCTGCTCCACTTTGTGATGTCATCTTGTTGGCAGCTTTAATTTGACTTTTTATTGGTTCAGAAAATCTCCAAATGTGAAGAAGAGAAGTTTTAAATGAAACTGAAACACTGGTTCGGTCTCTGGTCTTTGGTCTGGTCCTGGTCTTGGGTCTCACCTGGTCCTTGGAGTAGGGCGTGTCCACTCGGGTCCGGTCCCTGGAGGCCTGGACCAGGATCTGGACCGCGTTGGACTGAAGCAGGATTCACAGGCCAAAGAATCTAAGAATGTGATGTTCGCCAGAGCTGCAGCTGCCAGAAGGAAGACTTCTCCACAGGACGCCGACGAGCAGAGAGCTGTAAACAGAGACCGGGACAAGACCGGGTCAGGACCGAGTCTAAACCAGGTCTAAACAGGTCTAAACCAGGTCTAAACCGAGTCAGAACCAGGTCTAAGACAGGCCAAAGAATCTAAGAAGGTGATGTTTGCTACAGGACGCAGAGGAACAGAGCTGTGGAGAGAGACAGAGACAAGACCGGATCAGGACAGGGTCTGGACCAGGTCTGAACCGGATCCGGACCAGGTCTAAGACAGGTCTAAACTACAGGAAACAAAAGAACAGAGAGCTGAGGAGAGACCAGTTCAAAACCGGGTTTGAAACAGGTCTAAAACATGACTAAAATCTGGACTAAAGCAGCAGGTCTAGACCTGGTCTAGAAGCATTACTTAAACAGGTCTGAACTCAATCTAAAGCCAGTCTAAACTGGGTCTAAACTGGGTCTAAACTCGGTCTAAACCTGGACTAAACTTGGTCTAAACTCGGTCTAAACTGGTCTAAACTGGGTCTAAACTTGGTCTAAAACTCGGTCTAAACTTGGTCTAAACTCGGTCTAAACTCGGTCTAACTTGTCTAAACTGGGTCTAAACTTGGTCTAAACTCGGTCTAAACTTGGTCTAAACTCGGTCTAAACTCGGTCTAAACTTGGACTAAACTCGGTCTAAACCTGGACTAAACTTGGTCTAACTCGGTCTAAACTGGGTCTAAACTGGGTCTAAACTTGGTCTAAACTCGGTCTAAACTTGGTCTAAACTCGGTCTAAACTTGGACTAAACTCGGTCTAAACTCGGTCTAAACTCGTCTAAACTCGGTCTAAACCTGGACTAAACTTGGTCTAAACTCGGTCTAAACTCGGTCTAAACTCGGTCTAAACTCGGTCTAAACCTGGACTAAAACTTGGTCTAAACTCCGGTCTAAATCGGTCTCTAACTCGGTCTAAACTGGGTCTAAACTGGGTCTAGAACTGGGTCTACACTCGGTCTAAACTGGGTCTAAACTCGGTCTAAACTCGGTCTAAACTCGGTCTAAACTGGGTCTAAACTGGGTCTACACTCGGTCTAAACTCGGTCTAAACTCGGTCTAAACTGGGTCTAAACTGGGTCTACACTCGGTCGAAACTGGGTCTAAACTCGGTCTAAACTCGGTCTAAACTGGGTCTAAACTCGGTCTAAACTCGGTCTAAACCTGGGTCTAAACTGGGTCTACACTCGGTCTAAACTGGGTCTAAACTCGGTCTAAACTTGGTCTAAACTCGGATCTAACTCGGTCTAAACTCGGTCTAAACTCGGTCTAACTCGGTCTAAACCTCGGTTAAACTGGACTAACTGGTCGAACTCGGTCGAAACTCGGTCTAAACCTGGACTAACTGGGTCTAAACTGGGTCTAAACTTGGACTAAACTCGTCTAAACTCGGTCTAAACCTGGACTACACTTGGTCTAAACTCGGTCTAAACTCGGTCTAAACTTGGACTAAACTCGGTCTAAACTCGGTCTAAACTCGGTCTAAACCTGGACTAAACTTGGGTCTAAACTCGGTCTAAACTCGGTCTAAACTTGGACTAAACTCGGTCTAAACTCGGTCTAAACTCGGTCTAAACGGTCTAAACTCGGTCTAAACTCGGTCTAAACTCAGGTCTAAACTCGGTCTAAACTTGGACTAAACTCGGTCTAAACTCGGTCTAAACCTGGACTACACTTGGTCTAAACTCGGTCTAAACTCGGTCTAAACTCGGTCTAAACTCGGTCTAAACTCGGTCTAAACTCGGTCTAAACTCGGTCTAAACCTGGACTAAACTTGGTCTAAACTCGGTCTAAACTCGGTCTAAACTCGGTCTAAACTCGGTCTAAACTCGGTCTAAACTCGGTCTAAACTCGGTCTAAACTCGGTCTAAACTCGGTCTAAACTCAGTCTAAACTCGGTCTAAACTCGGTCTAAACTCGGTCTAAACCTGGACTAAACTTGGTCGAAACTCGGTCGAAACTCGGTCTAAAACCTGGACTAACCTGGGTCTAAACTGGGTCTAAACTTGGACTAAAACTCGGTCTAAACTCGGTCTAAACTGGATACCTGGTCTAAACTCGGTCTAAACTCGGTCTAAACTTGGACTAAACTCGTCTAAACCGGTCTAAACTCGGGTCTAAACTGGACTAAACTGGTCTAAACTCGGTCTAAAACTCGGTCTAAACTTGGGACTAAAACTCGGTCTAAACTCGGTCTAAACTCGGTCTAAACTCGGTCTAAACTCGGTCTAAACTCGTCTAAACTCGGTCTAAACTTGGACTAAACTCGGTCTAAACTCGGTCTAAACTGGTCTAACTTGGTCTAAACTCGGTCTAAACTCGGTCTTAAACTCGGTCTAAACCTCGGTCAAACTCGGTCTAAACTCGGTCTAAACTCGGTCTAAACTCGGTCTAAACTGGTCTAAACTCGTCTAAACTCGGTCTAAACTCGGTCTAAACTCGGTCTAAACTCGGGTCTAAACTCGGTCTAAACTCGGTCTAAACTCAGTCTAAACTCGGTCTAAACTTGGTCTAAACTCGGTCTAAACTGGACTAACTGGTCTAAACTCGGTCTAAACTCGGTCTAATGGACTAAACTCGGCTAAACTCGGTCTAAACTGGTCTAAACTCGGTCTAAATGCTAAACTGGTCTAAACGTCTAAACTCGGTCTAAACTGGACTAAACTCGGTCTAAACTCGGTCTAAACTCGGTCTAAACTGGTCTAACTCGGGTCTAAACTGGGTCTAAACTGGGCTAAACTTGGACTAAACTGGTCTAAACTGGTCATGCAAAGGTCTAAACTCGGTCTAAACTGGTCTAACTGGACCTACGGTCTAAACCGGTCTAAACTGGTCTACTGGTCAAACTCGTCAAACGTTAAACTCGGCTAAACGGCTGCGGTAAACCGGTTAAACTCGGTCTGTTCTAGGTCTAAACTGGTTACTCGACTAACGGGGCTACAGCAGGTCTCAGCAAAGCCTCGGGTCTAAACTCGGTCTAACGCTGCAGGTTTAAAGCTGTAGGACTAGATAAGCAGGTCTAGACTCGGTCTGGGTCTGGACCAGGTCTAGACTTGGACTCAGGACTCACAGATCAGAGCGGTGACGATGTCGTTCATGTTCTCGATGAAGCTCAGCAGGTGGGAGGTGGAGCTGTGGTGAGGAGACGTGAGTTGAGCCACGACAGCAGCAGCTTCAGCTTTAACAGCCTCAGGGCAAAGGTCATCGGTCAAGAGGTCAGCCAGGCACAAGAGACCGTCCACCTTAAACACAAACAAGACCAGACCGCCTTAAAACACATAAAACCACCTTAAAACACCAGGCACAGTGGTCGTCCACAAGTTTTTAACCATGTTACCAAAGTGTCTCTCATTAGTTTACACACAGTTGTATTTGGATTGATTCCTGCAGGTTTGAGTTAATCTTGTTTTGTCCTGCTGCTCAGAAAACCCCAGTCTTCACCTACCACCTAGCCCCGCCCACTGTCTGTATTTCTAGGGATTACTCAAAAATTAGGATTGCAAGTTAAACGTTTAAGGTTCAAAATTCCTGTCATGGATACTTTCCAACAACAAATAATTTTTAAATCTGTGGCTTTTTAAAAATTTGATGATGAAGAGGCGGAGCTTTTGTTTTTCTAAGCCGTTTTAACACATTTCTGTGTTTTACAATGAACAAGTATGAATTATTAATGTACTTCATAGTTTCTTCTTAAATATACGGAAAAATCTCAAGGTCTCACTTAAAACACATAATACCACCTTAAACACATGAGCCACAAGAGACCGTCCACCTTAAACAGACACACATAATACCACCTTAAACACATGAGCCACAGGAGACCGTCTTAAACACACGAGTTCGATCGTCTCAAACACACAAACCCTCATCCTTAAATGTATTGACTGTTTGTGCCTCCGCTGGTCCGTTTCCATGGAGACAGAATACTCCAGAGTGTGGCTTTAGAGCTGCTCCATTAGGATCAGAATAATCATCACAACGATTAAAATCACAGTTGAAATCAGGATTATTCAAACGAGGATCTGATCAGAGAAAGTTTTGTTGAGACGAAATAAAATGAAACAGGCCAGAGATCAGACTCTTCTAAATCTACAACTCTGTCTCCTTCCCTTGTCTCCTTGTCTCCTTCTCTTGTCTCCTTGTTTCCTTCCCTTGTCTCCTTGTCTCCTTCCTCGTCTCCTCTGAGCTTTGAGACTTTCCTAAACGCCGTGCAGAGTTTGATTGACAGCTGAAGGACGGAGGAGGCGAGGAGACGAGGAAAGGCAGTGAGGATGCAGTTCCTGAGAGTGTCCAGCGGGGGGCGGTGTTGTCTCGGTCTTGAAGCTTCAGAAGTAGATTGAATGAAACCTGACAGACGTGGAAGAGGCTGGGTCATGTGAGACTGCGATGACGTCATAATGAGTTTAAGCTAGGGATGCAGCTCCGATACCGATTCTGATACTTTAAGACAATCTGCTGATACCCGATATCAACCGATACCAGTGAATGACATTTTGTCACATAGTCTTATGTAACTGTTATTTCTAGAGCGAGTCACAACAACTAAATCTGGATAAACTGTCCAATAATATGAGACGTTCTGGATCAACAGCAGCCAATAAACAAGTCTCATTATGTCCAATTAAAGGCACAACAGTAGTATCGGCTGAACCGATATCATAGAGCCGATACCTGATCCAAAAACATTTCCTGGATCGACACCGATACTCGATCCCAGTATCAGTATCGGATCGATGCACCACTAGTCCAGACAGTGGGCGGAGCTAGAACATGTTTAATAAATCACTTCACACTTAGATCTACTTTATCAAACGTGTTCCTGTCGTTCGTCTGCTTTTCTGACACTGTTTGTACCTGATTTTTCATTTGTTTAAAGCTGCACTGTGTAACTGTGTGACCAAGAACAGACTTGAACAAAAACATGTTTCTGTCTTTGTAAAAGTGAAGTTTGAACAATCTGCATATTTGAATATAGTGCCCTTATTACAATAGGACCAACAGTCTTTGAACAGCTCTATTATTATAAACACTGTTAAATGCACATATACCTGACTTCACACACATACTCCCCCACACACCTCCACCCCGCCCCAGGTGAGGCCACGCCCCCAGGACATGTCCTGTCTCCCAGAGGCTCCATAGTTCACATGGAGAAACTGTGTGTTACTCTTCTGGGGCCTGTTTCAATGGAAATACACACAATTCATCTAAAAGTCTAAAAACGACACATTTGAGCTTCTGAAAAGAAACAAACACTAAAGTTTGTAAAACAAATATTTTACTATATTTTTACAGTCGTAGTAAAACAGAAGGACAAGACTCTGGTTCAGGGAATCTGTGAAAATGTGACTCGATCTAAAGTTTGTGACAAGAAATCATTGAAATATCTCCAAAACTGTAGCAACGGTGCACAATTTAAACATGAAAAACGGCAAAGAAAATTGATTAAAACTCCCCAACGGGACACGAGGGTTAAACCTGTGGCAAATACTTTGGCTCAAAAAAGAAGTAGTGTTTTGAAATCAGTTCAGTCAAAATGCTTCAAATTAGAACTATTCTAACTTTTAGAATGAAGCCATTGGTAACTGGTCCTGAAATGATCTTTTTGCAGTGAAGTGACTTGAATTATCGACTCGACTTCAGCTCAGACTTGGTTTCATAATTCGATCTTTCTCCAGTCCTCTGTTTTGCCTCTCACTGCTGACAGACATAGCTCCGTGTGACTTTCCTTCTTCTTCTGTTTGTTCACACTCGGCCGGTTCTGTCTCTCTCTGGACTCTTCGTCTTCATCATCATCATCATCTTTACATCTGTCTGTCCTCTTTTCTCTCTCTCTCTCTCTCTCTCTCTCTCTCTCTCTCTCTCTCTCTCTCTCCCTATCTCTCTCTCTCTCTCTCTCTTCTCCCTCTCTCTTCTTCTTCTTCTGTTCTCTTCTTGTCGTTCGTTCACACTCGGTCGGTTCCCTCTCTCTCCGGACTCTTTATCTTCATCACTTTTCTCTCTTCTCTCCTCCTCCGCCTCTGCTTAGAAGAATCCGCGTTGAAGTCTATTTTTCAACTGGAGACCGACAGCGGTTTTGGATGCACCGCTTTCAAGACGTTATACAAGCGTTCTCGCAGAATCTTTTTGTGAATCTGCGTGGCGTTGAATGAAAACTGGACTGCAGTTGACTGCATCTGGTGTAACAGGTACTTTGGAAGAAACTCGCACTTGTCCAGAACCGAACCTGCCTCGCAGTCAGTGTACATCCAGGGTTAGAACATGATAAAGAGAGTGCTCCTGCTTGCTGACACGGGACAGAGCTAGTTTTTAAATTTTATTTTATTTTATTTTGGATCCCCATTAGTTATTACCCGCGGCAATAACTATTCTTCCTGGGGTCCACACAACACACAGAAATAGAATTCACTATTTTTAAATAATTCAAAAAGACCCAGGAATGACGGAGATCTGGCCTGTTAAATTCTTCAAACCAAGTGTGACGCTAATACCTCATTAAATACGCACACACTTTTACACACGTGTCTGTGATGTTTACCCTGAAAACTGAAATTGTTTTATTGTGTAATTTTTGAGAAGTCAGCTGGCTTTAACTCAGGACTTAGCCAGTTCTGGACCAAGATTTCCTTAGTACTTAAATAGGACTAACCCAGGACTAAACAAGACTCTTTTATTCATGAAAAAAATAAATATACATTTTCAGTTTGAAACAAGTTGAAATAACGTTCTGATCCTAGGTTCACATGACACATACAATACCGAATCTTTTATTGCTGTTTGGACCAAGACAAAGTGCTTTGACGGTCGTATTTAGCTACAGATCCACAATATGTTAATAACATGGATTCACCGCTGTCCTTTTCTTTGGTATAGACTCCATCCCTGCTAACTTTAAATGCCAACATGTCCTCACCTTAATTGTGCAGCGGGCTCTTGTGTATGCAAATGCTCTCGTCCCCTTTGGCTGCTCGGCTGGTCTGTTTGCTCCACTCCTCGCAGATTTTCTATTAAGATCCAGACACTGATAGTCCTCTCAAAGGGACGGGGCAGGAGGACAAGTGGAGAGAGGGGGTGTGGGGAGGGTATTGAGTGGCCGTGACCCCAGCCTCTGTGGACAGGGCATTTTGGTAACACACCCCATTTTCTAATTAAACTCGGGAAAGTGAATAATAAAGTGAGCCAGAAGGGTATTTGAGGTAAGAGAAGGTTAAAAGTAGAGCTATCAACACATGTTAACTCGTGCAATTTCTACATTTTATGCAGACTGTGTTATGTATAAAACTCTCTCGCCTATAGTTTAGTTCTGCACAAATGAGTTCTGATGCTATTTGAATTAGCAGTTCAGATTTCAGTCTTTTCTCAGGCGCAAATGCTTCATAAACTATTAATGCATAAATCTCTATCTAATCTCAATGTTTGTCAGAAATGTATTTGTTTATTTTTTGCACTGATCAAATAACCTAAATAAAGTTGAATGTTCTTTGTTCAAAATATTTTTCTAAGGTTTTACATGGCTCAAGTACTGACTGCCTGCGACACCATTATGCAAAGATTAATGTAATGGTATTTAACTTAAAGGTGCACGGACAAAGTAAGTTAAATTAGGGACTTTGGTATTTATAATCAAGTGTCTGTCTTCACCAGATGATTTTCAGCACAGTTCAGAAATTCCTCCATTTCTCAAAAGCATGTCCAAGTGCCTTAAACTTTTCCCTTTTAGCAGCACACATGTTATGGCATGTGCCTTCTTCTATTTGCTGCGTGACTTGCATCGCCAGACGGCAGCATTTTCTTGGTATTGTTGCTTTTTTTTTTACATTTTACATTTAAAAACGTACATTTTATTTAAAAACTCAATGTACAACAATCATTTGTCATACAAAATAAATACAAATAGAGACAATAATACAGTTACTTCCGCCCAACAGCGCGGAGAATCCGTCCAGAGTCACTCATGTATTATAGGCTGCCTCGCTTCTAGCGGCAACCTCGGAGAATTTACTAAACATCATGGTGCACATCCATCCAAGTGCAAACAGACTGTAATTTGATATATTAGAATTTTGAGCATTTTATCTTATGCAGTGCATCTTTAATCTACAATAGTTTTATATGCCATGCAATAGACAAAAAACAAACAAAATCACTTAAATATATACAGTATATTTTTTTGACTTGCTTATAACTTGCATTTTCTTCCTGTAAATGTTTGTTTTGAAGTCTTTATGCCAGCGTGGTTGGACTTGGGCAGTATCACTGGAACCTCAGGTGCCACAGTGGTTCCACTGTGGACACTTTACCCACATTGCCCGGATCTGGTGTCAGTGTGAATGCTGGTGGTGGGAGGGGTTGATGGCTCAAAATGGCAGCTATGCTTTCATAAATCTGCCCCAGGGCAGCTATGGCCGCAGTGGCAGCTTACCACCACCAACTGTGGAGAGAATGAATAATGCAAAAGGTGAAGCGTTTGTACATAAATTAAGAAAATAAAATACTGTTGAAAATATGAGTCACTAATGATTTGTCGTGACACACAATGTTTAATTAATATAGTGTTTGTATTATACTGGAGCATGGCGGTCAATTGTTTTGTCCTTTTTTTCAGATGCTTTGTCGCCTGTTGCTCCTAACTCTAACCCTCTTGTATCTTTGTGTCCATCTGCAGCACCCTGAGCCCAGACGCAGAGGCCGACGGCTCGTTCCTGAGAGAAGGCTTCGGTCGTCAGAGCATGTCTGAGAAACGCACCAAACAGTTTGAGAACGCCAACCAGCTGGACATAGTACGCTCCCGCAAGTCCAAGAGCATGGATCTAGGTATGGTTTACTTAGTTCTTTCTTAAGGCTGTAACAAGTCGCAGGCTGTTGTCTCCAAACTCCAACTTCTGAAAAGTTTCTAGATTGGATTCCTCAAGCTAATGCTCACAATGTCTAATGAACAACCCTGGTGCCTGGGTTAAAGGCACTAGACGTTTTGGCTTTTTGGAATATTTTGATGTGAGAAAGACATGAAAACGTGCCTATAGTTATTTTTTACTTTTCGTTGTATACGGCATGGCTCAACTTCTCTTGACTTAAATGTTGTAAAAACAAATAGTGTATAATTTTGAATCTCAGTTTTGCCTTTAGTGCCTTGATGATCATCATAAAACAAGCTTAAAATAGTTGAAAACAAGTTCAGATTTACTTGAAATAAGTTAAAAAATAAATGAATATGTTTTTTTTTTTTTAGTGCAGACCTCCTGGTTTAGTTCAGCTTTAGTCTGGACTAGTTCTGATTTGATCCAGTTTTAGACCTGCTTTATTCTATCTTCAGTGCACATAGAGTTTGGTTTACATGTTGGTTTGGTCCTGGCTTGTCCTGTTTTAGTATTATAAATTCATTAGATTGATCAATCAGTCAATCCATTTGTGTAAAATCACAACACCCGTCGTCTCTGAGGGCTTCCCAAGAGTGTTAATTTAGCAGACATGAATGGTAGAAAAAAATAAAACAATAAATTCACAGTTAATATCTTAACAGGAGACAATCTGCGCGTATAGCAAATTGTGTTGTGAAAGGCACGTAGAAAATTTTTTGAAAAAGTCCTTAGACCCTTTTGAGTCAAGGACAGGCCAATGCCTTTCGACACCTAAGTGTCTAAGGACTCAATAAAGGACTTTTGTATATTTTTCTACAACAGAGTGCCTCAGATTTTCGTCTCTTCCTTTTACAACACTATTTGCTATATGTGCAGAACGTCTCCTGTTCAGCTAAAATCGAAGGCCTCATCCTTGAAAAACACCTGGTTTTATGTTACTTCCTTACATTTTACTTGTATACTGGTAAATAGTTTCAGTTTCATGATATGAAATGTTGTTAAAGGTTAAGAAAATATTATTTTATCCCATTTTGACTAAACCAGATGTTCTCGATGTTTTGTCCTTAAAACAAGTCTTTTGTCTTCAAATAGTCATTATAATACTACTAATAAGATCAATAGACTAGAATAAGATGTGTTTTTGCAGTGTTATCTTTTTTAAATGATCAGAAGAATTATTTTATTCACCCAAGCGGGAAATCATTTTTCTTACAGAAATGCAAGCGAAGAGCAATCACAATCCAAATGTGATTAAGTACAAAACTTACAGTTGTTTGAGAGAGTAAAGCCATTCACTAGATGTTTTCCATCGGTAATAAAATCCAATGAGTTGATAAAATAATTGGATATGGGTGAAGACAGGAAGCGTACGAGGCGCAGACAGCTGAGATAGCAGAACATAATGGCACGTCCTTTGTTCTAAATGCACTTTTTATCGCACCGTTTGATCACAAAAGCTTTCTAATTGTGCTAAAGTGGCTTCATCATTTGTAAATGTGATTACTCTGACAGTGCTGTTTATTTTGTCCATCTGGAACACCGAGAATGAGGAGCCACTTAGCGCGCTTATCTGTCCGCGCCGTATTAGCTTTTGTCGAAGATTTTTAGCATGGAAACCGAACCCACCGCTGATAAGACTGGAGACGGCAAATACAATGGAATCATCGTATCCGCTCATCGTCTGCCGTATCACAACAGTGGGATGATAATATTTCTTTGTTTTCTATCCAACTTTGTAAGTCAACAAGGAAAAGTTTCTAAAGGAAGTGAATAGGACTAAGTTACTTCCCATACCAAGAGACTTTAGGAACTTTCAGGCATATTTTAGGTGTGTTCGCACAAAGCTGGATTTAAAGACTGGACTTGAACCCTATCCCTTTTTTGTGACACAAGCACATTTATAACACTAACATGTTTTATACATTTTCACAACTTATCCTTGAGAAAAAAAAAACAAAAACAAAAAAACTTAAAAGCAGTAGTTCCCGAAATATGTAAATAGTAAATCAATAATAGTTAGACTTTCAGAAACAGTTCAGAAACTGCATGAACACAAACGAGGGGACAGGATAGTTCTTCAGATTTAAACAGGGGCTGAAGCAATGTAGGACCTTTGGGGACTTCCTCATTGAATCAACAAAGACTTTTCACTTATGACAGGGGCAGGTCCGCT